>VUYV01000051.1:1266321-1333819 GCA_008711295.1 Anarhynchus alexandrinus | reverse complement strand
TAAGCAAGTTTACAGCTCTCCCAGGTCGTTCTAAAAAACTTTAAAATTGTGACATTTCATGCTCCCAGCACTAGAACTCAACATTTTGGTGTTTTAAAATATGATTTTAAACCCAAACCATAATTTGGGGGGCTAATTTCTGACTCAATAACCCTTAAAACCTATTTGATATCTATTATCTTTCTATGTGATGCTATGACTATATTAAAATTTTCAAAACCTGGCATCTCTACTGCATGTCTCTTTCCAGCATGAATGGCTGAACCGTAGAAGCTGTCATCATCATCATCAGTACCAAAAAGCAAAGGGGTTATTATGAGACTTCCGGTTACTGGTGTGGCCATAAGCACAGAGGAGGTCTGGGGAACTTGAGGGACCCTTTTGCTTGAATTTCTGTTGTCTCAGCTCGAGGTTTCTGTAAGCATTCAGGAAAATATTTTTTTTTATTCACATCTAAAAAGAGATTTTTAAGGAGTGAGTAACTCTATCCTGTCTTCACATCTCCTGTCTGAAACCTGGGCCAATGGGAAGACAGATAAAGGGACAATCTTGCCAAAGTGCTGAAAAAGAAAAAAAGAGGAACACTTTATATCTCCAAATATATAAAGTATGTAAAATATTCTATTTATCTATTTTAGATCTGCCACTGATGCAAAATTGCATATTTTACTTACATGAAATTCTGACAAGACTCCTTTATGACAGAAGTGTTTAGGTATTGACTGAAATTTTTTGTTTGCATCCATTTTCTGAAGAATCCAGGCTATAAAATCAACATTTTAAGCTATACAAAGCAGGAAAGCACCCTCTGATAATGTTCAGCTAGAATAACTGAGTGAGTGGGACTGGTTTTATGAGGAAGTGTTTGGGTAAATGAACACATTGTGCTTCTCTGTTGGATTTAATGTCTAGACAGCGAGAATATAACAGTAGACTTTTTTATGCCATTTTTTCTCCAAAAACATATAGGTGTGTTTAGATCATATAAAACTTTCTTTTGATCTCTGCTGCTTTCAGGAACCCCACTGATACAGCTCCTGGTGCATCACAATCTTTAATGCTTCCATCTTCAAATGGCTCCATTTCACTTCTCCTGCACCCAGCAAGGTAGGCACTTACTTTCCCATTTTAAATATGGGGAGCTGAGGTTAGATTTTACCATCCTTGATTCCCAGGAACAAAAAAGAACAGCCTGGAGGGAAGAATTCCAGGTTAGATTATTTTAGCTTAAATACAAATGGAACAAAATGAACAACATGGTACTGGAGATATGTCTTTGCCTCTTTGCATCTAGCAGGTGTCTTCAATATGTAGAACAAAATTTCAGCACTAGTTTAAAGCAGCCAAAAATTCTCGGGAGTGAACAGAAACTGATTTTTTCTTACAGGTCAAAGATAGGCATCGGGCTTCTGGAGAAAAGTACATGAAAAGTACATAAAAAGCTGATCTGGGATGAAGGGAAGAACATGTAGGAAAGAGAGAGGCTCAGAGACTGAGTCCTGATGCTGCCGTCTGCTGTGAGACTAAGGAGGAACCCCGGAGGCAGTGATCCAGCTGCCTCAATGGGTTGCCTCCCTGCAAACATGGATCCTCTGTCCTTCAACTGCTGCTGCCCACCTGGCTGTAGGTGATAGAGCACTACCCATTACGTTTCTCAAGAGCAGTTTTACTGGCCTAAGCATCTGCCTATTTTGCCTTTCCCACTGCTGGCTCTAACAGTTTAAAAGGGAAATTGTTTTGTGGACGCATCAGGACCTCATGGAACAATTCCCACATTCATATAGCATCTCTGGGATAACTCCAGCCATTGTTTCAAGGCAACTTCATATTAGGAGATGTTTAATGTGTTTTAGCTCTTTTTAATGTGATTTGGCAGCTGGGCATAAGAACAACAAATCAGACAACGTGCCATCAGCCAATTCACTGCATGTTAGGGTTTGGAAATCTTGGCTGTGTGGCACCTTTTGTTTCACGCATCCACCTCACAGCTTTGGTGAGCTCTGCCTAGCCTGGCCCCTCTCACCCTCTGGAGGGTATGACAGCCTCTACTTCCCAAGGTGAAGAGGTCAACAGGACTCGGGTGTATTGGCCGTAGCTGGTGCCCCTGGGACCCTACGGTCTTACAGCTGAGCTCAGACCATGTGTTTCTAGGTTTACAAGCCCGTGCCTTGATATCGTCACAGGGAAAGTGTAAGTATTCATATTGGCTCAAGTAGTTAAAGCATGTTGTGCAATTTGCAGACAGTAATTTCTATTTGTTTTTGACTGGTATGATGTCCAGCACTGTCTGGCTGGTATTTTCCCTGCAATGGCAGATCTGAAGAGGGCTCAAGAGCCAGGTACTCAGCTGGGGCAAACCAGCATCGATGTGTTTGCGTCAGCAAAGTGTTACTGTTTTACCATAGCTGCAACATATCCCTCTCTGAAAATGTTTGCTATTGTTAGTACCCACATTGGTGACAACAGGGTAACTGTGCACTGTTACTCACACAGCTCCTTGCTTGCATTTATTATATCCTTTCCCCTTCCCACACCCTTCTCCTGCTGTTTGGCTGACATTATTTATACAGCTCAGTAATGTTTTTCAACAAATCTGTCTTTCCCAAACGTTCATTTAAGTTTGCCTGAATTTTATGAGACCAACTTGGAAATGTTGAATAAAATTCTGACTTGCAACTCTGTCTAGACCTCTGCTAAACCTCCGGGGCATTGTGGATGACAAGTGACAGCTTTTAAGATGAACTTTTTCTGAAGAAGAAGGTGTTAAATCCTCCTAAGGAAACTCTTATGAATCCAAAATGGTAATGTATTTCCTTAAACTGTTTGATCTAGAAGCTTTTCTGGGTTCCTGTTCTCTGCAGGAAAGGTTTTGCCTCACACATATTTACGCTTTCATTTTTTGCTCATGTTTTCTTGCATTTCTGACAGTAATTGCTTTGAAATGTGTGAAGATAACTAACTGCTCAGAGCTCTAACTACATACTCAGGGTCTAAAGTACATGTTATTTAAAAGTTTGCCTGTTTGCTGGAGAAGAGTGCTTTTTTTCCCTCTGACTTAATTAATTCTTCCAAGAAGCAGCGCAGGCAGGGCAGGAGGGCCTTTTAGCTGGCTGAACTGCAGTGTAGGCTGTTGAATAATTTCAGCATGAGGATGTACGAGGCGTAAACACCCCCTCGGTTTGTTTTGTCTGTTATGTTATCCCCAAAATACGTTATCCAAAGTAAATTTTCTGTAAACAATGAATAGACTATTCTGTAACATCCTGTGCTGTAAAAGGAAGGTACAGTGGGATGAATTCAGCCTCAGTAGAAATTTTCTGTGTCTTTCAAGAGCGATATAGTGCGGATCAGCTCAAGCTGGCCTGCTTTGCAGTGCCTGGAAGTCTTCTGGGGGGGTCCCTGCTTGCCTTGATGTTACCTGGGTGCGAGGCAGCGGCTCCCCAGAAGAAGCAGCGGGCTGCTGACGTTCAAAACAAAGCAGTGGTGGCACGACATGCCACTGCACAAAGGACACCCACCTGAGCAGTGAAAAGCCCCAGTCTGGTTTGTACTTGCTGGTGGATGATACAGCCCCCCAGTTGCTCTATATTAGTTAGCACTGCCCAGCTCTCCTTCTGAACAAGGCTAGGAAAAAACTAGCACTTTATTCCCCCTTGCCCCTTCCCCCAGGTAAAATGTTTCTTTTGAAAAGTTCAGGGGTCCCTACGTTTTGCAGCAATAAATGCTCTGCTTTGTCCAAGTTGCCTACCCTGTGTACACGTAGCAGAGACTTGCTGGACTTCAGATAGTAAAAATCTGTCAGGTTTGCTTTTCCATTGCACATCCCTGAGACTCTCACAGCTCATATATTTTCCAGGCAGAAATAAATGCACACAAAAAGTGTGCATGTACTATGAGTCTGATGTGTTCCGGATGTGTCAGAACTTCTGCACAAACTACACAGGTGACAAAAGCGTGAGTGGCAAGTCAGATACATCCTGGATGTGCTGGATTTACTGTGCAGACACGAGTTGTCTCCACAGTGCACACCAAAACTGGATGATCTGTCACAGATGAGTCATAGTCACTACACATGCACCGCGGCGTTGAGATCTGGCTCGCTGTCAGCTCCCTCTGAGCTCGTGCTTCTGGGAACCGCTGGTCTAAATAGATGGATGAAAAGTGCCGCCAGGGGAGCAGAGGCTCAGAACGTGGGCTCAGAGGCTCAGAGGATTACCAGAGCCATAGTAGGGATCAACAGCAATTCTCAGCTTCCTGAATTCTGGTCAAATATCCCACCCATTGGATTATCCTGCAGGACACATCATTTCAGAGTCTTTTGTTGTGTATTCTACAATATTCAGTTCAAAAGTAAATTAATGTGTGAGGGGGAAAATGCCACATGCTAAAGTTGTCAAAAGAGAAATCAAGAGTCAGCAGCTCCTGTAATCTGTATGATAGAGGGTGATTAACTGGAACAGATGCCTTCACAAAGACTGCAAGGGACTCTTACCATGCTGAGCATGAAGGGAAAAACCCGAGAATCAGGCATGATTTTAAAGACAGTTTTGCTGTGCTTTTTTCTTATGCTACTGCTGGAAAAGTTAATAAAGAATTAGCAGAAATTGATATTTATGGTATTCGTACTCTGCAGTTGTGATGCTGCCCACAGAAGATACCTGACGCGCAGACACTGTAAGGACTCACCCTGACACTGTGGGACCTAGTTAGCTATGTTCTTCTCTGCATCTTGTGTATGTTCAGCCACCCTACGGTGAAACTATGATGACTCTGTAAGTCTGTATGTCTGGTTTTGTGGCCTCTGCTCCTTCTTGTTGAGACACTTATAGCTGAGGGATACTGATTTGGGTAAACTGCTGTTTCATTACTGTGCTTCATAATGCTGTTTAGAACCTACCTTTGGAATTGCTTGGAAATGAAAGCAAAACTGTCCCATCAGTTTAACATATTCTAATACTAAAATTAATACTGTAATTAAAACTTCATTCCTACACAGAGGCTGCATGGAGGCACGTACAGTGAAGAGTGGTTTGTCCAGAGTTCACGGATTTTCCAGAAAGGAGATTATAAACTCTGCATGCCGGTACAAACAAAAGAAATTGATGTATCAACCTGTGTTTAAATTACTTTTAAAACATAAGTGTTGAGGGGATAAGGCATAGATGGAAATAAGCCCCTGCCTCAGAAACGGCCAACCCATCAGAATGCAGAATACTGAAAAGGTCATCCTGAAATGGCATAGGACTGTATTTCATAAAATATAGGCATTACATTTCTTGAACCTCATTTGTGTGACAAAAACTGTGACAAGAACAGAGGTTGGCACAAAATCAATATACTCGGGCAGGGACTGTAATAAATAATAAAAATGAAGAGCAGCATAAATTTTAACCAGTTTTCATTACAAGTTAAGGCCGGTCTGATTTCCTATGTGATCTCTTGAAGCTGCATAATTTCCAAAGAAACATCAGCAAAGGTATATTTTTCATTTTGGATGAAAGGTGCTAAGACAAATATCAGAGAGAGAGAGAGAGAGGAGGGGATGTTCATCACCTTCACTTGCACTAGGGTGTTACCAACATGAAGGGAGGGACAGGAGGCAGCTGGGGGCCTGCCAAGCCCCATCGCAACCACAGTCCTCCAGGGGCCAAGGACCCTCAGCTGTTTAGGTGTTCTTAGTAATCTGTTTTACATAGTGCTGAGCAACTTCTCACCCATGAGCTGCTGTGCCATAGCACAAACCACAGTTTTCAACAGTGTCTTTACAGAGCCAGCTCAACATCCAGAACACCTTCATTTTCCAAAGGTACTGGTAACATCAATTAACAAGCATAATCCTCTTGTGTTAATGTGTTGCTATCCTCTAAAATATGATCTTTGAGGTCCCTTCCAACTCTAACCATTCTATGAAACACCATGTCCTTCAATTCTATGAAAACTTCAGCAGCACTGCTACTGCGAAACGATAAATCCATTAGATACAATTTTATCAAGCCAAATGGACATGAGCTCCACAGCCTGGCTCAGCCTGTGGTAGCAGTTGTCTTGCCGAGAGCTCCTTGGGCAAGACGAGTGACTCAGCTCCCCCTGGTCTCCCTCCCCCGGGGAGGCAGGGAAAGTCGAGCCTGGTCCTCCACAATACGTCTCCATTTAGACTGACAGCTTCCCGTGACTGCGGGGTTAACCTTGTTATGACAGCACAGCTGCAGTTGCCATCTCTCCCCATCGCACATGATAGCGCAGCCTTCCCAAAGTAATAGCAGCTCTCGGAATCACAAATTACAGCCAGTGTTTCATCTCTTGTGTTGTTATTTAGCCCCAAATGACTCTGACATCAGTTTCTGATGGCGCAGACGTGCTTTTTTTCGTTTTTCTCCTAAACGAAAGGTTAGCAGGGACAGCGCCTGTTATACTGGTTCTATTTTGCTATTTCATAGTGAAAAATATGAACTGGTGTCCACTTTCATGTTCCTATCTGGCAAGTGCTTTGTTACTCAAGCACCGTTTCTACCCTCCCATCAAGACTAATAGTGCTCAGATGCATCTGTGTGTCACCGTACATTGCACATATTTCTGCCTGGAAAAATTGCATCTTTAATGCAAATGCTATTTTGAAATTGTGATTTTATTTGGCATGTACAACATTCATTCTTTTTTATTAGCAGAGGATTTGGTTATTTTTCTGGTAGAAAGACAATAATGTGGTAGAAAGATTGATGTACCCATGGACAGTGTAGTTTTTATTACTGTCAAAATATTTCAGGTAGAGGGCACATTTAATTAGATCCTCATTTCTCAAATTCCCCTTTAATATTTTCCTTCTATCACATTAAACACTTGTCAAACAAAACTCAGCGTTGTGAGATTGGATCTCTGACCATTGATCGTTTTTTCCAAGAGTTAGCAGACCACTGTATTCTTTCTTTACCTTCTGAGTAACTCCCTAGATAAATATGCATTTTGGATGAACATCACTCTATCTTCTGGATATCTGTTATGCGATGTTCACTAGTGCCCAAATTTCTACGCTACAATTTTATGCACAAAAATCTGATAATATCTGGGTGCTTTAGAACTGGCTATTATTAGACAGAAATAAATTTTGTGAGTGGATATTTTTAGTGTTGACAAATGTAGACTGCAGCATTATTAAATTTCTTCAGTTGCCCTCTGTGTCTCAGGAATGTGCCAAACCCAGTACAGCTTTTAATTGCTTCATTCTCTACTCAGTAGTTTTCCTGCTGTTATTAGCGCGGGCTGCTCAGCAATCACTCAGAGCCAAGGCGTTTGTCAGAGATTTCCTTTGTGTAGGGCTTGTGTTCTGCCTCTCAGCGCTCTGTAACGCAGTTCTGCACATGAATTTCTGCTCTACACTGTAACTGGTTCCAACTGGCGCTTGCAAGAACTCGGGGAAAATATATTTCTTCATGAAGCAGGTCTTATAGCTATAACTGGGCCATATTTCTTAGATGACTATGCAAAAAGGGTTGAAAAGATTTGGAAGATCTGTTAACACATTGCAGATTTTAAATCACATGGAGAGGGAGGAAAGCAGGAAGGGGAATACCAACATCAAGCACCTGCGGGCACTCCCCTGGGTTGGAGAATCCTGACCTGTACAGTCTTATCCATTCTACAGGTATCTATCTTTCCATCTATCTATCTATCTATCTATCTATCTATCTATCTATCTATCTATCTCGTATAGAGCTGTAATCGTTATAACTATATTAAATGCAGAAGGACATAAAATCCACCCAAATAAGGGCAAATAATGAACTAGAATGTCTTTATACAATATATCTTGGTTTCATCAAATTTCAAATAACATTCTATTTATTGGAAGCTGCAAATCTATACACTTTGCTGACATGAAACCACGTAGGAACATAATGATTAAGACTGTTTTACAACTGTATCCAAGCAATGGATGCGCAGTGGTTGGACCAAATTAAAATTTTATTGCAAAGTTCAAAGTTAGAAAAATGGGATGGGTACTGCGTACCAAAGGGTACTGACTTAACTGACAGCTCGTTGTCACTGTTCTGGAGAGTGCATTGAATCCAGAGTGTCATAGTCTTTGGGTTGTGATACAAGATGATTTCAGGACAGGGTGGACAACCAGCTGTGGAAGGGTATGGTTGTGCGTCTCTGAAGGCAGCTGCAAAGTAAGTGGCTTGGAAGTTAGCAGATTCATATTGAAGGAAGGAAAGTTTGGTTTCTTTCCTTGAGGCAATCAATGCAAGCCAAAAGGTAAATAAGAAAGTTTAGGTATTTTGGAGAGGTCCCTCATAAATGCAAATCATAATAGCAATGTCTTCTCTAATTGATTATGCAGTCTGAATCTTTGCCATTAAGTGCTTGGCAAAAGTATTACACTCTAGCTCTCCCTACTGGATTATTATTACACAATTTCTGTATTTAATGGGTGCAATGTATCTCTGTGTTAAACAATTAGACAGATAATCCCAGCATCTCACTATATCATATAGATGTTTCATACGTTATGTGCATTGCAACAGATGGCTATGGCTTGTTCCTTTATTTTGCTAATTATTCTTATTTTGTAATATATCAGAAAAAAGTATGCTGTTTCTCATGCAGCAGTTTATGAAGAGTCATTCTAGAACACGAGAATATTTCTTTTGGCTGTATTTTCCAAAAGTACCTATGTGATTTTTAAGAACTTAATTTTTCAAAAGTGAGTTAGACTCTTAGAAGCCTGAACCTCTATGGCTTTCATGGAAACTTAGTTGTCTGTCTGAAAAATCTTTTAGTTATGTTTAACTACATACTGTTCTAATGTAATTGATTTTTGAAAGATAAAGGAGAGACTAGTCTATACAGATTTCAATTTTCTTCCATACCCAGTTGTGGTTATCCACTTTTTCCACAGGAAAAAGCAAGCAGAGATATTTTAGGTGAGTTAAAATATGCATAAGTTGTATTTTGCCTTTCTGTCCCAGTAAGACATCTACATGTATCAGGACTTAGCTAAGAGAAGGCAGGATCTTCAATGATAAAAATTTGATTAAAATATGTTTAACCACATATTTCAATAAACTGGTCTTTGCTGGCAGCAAGATGACCTTTTTGACTCATTATGCCAAAAAAAAAGTGTATTTTTACTTTTACCCGCATGATGAGCTAATGACGGGCTTATAACATAAAGTTTCACAGTTCTGAGACATGACATCCACTGAGAAATTTTACAAAGAATACAGTCATATACTGTGACTGTAAATGTAATAATTTGCTTTATCAAATCATTTAAGAGAACAAGTTTATTGTTTTTTCATTAAGTGCTGCTTCACTGCCGAAATCTGTACAACAAAAGAAAACAGAATGGTTTTCATGTACCCATGGTCCATACTAAATATCACTGTAAGAACCAAAGTAATTTTATTATCAGTATGAAATCCATAGAATTGAATTCACCCAGACTAAATGAGATATACCTATTCTGTGAAATATAAAAAAGGACCAGAGTCCAATCCTTATGTCTGAAAGCAAGAGGCACTGAAAGTCTAGAGTCCTCAAGAATACAGCAGGCTTGATCTAGGCAGTCTGCTGGTGAGGGCCAAAGCAATCTACGGGAATGAGATAATTATTAAGTACGTAGCAATCAGGGGACCAGTGTTCAGATGTGCTCTTTAATTCTTTTACTATATTTTTTTTTTTAAAGCACAGTATATATTCCCTAGGATGCCTAGAAGGTTAACCCTTTAAATCTACACACTTGGATAACTTAGACCCTGATTTAAGTCCTGGCTCCTTTTCTCCTTTTTACGCACAATGTAAGGCGGTTCACTGCTGAGCTGTCTTTCACAGCAAATCAGCTAATTCCTTTCGAGAGGAAAATGTGATGCAGCTCTGGGAAATAGTCCTAGAACCACCCCTGTACCATATGGATGCAACTGCAACAGGTTGGCCTCCCTCAGCTCTCTGTACACCTCCAACGCAATTCCTGCAGTCTTTTCATCCTTACCTACTCCTTTGTATCCTCACGCTGCACCCGAAGCATTTTAACTAAACCATGCAAGGAATAATAATCCTGTTCAGTGTGGACATGGACCTTTTACCCAAGGTAGACATGGTCCATCGTGGCACAGGCATGGTTCTCTCTCTACCACTGTACATGGGGACCAACAATCTTGCAGTAGAGATGTTTTCGATGATATAAGTTTAACCATAGGAGATGCCAGGTACAAACTGGGATTTTAGGTGGGCTGAATTTCTGAGCAGTCTGTTTCTCCATGAGCAGAACAAGGACATTCCTGGTTTAGGCACTTCAGTTTGGTACCAGAAGACAAATTTCCTGAATCTGGGCTAGTGTAAACTTCAGCTTCTACACTAAATTTTCATTAAATTAATGCTTTGTCAAATATATTTCAATTTTAACCTAAAAGCATTTTAGCAGTGACATTACTGAAAAATATCTGGACCTATAAATCACTCAGTCTGTACAGACATTCTAATCCGTTCTCTTTTGTTTAATTTGTCTTGCCACTTTAAATGTCCATTAATTGTATTAACATGTTTTAATGACGTAGGAGGTTTACATCAGATAAATCAGTGAATTAGATCAAACAAAAAGAGATTTTTATTTCAGCTAAAAGTTTTTTGAGAGGTGCTTGATAGCGCTAAAATATTGACTTGAAGTATACACTCTTCATTTTAGAACTGCTTCTTAGTGGCCAGCAATTCAGAAGGGGCAGGATTTGCAATGGGGTTCAGCACGAGCTCCCAAAGCTGTGCAGTGGCAAGAAGTGGTTAAGGTGGTATTAGCAGCACAAGGAGCTACAAGCATGGGAAAAGAGTGAGTTTTACCTCTATAGCTGAAGAATATTAGCTTGACTCTATCTACTACAGGTTTGGTCCAATAGGACCAAGATATTAAAAACCTGGAGAAGATATAGAGAAAGGAGAGAAAACAAAGCTAAGCACCGAGTAAAAAATGCCATGTATTTTAAGAGAGACATATAAACACAACTTGTTTAATTTGTGGTAAAGCAGGTTGAGAGATTACTTTGGTTATATTGATAATCTCTCCCAGTGGAAAAATGTCTAGGTACTAACTGCTCTGCAATATAATGGAGAAAAACCAGACCCAGTATGTGCAAACTATAGCTGCACAAATTCACATGAGAAATAACAGAGTTTTGATGCAAAAGTGATTAACAAGTGTAATAAACCATGTGTAGAAGTGATGGATTTTCTATTTCTGATGTCTTTATGTTAGTCCTTAATAAAATAACTACTTGGCTTTAAAGACATTCACCTTAGCAGAGCTCTGCGTTAACATAGCCATACTGCTCCTGTTTCACAAGTGTATTGGGCAGTATAGAAATGGATCCAACCCATTAATGCAATTAGTTGTGAGCCGTAGTCATATGTTTGAGAGAGAATCCAGCCTGAAGACAGAAAAGATGAGCAAGTGTGTTAAGCCATCTGTCAAGACGGGGAGCTGAAGTTTAAATGGGTGTCTAAATTTTTGCTGTTCCAATATGTTCATCTGTTACACCTTTCAGTTAATCACATCCTTATAATAACAAATGGATAGAAGAATAAGTAAACATATAGGGGTCTTACAAAAAGATCTGAACTAGTACTTGATGCGGAACTTGCACCTTTTTTAGAAGAATTTTAAGGTTGTTTCTAACCTGGCTGTTCTCGAATTGGGCAAGTCCCTGAGGATCCAGGTAAACTCCATCTGGTCTCTACTCTTTCTTCATTCCCCCTTTCCCTCTCCTTTTTTCTTGCCTCAAAAATGCTTTCCTCTCTGGCAGTCACAGGGGAATATAACATTTACTCTGACCCAATTAGGATAAAGAGACAGAAAGCAAGTGGGACACAAAGGCTGTGAGCTTAAGCAGGGGTTGCACACTGTGCATGTGTAGGATTGGAGAGAATAATACAAACTTTATTGCAGAGAAAAAATAGCCTGCCCTTCTGCTCCTGTTTTTGTTTGTTTGTTTTGGTTTGTTTTTCTAGTTATGACCATGAACATTTAGATGAATGCGAAAAAATAAAGCACTATGTTAAGCTGAAATCACGAAGGCACCCCAACTTTATAGTAATATTAAGATCCACCTACAGAATTGATGGCTTATTGAATAGACCCCCTAAGCCTATATACATCTCATCTGACATAGAATTATAGTGTTTAAAAACAAAACTGTACACCTGCAAGAAATTGATGAATGGAAGGACAGATCCATGGAGCACTTTATCAACTGCCTGCCACTTTCAGTATAGCAACCAGTAAAATCTCACTTATTCTGACAAGGCAAGAATCATTAAAAATATATGCATCTGGTGGAGAAACTGGGCTAAAGATGGCCTACTAATGGCATCATATATCAGTATGTGACCTCGTGTGGAAAAAGAAAAACCTTCAGAAAACACCTCTTTAAGAATATTTATAGGAACCAAAAGAACCTTATTATGTCATCAGATATGTCATAAACATGTTTTAAAAGCATTTTAGATACCCTATTTAAGGGAAATAGTATTTTTTAATAGTATAATCTAAAAGCAAACAGTTAATGTGGACTCAAATTGAAACAATATCCTGCAAAACAAGCCTTATAACAGCTGGACAATCACATTGCTGTCAAGATCTGTTGTCACACTTTTATGATTAATATATCCTGCTGTTTGATTGAACCCATTTTATGATCTTTATATGTTTTTCACGTAAACCCACTTGCATGATTCTTACGTGTATTTCCTGTAAAGCCTGCTAAATGACAAATTTTTTGTCTTCTTCCACAAGCAAGATTTGAAAATAAAATATCTGCTGCCTGCTGGCTGATCTTTGATCCATGATCCTTACTTGTAGAGCAGATTTGGACTGCAGTAAATAGAAATAGCATTCTGTGTGGGCTGTGACTAAACTCATTTCAGCACATTTGGAGGGTGATAAACAAGTCAGCCCTCATTTGCTGAGTTTCTGACTGGAGTCAGGAAGATTGAGACAATGAAGAGCAAGAACAAAATGTCCCCAAAACATATGCATGAAGCAATTTTTTAACTTTTCTCCCATGGCTTACTGACAGAAGTGGTGTATCAAATGTATTTCATGATATGATTTATTAATACTGGTAATTTGAATAAGTTCAAACAATATGTTTTTCACACAATGAAACAATGATAGTACATAAATATGTGGGCGAACATTTGTTCTGAGCACAGACACAAAATATACAGTGAATATATTAATCCAAATCAATTGTCTTCTAGAAGGAAAATGTGTTGTCAGCCAAGGGCCATGTACATGTTAGACAGTTGTTTCACAGGAGGGATGCTTCTAAGATATCAGTACAAGAGAATGGGACTTATTTGGCCCATTTCTTCAAGCTGTGCTTTTCTGTTGTGGTTGTTTCCCTTTTTTTCTTGTCTCCCTTTTAGCACATTGAAGATGGATAGGAGGAACAGCTGTGCTGCTCATTCTGTTCTACTATGAGTTTTGCAACAGTTTCGTTTCTCTTAAGGTTTTAATGAGTGGAAGGCCTATGACTGTGATAAAATTTCAGCATTTATTTTAGGAAGAAAAAAAAAGTTTCTAAGTCTTGTGGCTGCAGAAAGCACTTCAAAATCAGATCTTTCTGGCTTTAAAATGGATCAAAGTAAAGAAAAAGCAGTTCGGAAATTATTATAAAGTCATGAGTATACATCAGTTGGATGAATTTTAGAGGGGAAAAGAGAATAAAGGGGGATTTGATTTATCATTTTGAAACACTGGTGTAGTTTAAGTTTGCAAAACGAGGAGACAGAAGAGCCAGAAGAAAAAAAAAACACAGAAAAGATGCTAAAGAACAGGTGAGGACATGGAAAAAATGAATGGCAGCCAGGGACTGATAATGAATGTAAGGTACAGAAAGTTTTTTTGTATTCTTGTCCCAGTTCATTACTCTGATCACATTTCTAGACTTTACTGTCCTTAAAATGAAATAAATAAAAAAGATTTACTTGCTTCCCAAATAAAGCCTTGAAAGAAATGGTGAAGTAGTATGAGGGAAAAGAAGAAATTATAGTTGAGAGCTTTTTGTCAAGTATGTACTCTGCCACAGAAAAAAAGGAAAAAAAAAGGTTTTAAATTGTTCTGGAAGAAATGCAAGACATCTTCTCTGTGCATTTTTCCTTGTAATAGTTTAAGAGTGGATAGGCTGAGAGGAAGAATCACATTCTTATGCCAGTCAATGCAATATTAGACTGAGGGAAACTTTTTTTTTTAACAGGCTTTCAAATGCCTTCCTTACTGATATGAAATGTAAACTTGTATATATCCACCTAGAGCAAGATGCGCAGCTCTTCTGCCTCCCACTGATAAATCAAGGCAAACAAGTTATGCTGTGAGACCACTTGCTCTGCAAAGCATTCATGTGGCACAGCGGATAGCGCGGAAGGGCAGCTGTTGAGGTGAGTTTGAGAAACCTGTGTGAAGAGGGAGTGCTGACTTTCAGCTAAACACTGTTCTATAGCTGTACAAATGTCTGACCTTCTGAATATTACAGGACTGGCTAAATAGATGAGAAAAAGTATTTTCTCACATTAATTTATCCAGTGTTCTTGATTCATTGCCTGCTGCTGAGTTGCACAGCGGAGCACATATACCTTGTAGATAAATTTCATTGATGTGTGGATTTTAAATAGCATATTATAGTATATTATATCGCAGCTTGGGGGAGGGAACAACCTCTGTAACAGAGGATAGACTATTCTATACGTGTTCTTATGTGTATAATTATTTTTAGGATAGCCATCTATATTTCTAGTATAGTCCTGTTATGCAGCTGGGCAGGTTGTGTTACTTCGAACTAGACTATGTGCAGCATAAACCTTAGAAGTCCTCTTCTCCAGATACTCATTTTCCATTTGTGCATCCTGAAGTTTCAAGTTGTCCTCAGACAGGCAGAAATCTAGCTTCTTTTTAAAGTTCATGGTCCAGAAGACTGTTCTGGTATTTTGCAGAAAAACGAAATATATTTTCCATTAATTTGGAGAAGAAATGCCTGATTTTGATACTTATTTTATCTGTAGTTTAAGGGGCATTAGTATTGGTCACATCCATGAGGATTGGTCATATAGTTAAGTCTTTAGTATCAAGGAATAGAGATTTCTGGCCTGTCACCTATGAGGGAAGCAGTAAGGAAGTACTCTCACTGGCAGGCAAGTAATCAGAACATACCCATGATTTTCTTTGACACTACTACATTTTGAGAAGGAGTATGAAAAATTGACTTCATGGGCATTGTGTTCCTTCTGAGGCATACAATGACATGTGGATTGGACAGGGATAATTCACTTTCCTACTTTTTAGCCTGGCCTCCTAAAAAAGGAAGTTTGTATTTGCACGCTGTACCCCTGTGTCCGCTCTCTTTCTGTTTTCTGTTAACATTTGAACCCATGGATCAGTTTTAAAAACAAATGGGATGGAAAGTTAGAGGTTTTCCAAGATTATTGCAATTCTACAAGTTTCATGACAACTGACAACAGCCAGAGGAGAGATACTCAAATCAGTACCTCCAGCTGAGGAAAAGTCTGAATAACTTGCCTGTCTGTCCATAGCTATGTATGAACAAGTATTCGGCAGCAGGTTGCCCCACGTTCACACAGTCCATCCTGCCAAGGACGTGAGGAAAAGCAGTGGGGCAATGCAGCTACACAGCAGAGAGAAGGGAAGCAGCAAAAGCAATTTTGATGAGAGAGTGCAAATCAGGCAAAGGAAATCAGTCTCCAACACTGCTGCAGCTTGCTGATATTTTTATTCAGTTTTATATTCCCTTTATTATGCCTATAGCAATGAATCTGCCACAGAGATTGGGGGTTTTAGATAGAGGCTTAGAAGAAAGAAAAGCTCACCTTCTGAAGCCCAAAATCTTTGCCCTGTTGGTTCTGGAAAGGCTATTTGATGATGTCCGGGCAGAAAGACAGGGCTGGTCATGCAGTTCTTTATTAAAACAACAGGAGCTTTAAAATGTGGATCTTAAATCAGTTCATAGAATAATATTGGGGTGGTGGTGGGGTATTTTATCCTTTATATAGAATTCAAATAAAAACTATTTTTTCATGAAAGTTCTATTTAAACATTTATCTGGGCTTGTAACTGAATGGTGTGAGGCAGATATATGGCTTTTCACAGAAAACAAAAAGTAGGTATTGAAGGATGGTGTTAATAACGCTGTTGCAACAGCTTTGCAGAGTTGCTGCGTGAGCAAGGTAACATTTTCTGTAGTGCTTAACACTATTGGCTACAGATTGATTTCTGAACTTCCTAGGCTCTACTAATAACAACAAACCAGCACATAAAGTCTATACAAGGTCTCTATAGTCTTTCTATTGACAGTAGTTATAAGACTTGCTTTTTATGTTATTAATACTGTTTACAAAACTTTGGGTAGACCCCGGTCAATTCTTATTTGTGTAGTTTGTGGTGCGTGCGATTAGATTAGGAATTTGGAGGGCACTCTCTGCATCAGAATATTTGGTAAGGGGAAGTAGGGGAAGGTGGCACTGTGAGTTAATAACTCTTTTCAACTTGTGATGAGGATTATTAAAAATGAAGGGGAATGTGGAAATACAGAGTCAGTTTAAATTGAAGTATTGAGTGAGAAGGAAAAAGTGTTTACCACCTGTGGTTCAGGGTAGGGAAGCACACTCAGAGATAGCTGAGAGCATTAGATTAGTAACTGCAGTGATATCTAGGGAATTTTAATTTGTATAATTTATTCAGCCATTAATAAGGAGGACTAGAGTTTTATGTAGAACTCATTTTTATATCAGTATGTGTTACAGGCAACTCAGCAAGGAAAAACTTCAGACTGAATTTTATTAAGTAAAATGGATATGGTAAGTACCACAATCATTAGGGATGGATTTTGGATACAAATACAGGTGTATTAACATGTAAATGGTCCAATTTAATACAATCAGAAATGTATTAAGTAAAATAGATTGGCAGTGTTTATGAGCAAAGAACTCTGAGGACAAAAAAAAAAGAATAATTTGCAAAAAGATTGGGAAGATATGCTGCAAAGTAAAATCTGAAATATAAATTATTTAAAGCCTCTGTGGATGAGTGATAATTCTTAAGTTAATTGCAAGTAACAACAGAGAAGTCAAAAATCACATGGCGTCAAAAACTTTGGCACAGATATAGTGTCATTTGAAGAAACAGAGGAAATGTAGAAAAAAGCATTTGAAGAATAAACCAGAAAAAATATGTTGCTTTTGCCTGCCCTGGAGGGATGACTACTGGAGAAATATCCGTGTGATGGAGCCACCCCCTGCAGGTGGAGGATGAGGCAAGAAAAATAAGTGAAATGAGTAAGAAAATAGCAAATGTAAGGAAAATTTAACCTTTTCCTTTCCAAGAACCTAGAGCCCTGTTCCTGGTAACCACTTCATTACAACATTGCTTTTGACTTACTGTCTTCCTTATAATACTAAACTACCATAGGGAAGGACTGGTTCTTTAAAGTGTCACAGTACTCTTGGAGCAGGACTCTACTGTGTCTATCCCAGTGAGGGGATATGCGCATCTCTGCACCTCTTTGCATAGAGGTTCTTAGAGAGCTGGAGATGAAAACCACAAAACAATTATTTTTGTGGTAAAGAAAGCTTTCTCCCCCAAAAGGGGAGGAGAAGTTTATCCAGTTATTGGTGGTAACAAACACAATAGAGAAAACATTGAAGATATATGTATTTTCCAATATGTTCTTAAAAAACCTCACAACTCAGCAGTTGCAATGCATTTAAGGAAATATTGAACATCAAAGTAGTGGAGGGGTATCAGACATAATCTGTTTAGTAGTAGAAAACTGTCTTTCTGTGTCTAAAGAAGGATATCTTCATATTTCAGTGGGTGGCAATGTTTTGCAAGAGTGATGTTTTGCCCTATGATGACAAAAAAAGAATGTGTTCAAACATTTATAAAACATAGATTTTCCAGGGTTCTGAGACGACAAATAGTGTTGTCAAATTATTGCAGGGAACACAGGTACTTCTCATTTCTTTAGCACATCTCAGTTGCTTTATTAGCGCTGGACATAGAGTGGCACACAACAGAAAATTTTTAAAAGTCAGGCTCCTTTTTGCTTTTTTTTTTTTTCTTTCTTATTTGAAGCAGCACACAGTATAATAAGACGCAGTGTCCAGAGACAAAACTTAGCATGTGGATGAATTGGTACAATTCCTAATTATTTCCGAAATAGGGTAAACCATTAAGTTGAAGGATATTCCTCACAGGAGCATAATGTCTTTCTCCCTGTTCTCTAGCTGCTGTGGCCAGGGGTGTGTTGCTTGGGAAGAGGACAAATCTTAAAGTTATTTGTGCTTTTTCCTTTGCCAACTTCTTGGACAGCACATTATGGTTACTGGAAATGAAGTATTAGATAGTACAACACTGTCTATGTTGGAAATAAACAAATAAATAAACAGAATAATAAATCAGAAGAGTGTGAACTATATTGGATAATTGTGCTAGCATCTTGGCAGACATGTCTTGGTAAGGCTCAAATCAAAGCCTACCTACCACAATTTTTCCTTTCATCTTAGGAAAAGCGTATCAGCTGAAGCCTTGCAAGAGAAGAGTGAGCTGTTTCTGTTCTGGCAGTAAGCATGGTCATATTTTGCACACAAATATTAGGAAAAAATGGTATTTTTAGGAGGAAATAACTCAGAAATACAGCCAATGAATAAAGTCTGCACTATTTGAAGTGAATGAGGGAGAGCTGGAGAAAGGTCTCATTTGAAGGAAAGAAGGGGAGGTGGTTTATCATGCAGTTTAATTCTGATAATCCATATGAAAATGATGGAAACTCAATTTGCCTTTTGTAATCTAAGTTTTAGCTGTGCAATAGATCTTGGGATTGCTGTGTTATGACCAAGAAATGAGGAAAATTCTGCATTCCTTGAATATGAATTTTCTAAGGTTTTAGTACCCCGATGACAAGCCAGTGACAGAATTATTCAAGCCACCTTTACAGCATCTTTTATCACATTTGTTTGCTTCACTTGTGCTTTTGCTTACTCTGTCGTCCCATTCGCCTCTGCACTGCACCTCAGGCAGAGACCCGAGACTGTGCCCTGGACCCATCTCCCTCCCACGCAGGCAGGAGAGGTGGAGACTGCTCACCAGCACAGTCATTCCCTGCAGCTCAGCCTGTGGCCATGAGGGAGGGACGGCGACCACCGTCAGGAACTTAGGAGCCTGCTGCTCTGTGTCCTCAGAGGAGAGGTCCCCACAACAGGCTTGCTGAGTGTTGGGCTTCACAGCTTCTAGGAGGTGGTTTCCTGTGGGGAAAAATAATAGTTATGTGTCTTGGAGTGCCCAAAATAAACAGCCTTCAGTGCTTCAGGCAGAAAGTGACAAAACAATCCTGCTCTGAAATTGTGATGCCAGCTAGGCACACTGTCTCTTTGGCCCCCTTCATGCTTGCAAAATTGGCAGGAGTCCTGGATGGGTGAACCAGGAGCTCCTGACTAAACTCAAACATGAAAAGTGTACAAGGCATGGAAGCAGGGGCAGGTGACCTGGGATGAATATAGAGACACTGTCCAGGTGTGCAGAGATGGGGTTAGGAAAGGCAACCCCACTGAAAGCTGGATTTGGCAAGGGATATGAAGAGCAAGGAAAAGGGTGTCTCCAGATATTTGAGCACCAAAAGACCAGGTAACGTGGGGCTTCTGCTGAAATGGAGCAGGGGACCTGCCAACAGGAGACATGGAAAATGTCGAGGTGCTCGATGCCTTCTTCACCTTGGTCTTTATGGTAAGATTTGACATCAGGAATCCCAGGCCCTTGAGACACAAGGGGAAGTGTGGAGTGAGGTAGACTTACCCTTGGTGAAGGAGGACCTGGTGAGGGAACATTTAAACAACCTGGACAAACACAAGTCCCTGAGACCTGACAGAATGCAGCCATGAGGTGCTGAGGGGTCTGGTCCACATCACTGCAAGGCCTGTCTCCGTTATTTGTGAAAGGTTGTGGTGATCAAAGGTGGCTTCTGAGGACTGGAAGAAAGCAAATGTTACCTCTATCTTCAAGAAGGAGGATCTAAGGAACTACAGGCCACTCAGCCTCACCTCAGTCTCTGGGAAACCATTTCTAAACGTGAAGTAAAGGAAGGTGGTTGGGAGCAGTCAGCATGGATTTATGAAGGTGAAATCATGCCTGACTGACCTGAGAGCCTTTTATGATAAAATGATGGGCTCAGTGGACAAAGGGGAGCGGTGGATGTTGTTTATCTTTATGTCAGCAAGGCTTTTAACACTTATCAATGTATATAAATACCTGACGGGGGAAGTAAAGAAGACAGGCAGACTCTTCTTAGTGGTGCCCAGTGATGGGTCAAGAGGCAATCGGTACAAACTGACATACAGGAAATCCCATTTAACCATAAGAAAACACTTTATTATTATGAGGGTGGCTGAGCTCTGGCACAGGTTGCCCATAGAGGCTATGGAGTCTCCTTCCTCAAAGATATTAAGAAGCCAAGTGGACATGGTCCTGAGCAACCTCCTGTAGGTGACTCTGATCTGAGCAGGGGATTGGAGGTGTCCTCCAGTCCCTGTAAGTCTGTGATTCTGTAACATTACAGAGGCATACATTGCTTTAAATAACTTTTGTTTCTACCTTTTTAAAGCTCAAAAGGTCTTAGAGAAAATGTGTGAAAAATAGCTGAATGAAAATCTTTCATATAAAATTAATTTTTCATAATTAATTTTAATTATAGAAATATTTTTTGTATAAATGAAATAAGCTGTCTGTAATCAAAGAAGGCATCTATGTTTTTAAGAGCTGGAAATAGGGCTAAGAATTCCTGTGTTTAAAAGTTTCCATGCTGTCATTGCAATAAATTAAGTTTCTAATTAAACACATGCTCACATACACACTCTTGGATGGGAATGCTATGCTTGATCAATAGCCCTAGGCTACACGGTAGCAGGCAGAATTATAGCAAATGGAACTGGATGAATGGGTTTACTTAATGACCACAATATGATTTATTTCATTGGTGGGAAAGGGGGGAGGAAGACATCAAATTGCTAAAAATACTACCCGAGCAAATTAAGATATGATCTTACAGGAGATACATTCCCAAGAGATCATGTGTGAGTATAGCACATCAGAGCTCAGATCACTCTTAAAGAAGTGTACTTGATGAAAATGTGTCAGCTAATCTGCATTCAGCTTGTTTTCCATTTATAATTAAGAAGGCTTTTTTGTTATTTTTTATATAGATGCCTTAACCATGGACAATTACTGACTCAGTCAGCACATTTACACAGTGTCATGATTTTAGCTGTTGGACAAGTCTT
The DNA here is from genome assembly GCA_008711295.1 of Anarhynchus alexandrinus. Taxonomy (NCBI): domain Eukaryota; kingdom Metazoa; phylum Chordata; class Aves; order Charadriiformes; family Charadriidae; genus Anarhynchus; species Anarhynchus alexandrinus. The sequence goes on along the minus strand of VUYV01000051.1, from coordinate 1,312,492 downwards.
AGTGCAAGAAACAAAATTAATGCAGATAATTCCACATATAGATAACCAGATGAAAAATATGTCTTTGCAAAAAGTTTCACAAAATTTAACTTTTTAACCCCTGACCACAACCACTTATTGTTTGGCGTTCACACCCAAAGTTAAAGCAACAGCTCCTGCAAGAACTGCGAGTGTGGCAATGTGGTGGTATCTGCTGGTGGTGAATCTGGGACTGGCAGCCACTTGCTTGCCTCTGTCACCTGGGCCATGTCGCTGACCTCTCTGCCCAGTTACCTTGCCAGGGAAGAGAAAAATGGCAACCAGAGCTGAGACAAACACAGAGAGAGAGACGAGACAGCTTTCTGAGTTTTGACTTTGTTGTAAAGAGAGTCTTGTGTTATACCGCCTATGAGCTAAAGTGAGCCAAAATTGAAAGAGTTGTTGGCAAAATTTAAATGAGTAGCCGGAGAAGAAATCTCCAGCCCCCCAAAATACACGCGCACACATGGTTTGGTTCTGGTTATTAGAAATGTTCCTTCAGTTTCTCTTTCTCCTTACTTATTTATCTGTGAAAAATGCAGAAACTGAATATAAATCAGGTTTTGACTTTTTCTATAATTGTGCTTTTCAAAGGAGATAATTAAATTTCTGCCTCTTTGGGAAAAGGTCAGCATGTTGGGGTAACAAATATTCGTATCTCTAGGGCATTTGCCCTTATTAGCCATGAATCACTGTTTCACAAGCTTGGAGCTTTGGCAAGAATCCATCTAGCCTAAAATACTTCGAAAACCTATGAATTAACTGAGATCCACTTTAATAGTTCAACTTTATTACTAATTAACCTGTATATGCCCCTCTTTGTTATGCTGTTATTCAGAAACTAACACTGTTGCTATTGTCTAGATGTAAATTAAATGTATGGTGCTACTTCTCCATTACTTTAGGAATTTGTTGCTATGCTGATCACTTGTTTTGTACACAAGTTAAGGCTGAAAACAGGCTAAGGAGGTTAGTGAAGAAGCCTTTGAAAAGCTGATGGTTGACTTAATCTTCAGCTCCACATCAACTGACTCAAAATCAAGGAAACAGCTTGCGTTTGGTTGATTCTGGAGAGCTTAGTCACAAGTTGACTGACATAACACAAGGCATTTTGTGGAGAAGTAGACAGACCAGCTGGAAGACAACACAAGGATCTTTTTTTTTTTTCATTTTACGCAATTATTTCGTGTGATCTGAATTCGTAATTTGGATTTCTATTCAGATTTTTAACTGCTTTTAAGCTTTTGGGATGGCAGAGGTGATCAGAGCGGCTTTTTATCCCACCTGCAGTTTCAGCATGAAATATCATGACCGATATCTTTGTTCTTGTCACTTGGGCGAGATCCATAAAACCTCTCCAGGCCCTTTGATGTCCGCTGTGGTGGAGCTTGAGCAGACACCAAGCTGGGACCTGTGTAACTGTGCCATTGCAACACAGCTGGCATTAACATACCCTCTGGGGAGTGGGGCCAAGAGCCTGGGGCAGTGCTGCACCTGTGGGTACAGAGCATCGTGCTGGCCCAGCTTGAAACACGGTGTCAAAGGCACAGCATTGTATGTCTTTGCCACCATGCCCTTGGTCATCTTAAATGCTCAGACCTATCACTAGCTATCCCTAATGTAAAGTTTAGATAGTCAGATGACCCCAACTTCGCTGCATCCCTAACCTCAAAGGGTGACTAAGTATCTTGGGTTTCTACTACTAAGGTCTCTGAGACCTGTAACTGTCTGAATACTATGAGACTGTGTTTAGCTTAATTTAAAACCTGATGAACTTGAGATACTGAGCAGTCCTCACTTTTCTCACCTGTTGAGACTCATCCTTAGAAGATGGTTCTAGATTGTGTTTGTGCAAAGCAAGAAAAAAGAAATAGTCTCCTATTCTTACCATCACTTCCTCTGTGGATTAGCTGTTAGCATACACTTCCACTATTAAGAGGTTTAGAGGTCTGAATTTCTCCCTTCTTCCTGGTGGTCTTGTGGACAGTTTTACTTAATTCCTCCAATTAATACTGTAGCCTTTGGTCTTTACAATAGTCTTCAGTCTTCATCCTTCCTGTTGAAACAGTTCCATATGGTGTGGACCGGAGAGGAATGCCTGTAAGCATACTTCCCATGCCTTTTTACAAGAGCGTTTGTCTAAGAAGTCTAAGTTCTTGAAATGCCAGTAAAAGTTTAAGCATTTTAAATTTCAGTATCCGTTGTAGCAGGTACAGTAATGGAAAGTCATTTTTTTTCTAGGTAAGTACCCTAACAGCTAACCTATAGGGTCATGTTTCTTTTTTTTCACCCTCTCTTTCTGGTCTACTGAATATGGAATGATAATATTATATTTAATATTAAAGTGGAGCAATCACAATAGGAGGGCAGGAGAGCATCTGCTCTCACATACGCCTGTGGTATACTGATTCAAACCTTCACCTGGAAGGTGAGAGAAGTGGGTTCATAGCCTTTTATAGAAAGGAATTGAAGCTGAGAGCATTAAACTTACATGTGTGAGAGCTGTTTTATGCAGGATTTCTTTATTAAATGTGACAGTAACACGTAGTTCATATAAAGGACTGAAGATTTTGGTAATAAAGAACGAAAGTGTGAGTGTGCCTAGTCATATAAGAAAGCAGATGTTAGCAATACTTTAAATTACAATGACAGCACAGGCATACTCTATGTCTTTTTTTATTTGCCATTGATCTTCAGACCACACAAAACAAAATCTTTCTCCTAGTAATTAATATTTTTTCAAGTTCTGCCAAAGAGCTGACAAAATGTATTGAGAGCCTGATAATAGCTAAGTGTGACTTTATCCAAGCACTTTAAATTATCTTAATGTATTACATTAACTGTGCCATAGGAGTTGCCTAAAAGAATGTAGGTCTACTCGGGGGAGCAGAGGAAATAGTGAAGTATGTTTAGGAGAAAATTTTGTATGTGTAATTTCATAGAAACAACCCTTGCATTAACTGGTTTAGAGCAGACCAACAGAAAAGCAAAAGTTTGTGCAAACCAACTGGTTTCCAGAGCCTGATGTCCTGTATGGAAAAATGTCTAAAGCCAATTGCTTCAGAGAATGGGGAAGAAAACCTGCAATAAGATGCTGTATAGGAAAAGGTCTAGTCATCTCTTCTAACCATACCAATATTTTCACTATTTCAATTCAATTTCATTTTCATTAGCTGCCCCTTCTCTATGACAAAGGAGAAAAGGTGAGAAGAAGTCCTTGATGTACACTCTATACCATTTACTATTTTTTTTTGTTTTATTATTTCTCCTATAATTTGTGTCTGCTCAAAGATTAATGCTCTCCAGCCATCTTTCCCAGGAGGAAAATAGAAATGGATTTTTCAATTTAAAGAAGCAAACAAACCCAAATCTTCCTCTGTGAAGACAACGTTGAAAGTATACATAACTGATACCAAGTAAGTGGAGTTAAAAAAATAATCATCTTGGCTACACTTCCATGGCTGGAAAACCTTCAGTATACACGAGTATCTATATGTGTATATATATTTCTCTACTTTTAAAGACAGGTGGTTTTCGTTTTTTTTTTTTTGTTTGTTTGGAACACATCCTGAAGATTCTTGATAACATCATCAAAACATTTTATATTTAAATATATCATAGTAAAGGTTGATAGAATTTTTCCTAATGGAAGAAACTTTTGCTAAACATGTGAATAAGGAAGGATCAGAACAGAGTTTTTATTTTTAAAGACATCCTTAGCAATGCATAAGTGTCTTTCAGTGGTGCTATTTCAATATTTGGCATGCTCTGATATCCAACTCTGCAATGCTTTTATTTGAAGGTGTAGCAACCCACTGAACTTGGTGTCACTAGCCATTTCCCTCACATTCACTCGTGGCTGGACTTTCTATTACATTGCTGGAAAAGAGGGGGAATAATGGCATCTGCCACAGTTTTTTTGGTGGATTTAAGGAAATTAAGAAAGAAAAGACAATTGACTGCCGCAGTCTGAAAGAGCTTTTTTCACATATTCCCATGAGCTTCATATCTGTATAGACCAAGGCAGACTCAGAAATGTGTTGTATTATAAGTTAATGATCTGTTAAAAGAAAAAAAGAATAAACATCAACAGTCATAAATCCAAATATTTTTTTCTACTATTTGAATGTCACTTCCTTATTTATAGAAGGCTCCATTCTTTTGGCATTTAGATGCTGGAAAAAATTCTATAACAGTAATATTTTACACCCACATTTTTACATAATCTTTTCTTTTAAAGATTTACATATATATTTTAGGCGTGAGTTTTATACTTTCCTCTGTCCACCTAACCCTATTCCCATCAACACTAGAGGTGTTAAATCATTTTGTAAGGTAAAAGCTGTAATTTTCCATTTTGACTTTTCAAGTAACCTTCTGACTGGTACCTTGAAGAAATTATGGAATCTAGGATATTTTTCCAAACCCATGTCTGCTTTTTGGATTATCCTTCAGGGCTCCATTGTGCTAAAGTAACCAATGTTCTTTAATGACTTTCTGCAATACCTCCAGGGAAATGAAATGGCTTTTTCATGTCTGAGCATTCAAAGTACCAGTTCCTCGTCCTATTGCCCTTACCATGGGACAGGGCTTTGACAATGCCTGTCAAAGCAGCATTGTCTATGGTATCAGAAAAGGCAGTGTAAAAGCTGTCAGATTTTTGATCCCGTTGGCTATGGGCATTTGTATTATCTTGTGGGGTGTATATTTTTTCAGTGTAGCCTTCATCTTAATGGAGTGTGATAGCTTATGAATGCCAGTTCTCCATTCATTACTGCACAGATTTTATTTCCCTTTGTCCATGAATAATATCTTTGTGACAGCAGCAGAAACTGTTTATATAAGAAAATAATTGGAAAATATTCATGATTTGGTAGGCACTTAAGGCAGTAAGTCCTCTTATTCGTAGGATGCAATAATATTAGGCATGCAGCTTTAAGTATTCATACTCCTGCCATCTCATAACAGGCAAGCAATCTAATGATTTTTGTGTCCTGCATAATTCCATTATTGGCCTTGTATGTGGCACAGGGCTGAAGCCACAGGAAAGTTTAGGCACTGAAATGTTCAGCAATATGGCCTCAGTGCTGTGCAGTTTTGTTAATACAGGGGAATTCACAGATCTGACTTCTGTTCTTAGGCTGCCCCTGCAGTCCTGAAATATGCATGTGGCAAATCAAGCACCAAAGGATGTGACTCACATCAGACAGCCTAATAAGTTTGCAAATGGGAAGTGCAGCAGAGAGGACTATGTCCTGTAGTTGCTCCTTCTCTGGGGTTTTGGAGCTTCATTGCAGGCTTGGGACGCTGCCTTGTGATCCATCTATGGTAAGTGTCTAAATCCAGCCCTTCCTGATAAAACACAGAGGGAAGAGGTGGTTTTCCATCATTCTAACAATAAAAGCATTCATTCTGAATGCAGGAAATACAGGAAGGCATGTTTTACCATCATCAAATGTGTGTCTAATCTATTGGGCCATAAAGCATTCCTTCAAGTGTTTGCTACTCTGTTTTTGTACACATTGGAATATCAGTCTTGGCTACTTCTTCCCCATTACACTACACTTTTCTAATGATCTCTTATTGTGTCCTGTGAAGATTCAATTATTTCATGCACACTCAACCAATTTCAGCAGGGGAACAACCTCACGTGCAATCTCCTGAATCAGTCCACGTCAGAAAACAGGGCTTGTACAATCTGACAGCCATGGTGCCTGAGGTTGCTCAGCATGTTCAGGAGGTCCTGTGGTTTTTTTCCCTTAGCTTTCAAAGACAAGGCATACAGCCTGGGTTTTATGTAGGCAAAAATGATGGGTTAACATACTATGTTTGTAACAATCCAGGGAACCTCTGTTATTATTTAGTTGTGTTGCCTCAGCTTCATCTATCCAAGGATGAGAGACCATCTGTTGTTATGGATGCACTCAGGGTAATCATGGTAAAGAATATTACTCCCAAACTCCAAGTAGAGAAGGGTAAGGACTTGAGGGGGGTGTTAATATGTAGATTACCAAGAAAATAACTGAGGAGAAGCAGTGATTGCTTGGATCCTCACCACCTCTTGCAACCCTGGCAGGAGAGACACTCATCACAGCAGGTCCATGGCAAGGATAGTTTGATGAGCCCTGACTGGAATAACTGTAGTAATGGCACGCTGACACTTTTGTGCTGCAGACCCCCACCCAACCTTCAGTAGGGTCTGTGGCAAACAGGAACAGAAGCCTAACTGATTTTTTTCAGTCCAACAGGAAGACCCATCAATTCCTATTTTTTTCCACTCCCTTCCCTCTATTTTCTAGACTGGAAGAGTACAAGATGTATTCAAATGGTAAAAAGGTATTCAAATATCTGGATGGAGAAAACTTAATCCAAATGTCCTAGGTATGGATAAATGCTCTGTTGCTATGCTGCTGGGCAAAAGCGTGTGGATAAAGACACTAGATTCTGATCCTGAGCATATGAATTGATATACTGAATTGGTCCCTGCAGGCAATACAGGAAGAGAAATTCCATATTTATAGATCCTGGAAGGCTTTGACTGATCAATGCTTTAAAATTTGAGTGATCAATTAAGCCAAAATTTATGGGTATGCAGAATACCTTAAGAGGAGAGGACAGTATGTTGCAGCCCATTTTAAAGAGAGGGGGAGTTTGAGAGGCAGCTCCAGCATTCACTGCCACGCAGTTATTATGCTGGGATGCAAGTAGTCTATGCAGTTTTGCTCTTAGTCACTTTTGGACTAGCAATTCTTCAGGAACAGACATCAGGAATTTTCGGAATCCCAGCTTTGAGCTTCGGCAGTTTTCCTGGGGGTTTGCCCCCAAAACACTGTTATGGATTTAGACTTTAGTGAACAATAGTAGTGAACAATAGTCCCATTGAATCAAGAGTGATGAGTGTGTATTTAGGGGAATAATTTTGTGGCTTTGCTATCACATTCTGCGTATCAGGGAACCCAAATCAGTTTCTTTAAATTGATTTGTCACAGACCAAGAAATAGAATAAGAGTCAGAATCTGCTATTTCAAAACCATTCCCCTTTTATACCTTCCTTAGACATTTTATTTAATAATCCTAAACACTTAAATGAAAGAAATAATATATTTTTAAGTAAATAAACATACACAGTACAAGAATTTCCAATTGTCTACGTTAAGAGCAAGCAGATGGCTCATTGTAGTGTGTTATTTTCGTATTTACAGAATAGCTAGCTTGTACTACAGTATCTCTTCATCTCCAGAATTTCTCTTCCAAGATTATGTATAGGCTCTGTCTTAGTCGTAATATTTTAATTCATCACCACATATTTAGCAAAGTCCTCCTTTTATCACTTGATGACAGAAGGGATTTTTTTCTCTGACATTTATTGCTTTTTAAACTGTATTTCTGGTTGGGTGCCAGATTTCTCCCAAAATATTGTAAATAAATGTGAGTAGTACAGATTTGGATTTATGAAGCATAATAGCTGGATGCTCTAGCTGTGAAGAGACGGTTTATCATATTGTCCACTATTATGTGGGGAAACTTTAAGACTTGTTTTCCTGCTTTATTTTACTACAGTCCTTAAAGGTTTTAAACCAAGCTGCTTTGAGACTTGAACACAATTATAGTAACCAATCTGACATACACACAATGTGAATAAAATGCTCTATTATATAGAGGCATTTTAACACTGGTACATTCTACACACATAAAATAAAGGCACCTTGAAATAAAACTCTTATCTCCCTCACCTCACTTATCTACTAATTACATATAAACTCACACAATACAAAAAAAAGATTCCCGTATGTATATCATTAAGGAACATAAAAGAAAAGCTTGTTATCTTTCTGCATGCTTATCTGTAAGACTCGGTAATGTTCCTATCTGTAAGAATCTCTATATACATGTATATGTTCATATATAATTTATATATACAAACATATCTCCCTTCAGACTCTGAAGGATTAAAACACAGTCTGGGGAACCATTCCTGTATTCATGCTTCCCGAAATCAGACATTCTTTAAATGGAAGACCCACATTTCTTCCGTCATGAGGGCTGCTTCATGAGACCATGAAATCAATCCTGCCACCCTTTTGGCTAAATTTGGATTCAAAATGAAAAATCGCCTCTCCTCTAATATCCTTATTCTCTTTCAATCATTATTTCACAACCTGGATCCTTTTTTGTATGGTAGATTAAATGTGCCGGTAACAAAGTTTGAAAACATGGTGGCTAAGCAAAACCATCACTCCTTTGCATCACATTCCTTACATTTTTTGCATAGTAATACATTGTATGGTTGACATTGAAGAGCATGAATGAAATTTAGGCCTGAAAAGAAAGCATGTGCCTGGGAAAAAGGGGATATTTATAATCAGTAGGAGATAAATTTCCCCCTCAACACGTGTAGCATTCACCTCCCACTCCTTATGGGGGGGCTAGTTAACCTCTGAGCTTGATGTGTTGCAACTGAAGATGAATAGCATCAGCTTCCGCCGTGGTGGGTTCTGATGTAACCAGTGCAGGAATCTGGATTTCCCCCACTTCTGCCCCAGGGAAGAATAAAGGACTGTTTGTGCTCCCCACTGTAGCAACAGAGGCTGGAATCGTTTTTAATACAGTTAGAGGCTATGTGCCACATTTCAGAGGCGATGTAGAAATACAGTCTTCCCAGATTTCTTACCTGCTTTCCATTCTGAATTTTTAACGATTTCTCAGTGGATCCAAATATTGCATGAGAATTCCAAGGAGAGGAATGACCCAGTTCAGAGAGATACCATCAGGGGACATTTCCCATGTGCCTGTTTCATAGGGATGGGAAAGGAAGCAGATGTTTTCCATCAACAACTAATGTTGAAGAGCTACTATTACTCCCTCCCTAACCACAAGCTCTATGCCATAATCATGTACTCCCTTCTTCTGCTTCTATAGATGTAACAGCAGCATGTAATAATTCAAATTCTGTCTTGTTGACACAGCTTGCTTCAGCTGTACAGAAAGCAAGTTGTTTGTTCGCTGAGTCTGTGGACACATCAGCACTTTGCAGAGAGTCTAAAAGGAGTTGCTGCTTTCTTGATGGCAATTGCAATTGCCTGCTGTCATCTGAGCCTCTTGGAAATCTGTGGCAACACACTGAAATAGCCACGCATAGTAAATTTCTGTCAATGTGGCAAAACTATTTTTGTTAGAAAGAATCACAATTTTCCCCTGAAAAAAATCCCTTGAACAACTGATATAAAGTAAATCTTTCTTTTCTGTTAATTCAGGAAGCTGATTTCAAAAACTGCTTCTTTTTTTTTTTTTTTGAGTTGAGTAATTATGCCATTTTGAATATGTAGGGCTATTCTGGGAATTGCTTCAGTTAGGCATGTGTCACTGATGGGGAATGATGTGTTATATGCACCTGGCTTCGTAGAGAGTGAGAAAAACATCTATTCTGTTGTAATGTGCTGTAGCCTAATTGAGTAAATATGAGGCACAATGGATACAACTGGCCTTAAAATACAGGCATGTGCGCAAGAATTTCCCAGACAGAATATTAAAGACCAAAAAGGAGGAACAAATAAAAGTGAAATAGTTAAATGTCATTAGTATAATAAAAGGGGAATTACTGCTAACCTGTTGAACCAAAAAAGGTTAGCTGTGGGACTGAACAATTCTTTTTAAATATAAACATGGTCAAGATGTCTATTCTGTGAGAATGAGCACTTTAATATTCTTTTTGCCCAATGTGTGTAATATAATAGCTATATATATTTCATCCTCTAGTGCACAGCTGTAGATGTACCAAATCAGAAAGCAAAACCATTAACTCCTTTCTCTTTTCAACCTCAAAGAGACCTGTTGTTCATAGAATCATAGAATCATAGAATTGTGTATGTTGGAAGGGACCTTTAAGATCATCGAGTCCAACCATTAACCTAACACTGCCAAGTTACCGCTGAACCATGTCCCTCAGCATTACATCTACCCATCTTTTAAATATGTCCAGGAATGATGATTCAACCACTTCCCTGGGCAGCCTGTTTCAATGTTTGATAACCTTTTCTGTAAAGAATTTTTTTCCTAATATCCACCCTAAACCTCCCCTGGCGCAACTTGAGGCCATTTCCTAGAACAGCCCAGGTTGGAAGGGACCTCAAAAGATCCTCTGTTCCAACATTTCATGGGAAAGGAAGCCTAGATGAGATTGTCTAGCACCCTGTCCAATCACATCTTGAAAACCTCCAGTGATGGGAACTCCACCACATCTCTGGGGAAGTTGTTCCAGTGATTGATCATTCTCACTGTAAAAAATTTCTTACATCAAGATGAATACTTATTTAAGACCTCTGAAGTGTTCCACAGCAGAGAGCTTTTCTGTTTTTGTAGCAAAAGGCTGCATGAATATAGCTGTGGTCAAAGCTCTGCTTGAGGTCAATGAGCCAAAGCTGACCCTAATTCACAGGAATTCTTGTCCACAGTGTAGGTAAGTCAGAACAACCCTAAGGCCACTTATATATGGGACTATTCTATTCCTTCCATAGTAAGAGTTCTGAAAACACTGAACTTGGTGGGAAGGCCATTTAAACTATGAAGAATGTGAAACTGAGGAATGCCATGGGACTGCAAACCCTAAACAAAGATGAAGGATCCCATTCACTGCAACTGCATTATGTGTCTTGGATGCCAGTCCTGAAGAACAAGGAAGGATCATTAGTAACTGACATATTTAATATAAATCTAAAACCTGCATGTCGTGAAAAGGTGAAGAAAAGGATGAGATGAATGGAAAAACAGGAAGGGAACTTTTAGCATAGGCAAAAGGAAAAAGAATACATAGATGCTCCCTGGGGCAATGCAGATGGGGTGAAGAGGGCTATGCTGCCAGCTTCCCATGTTCGTTTTAGAGGTCAGTTCTAAAAGGTTGGAGTCAGGTGGGAAGGACTTTTTCCCTGCCAGGACAAACTGTCAAGAAATCTTAGGAGACAGCAAGCAAAGGTGATTGATTCTTGGGTTTGTTGGTTTTTTTTTAACTATTTTTATTTTTGTAATATTTTCCCCCTAAATTTAACCATTTCCTTTGCCAGAATAAAGCTTCTTTTTAATTTCTAAGTTTCAACTTTATCCGTGGGTGACAAATCTGTAATGTTCTTTTTTCTTGGAGGTAACAGTCAACTAAAGTGGTGTTTTGCAGGGAACCCTTGCAAGAGCATTGCTCATGGAGGAAGCTTCCCCCCAAACTGTCAAAGCCAGCACTTTCCTTGCAAAAGATAGGAAGGAGAAGACAGCCTGTATTCTGAGTATTCCTAAATTGCTACAGCTGATCAGTGCAAATTTCCTTTGGTGGAAAAGATATGACAAGTGACAAGCCAGAGTGGAATATTGCTTTGTTATGCCAGTTTTTCACTGACAAACGCAGATCAGCAGTGTGTGTGAAAGGAACCTCAGACTCTATGAAACAGAAAAGAGCTCAGGATATGATGTATAGACTTTTTTTCTTGTTTCATGGGGCTGCTGGGATATGAACATGCCATTTTGGGGCAAGCTAATTGCCTGTTCAGCAACTAAAAGCAAGATACCTTTGTTCTGTGAGTTACAATTCCCTGAAGTACACTGCAGTAGCAAAGCAGTAATTACAATGCAGCATGTCTTAAAAGAGCACTATTATACATTTCATGAAGGAAAGGATAACTTAGGCATTGCTGTTCACTGGTTAAAGCAAAAGATTTAAAACATCTTGAGCACGATCATGTATGTTTTATGAATATAAATTTGTGTTCATGCAGATTTCTTATGTTAAAGCTACGTGTGAAGCCTACTGTTTTCAGACTGCTACTAGACCAGGTTATAGGCTATTTTGTGCTGCTGGCAACAGTCCAATAATCTAAAACACATTTTTAATTTTCTTCTTCTTTTTTTCTTCCCCCCCCCCCCAGTCTCCAGCAAAGAGATATTGTCTCACCAGAATGGAATGACTTCTGGATGAGGTGGCCGGTATAAATTAAACCAGGGTCCTTGGCTGAAGTGAAGCACAATGAACGTTCAGAAAAGGATGGTGAAAAACAGAAGTGTGAGCAGACAGAGGAAGCCAGGCAGCAAATACAAAAGAATATGGGTTTAATATATTTCTGATATCCAAAATAGAGTGAGCAAGTTGCAGCATTCTGGCAATCATAAACACCTTAGAGTTAAGACTACCTCATAAATGGGAATAGGTCATTTCTTGAGGCTTATTTATAAATCAGAGTTTATATAAAAGGTCAAGGAAAAATGAATACATGTTTTAATAAATAGTTCATTATTATGGAATCCAAACATCAATAAGCTGTTAATAATCACTTATTGATAACTACAAGCATGTTATAGTTATTTATTAACCTCTAGTTATTTATTAACCATTGGCAAATGGAACCTTTTCTATGCAGCACAAAATTGCAGAAGGAAGCTGGAAAGAAACAAGATATGAATTAGGATTTTGACAGAAATCAGTAAGGGAAGGTAACTTGCACAACAATTATGCTGTGTTGCATTATAACTTTCATACTCTCTCCTAATGACTATGTAATTTTCTCATGTCTCCGCGGCACATATTTTGTGACTTTTTCATTAAAAAAGCCAACACAAACCCAATAATCTTTTGCCACATAATACATTATTAGAAGACTCATAAGGAGGGAGGATAAAGGAGCAAGTTTAATAAATGCTGCAAAGCATACTACTGCTCCTGAATGTTTGTGTTGGATTTCATATGATGTATGAGAAGCTGACATGTCCTGTGGGGGCAAGTTTACATTTTTTTATGAAAGGTTACAGTACTCTGGACCTATAGTTTATTTAGTTTTGCACTAGTGATGTAAATATTTATTAAGGATTTGACTCATTACATTTTGTGCAACCCTTGCACTCCAAACCTGTGTGATTCACAGTATACTGAAAACAGAAATAATACCCCTAAATCACACCTGTCTGTGAAGAGAAAATCTGTCAGCTCTTTCACTCCCAACTCTTCACCTTGCATCAGGCAAGGGGGAAAAAAAAAAAAAGCCAGAAAGCAAGCTGGCTGCTTCTAGGAAATGAATTCACTGGAAAAATGTTCCTTTGTTAAGAAATGCTTGGCTGGGATGGCTAGGCAAATACAGAACTCAAAAAAGTCAACATGTTCTTGGTTTTTAGGTCACCTAGCCCCTGATTGGAAAAAATCTCTATCACTTCTCTTTGTTTTGTTTTTGTTTGCTTATTTGTTTGGGGTGTTGGGTTTTTTTGGGGCATTGTCTTTTTGGTTGCTTTTGTAAATCACTCATTGAAGATTAGTTTTATGACCAAAAAAAAGAAGTTACATCCGATCAGTAATGTGACATATTCAGATTACATATCTAGTATCATGATATTGTACACACAGTTTGGATATCTTACGTCGACTAAGACTATTCCAAGAGATGTCAGCGACAACAAAATATGTCCCAGCCGATAGGTTGGTTTTGAGACAGACCTGCTTGCTGCTGGAATTAAGTGCTAGATTCAGTAAAGGATGCTGGTGTTTCAGTATTCCACACACAATCAGAACTCCCTGGGACTAACAAAAGGCTTCTTGATCCCGTCAAAATTACAGGATTTTTGCTCCCATTGCTCCTAATGACCTTTAACGTAGACCTTGCTAAGCTTATGAGAGGCACTCAAAGACTTCATGGCTTGTGCACAGACCCCTGCACAGATTTCCAGTGTGACATTTCTGTGAGGTGAACTGGCAGCTACAGACTTGTGATGTCTTGTGCTTGTTTGGTTTCTGAATGGTTTTGTCTTGAATTCATTCCTGCACAGTGGCATGATTGCAAAATACATGAATGAAAATATATATAGCTGATAACCTAGTGGTAAGTGCAGTGTTTTGAGAGAGATGAGTTTGAATTTTTGTATGCTAGACAGGTGTAAATCATGGTCTTCCATCTCCTACTGCATCCATCTTTTAAACAAGTGTGTTTGCCATCTCATTTTGAGATGAGCTTGACCCTGTCATACTCTGAAAATACTTTCACGCGTCTCTCTCAAAATAAAAAACTACAGCCATTGTGGAGTTCAAGTGGTCTCAAGGTTATGTAGTGTTAATCAGTTTTGTGGTTCTTAATTCTGTTTTCAAATTTGGTCATAGCAGTCTTTCCATTCACTTTTGTGGCATTTGATTGATTTTGCTATTAACATTACAAGTCATAGGATCAGATAGCAGTATGTTGAACAGACATACATCAACATGAGTCTACTGAAACATATATTGATTTGCATCAGTATTTTTAGTCCAGAAAGGTGTTTAAATTTTGTGGTTAAAATGTTTCTCTATATGTATAACATAGATAAACATATTACTCACAAGTATTTATATAACTGCAATGTATAAAAATATGTATTTATTTATCTTTCTGATAAATGACATCTAAGTATAGATCTGCACTGTTACCTTATGCCTCCAGATAAAAACTGTAAAGCCAGCTTTTCCTGAGTACAAGAAAATCCATCTTGAAACTTTAATTAAAGAATAATCTATCAATGACAAATTACCAGAGGGTAGATATGTCACTCACAATGTTGGCACGTCATTTCAAAGAACACAACTGAAATCACAGGAGACTAACAGATCTGGGTATTTGTTTGCACTTAACAGACAAGGGGAACATAACTGATACGAAGCAATTTCTAGATGGTTTCTATATTAAGAGATTAGCTGGAAATTTCTTCACTCTGGAAGACAAAGCAGGCACCAGGGCAAGTCTGCATCTTTTTGAAAGTCTGTAAAAATTCTTCTAAACAACTAATCACTTGACATATTTAAAACTACTAGTGTTATTTTAATTGTGTTCAGGTTTCTTGAAGTCTCCACACTGGATGAAATCCTAAGAAGTTTTTTATTTGGTTTCATGGAGACAGTTCTTGTAGCCCTATATGAACTTCTCTTTTAAAAGCGTCTGAGAGAAGAGATATCCGTGAGGATATGAGAACGAAGAGCTTTTTTTTGATCAGTTCTGTAGTTCAAATAAAATAATTTGTACTTGTGGTAACTGATCGGCTGCATGTGCATTTCTGTGCATAGAGCCATTTACAAAATAGTGGCTCTAGGTAGAGTTCCTATGTAACTGAGAGTTAGGCTGAAAATTGTCTATTCTGTAACAGAAAATGCAGTGGCAAATATTGTTCAACTATTTGTTGTAATGTTTTTCACTCAACTGATTGGTAAAAGCTCTGTAAAAAAACTAAATGATTGTAACTGTTCAACTTCCCATAAAATTGAAATTTGTTTTCCATAAGGTATTATTATAAGGCCTGTATCAATACAGATTTCCAATGGGAGGCACGGGCTACCACTGGAAGTAAAATCTGTACTGAAGCATATGACCTCAGCTTGAATAACCTTTCTGTTAGCTCCTCCTGCTTAAGAACAAACACCAACAGAGCAATGATTACCAGTTTTTTATTCCTTCTCCACAGAGCATAGTTTTACCTTTATCTCATCCAGGAGAGCCTTGTGAATCAGATTAAACAAAAATTACATCAGAATCATATGGAAATTTTATTGAATCTGAAAGTAACTCGTTAGGAGGACAGAAACCTATTATTCTGGGCTACGCACAGTTCCTTAATCACCTCATGCTGGAGGAATACACATACTTAAACTATAATCTTGTATGTTTTCCAGTCACTGTTATTTATTTTTAATTTTCTGTTGGGTTTATTCACTTCTATTTTTGACTATCAGCTACCAACATTTTGCTTATTTTTGATCCCTGAAACATGTCCAGCATGTTCTACCCTTAAAAGAATGTTAAATCTAAAATAAAAGCTTAGAAATTCACATCTAAAGGTCACAGCTACAATTCTATATATAGACTCAATTGGACTACATTTCTTTCAGGAACTATTTTGAACTCTTAGTCCGAAGGAATCCATTTGGTCTCTATCACGTCCTTTGGCATGAGTGTATTATCTTTCTCTCCATCTACTTGTGTTTTCTATATGAAGTGGGCATTGGAATAATAATCTGAAAGATAAGGAATCTAGTGAATTTAACTTTCTTAATCAACAGCAGTGTTAAGCAGGTTGTTGATTAGACTGTTATTGCCCAGAATGTCCCAGTCAAGGAGTTGGCTGTTAGCCTAGACACTAACGTTGGTTGCACAACTTGCCCACCAACTTGGCATCAAGCCCATAGTAAACTGCAAGCCACACGCTTTCTGTTAGGATATGGTCATTCACAATACTTATGTAAAATTTGTGGGATCAAACGCAGTACACTGGAGTTTGGCAGAGTCGATTGTATTCTGATGATCACCTCCCTTCTTAGGTGTTTTATCATACAGTTTGGTACTTTCTATACTGCTTTAACTGAATGATAGATCAATTTATGTTTTTCTTCAAATAGAAATTGCTTCTTTCAGTGGAGGAAAGGCGTACCATGGATCTTATTCTGGAACTACCAGTCCTTCAAACTTACATTCTTTTCATAATGGTGGTCTGAGTACCCTTCCTTGCAGTTTTGAACATCCTTTATAATCCTTGGCTTTCAATACAGAAGACGTTTAACACCTTGCGAAAAATACTGGCATGTTGCAGGCACCTGAGAGGACACCAGCTCAGCTTTCTGAATCTTGCTATGACTGGAAATGGGATGATTTATTTGCAGGCATTCACATTCTTGTCTTGATGATTTGTCTTTCTTCGTTTTTTCTTTATTATAGATTTCACTGGCTGGAGAGAAACATACAAATCCTTCCCAGTGAGACTCAGTGTTTGGGGAAAATAGCCAAACCTGAGTAACTCTCAATGGACTTTCATTCTTCCTGGATGATCTTTTATTTACTAAGTCCTCTTAAATGATTAGTTTCACTGTGATTGTCACTTTTTAATTAAATTATATTAATAATAGCCTGTTTCTGTTACACATGACACTATAAAAGATGTTCAATAACATTCTGATAGTAATTAATTAATTAATTAATTATCTGGGAAAGAGCTTCCCAATGATGGCATTTTTCCATTGCATGATGAATATACATAATAGACCATCATTCTAGCAGGCTGTGCAACTATCAACAGTAAGCTTTGATATGCTCGCTGGCTTTATACTATTAAGAATTTTAATTTAACTGTAAATAATATTGTCAACACGTATATTGAGAAGGATCAAAGTAGGATTTTACACCAAAATAAAAACGTCAGACCAGTTATGAAATAGCATCTAGTATAATCATTAAGCATGAATTGAACCGGTAACATTATGGTTCCATGATTAGAAATATCTGAATAGGATATAATTACTTTTATTAAGGAGTACAGAAACACTTTATATGTGTAAATCAAAACAAAACAGGCAGGCACTACTGGTGGTCCTTTGCTATGCACAAATGGCAGCCTCGTCTCTTCAGTTAATAGCATTCTCACAGGTGTGAGACGTATTACGAGTGACAGTATCTGATATGGTTGCTCTTTCGCAATAAAATGGAATGCATAATGATGCCAGTTATTTCTCAGAATCAAGATCAGAGTTACAGGCTTAGGGGTTTTCGTAGATTTTTTTGGTTTGTGGCAAACAATTTTTAAGTTCACCTATGCATTCAGAGATGTTTGTGTTCATTTAAATAGGTGTGGGTGAAGAGGAAAGGGAAAAAAATCCATGGAAGTACCATATTGATTTTAGTGGCACACACTATCCATCATAAACAGCTAGCATACAGAATCACATCTTACTACACTTGGTTACCTCTATATATGTATAGGACAATGTTTGACTCAGATCCTAGAGTGGCCAGCTTTCTATTGTGAAATGTCTATCTTGAAGCTGGCAGAGGGAACAGTGGTAAGACTGACTTATGTAGTTCCTGTGCAGCACAAACACACCTGTTACTTGAAAACAGAGGGGGTTTTTTCCCTTTTTTGGGGGAAAAGTTATACCTTTCTCTGTATATAAGAATCATTTTCTTTTCCTGGGAACTATTTCCAAAGAGAATAATTTAAAACAGTTTATAGAAAAACATTAACTCTTGAGTCTGCCTGATTCATTCAGGTGAACAACTCCATGTTTACCTGATAAAGTGAACATTTCTGTAGGGTCTCAGGTCTATCCATCTACACAGTCCTTGAAGACCACATATCTCCAGGATGTGTGAGCTACTCTTTACCCATATGCCCAGTTTCCTTCTGGGTTTTTTTCTGTAAGAAAGGGATAGAATCAGCTTAAAATATGTAGCTTGATTTTTTGAGCACCTCAGCAGAAGGTTCTTTGTGTACATCCTGGCTTTCTTCCTGTGTTGCACTTCAACAATTCATTTTTACACCTAAGATGGTCTACCACCAACTTCAAGTGTTTATGGCCTGATTTTAAAACATATTGAAGATTTACTTTTCCCTCTAGCTTCTGTGAGGGTTTAAGAAGTTTTGAAAATTCAAACTTTAAATAGCCTAAACTGGACAGAAAAAAATTAATGTGGGTGCTGGGGTGGTGCGGAGGTGTGTTTTTGAGTGAGGTTTTTTTTTTGCCATAACCAACTTACTCAAGATTACAGAGGGAGATGAAGTTAGAGACAGTTGGTATTCAAACATTGTCTTAAGAAAGATGTCACAGTTTGAGATCCAGACATCTGGTCATCATTAACCATCGCTGTTCACACATGATATTTTACTTAGACTGAACCAGGAGGCAGACAGTAATTTATAGCCTGTAGTCAGTGGGAAAAAGTCTGGTAAAACGTATAAGTGATCATGAATGGAAGTCTCTAGCAGGTTCAGCCTTGGGGTAAGGTCAGTGAGGAGACATATTTAAGAAAGGAAATCACACCTTGGTGATTTTCCTGGCTTCCAGTAAGGAGGCTCCACCTAAGCTGGTCAGATGAGAAGTGGTATTAAGGTACCTTTTCCACAGAATATCAGGCTGTACGTAAAGAGATTTTGCAATATAAATGTTAAGCTTTGTGGGTTTTTTTGCTGTAATTTTTTAGGTCTGTCTCTGTAGCTTTTTTTTTTTTGGGGGGGGGGAATTATAGCATTACTTCATTCCATTTCAGTTGGCATTGTGAAATGTTAGATTAATAGCTGTCAGGCAGTCAAATATCACAAGAGTTTGCCTGTGTACTTCCTGAATTTTGCCAAAGATTAAAATGTCATCACTACCATTAGGGACGTTTGGTATGTACTGAATTACTCTGTAGATTATACTTTGAAAAGTTTCAGCAGCTGAGTATATTTCAGGCATTCATCTCTTGTACTCAGTATTTCAAATCTTTATGAATTTGCTTCCTGGACTCAGGTTAATAACTCAGGAAAGACCACTGATTTAGCAGACCTCCATTTCAGTTATTCTATTTTAAGCTTTAGCTCCTTGTATCCATACTAGTTTTTCCTAGTCTTTAAGGAGCTTTCTGAATTTGTACAAAGTTCAAGACAGTGTATGATACTGCTGTATACTTGGGCAGAAGGATTAAATAGTGAAATTGATCAAGTAAACTTGCGGGAGCAAATATGATGTCTTCTTTTTTAGATGACATGGAAAGTAAAAGTGTTTCACAATTAGGGAAGGGAAGGGAAGGGAAGGGAAGGGAAGGGAAGGGAAGGAAGGGAAGGGAAGGGAAGGGAAGGAGGGGTCCCCACTGTAATCTTTGAGTATGAAGAAAGCTGTGGAAGCCTAACAAGAGTGGGGATGCATCTGAGGAAGCAAATTAAGTTTTTTTGGTTTTCAGTCCTAAGAAATGTCAGTGTAAGATGTAAGCCTCTCCACAAAGTTGTTCTCTACATAATCCATCTTTTTGCTTCTGTGCACACCTGAACACCTGTAGGTTACCAGCTGTGCAACTTGCAGGAGGTGACATCCTTTTATACAGGTTTTTGCTTTGCTTCCTTTCTGGACAAGCAGTTCATGGCTTTCATTGGTTCAGCTAAGCACTGAATAAGGCCTTCAGAATTTGTCCCCGTATCCATTACAGATAGAAAAGACCCAAGTGCATCAATTTCTGATCAATGTACCTATTTCAATGGCTTTGTTCATAAACTTTGTCCTAATTTCATTAATACTTAGGATTTTTAGGAAAATTATGCTTGCGCCTATTCTTATACTACACACAGAAAAAGTAGCCATTGAAATCAATGAGTTAGGTAGTGGCTTTCCCACCATTTTCCTTGGGATGTACTAGAAAGCAATGCTGCAGAATTCTAGGTTTCTCCATTCCCCCACAAGGTAACCATGTGCCTGAGTTCAATGTCCAGCCACCCCAGCAGATTTTTAAACTGCACAGAATTTTGTTTCAATTTGCTTTGTTTTCTCTGTTAGTCTGACAGTTGGCTAAAGTTTCGTTGAGCTTGTGGACATACAGGCTGTCCTTCAGTCATGATAAACATAAGAAGCAATTCTATTTTCAATGGGTATCTGTGTGTGCACAGACACAGAAGAAACATAGCAGATGCAGACAGCTACAGTCAGAGGATCACTTGCAGAATAAAGCCAAGAAAAAAAAAATCTCTGGATATTGTGCTGATGAAAACCTCTGCCTGAAAAAAAAAAAAAAAAGAAAAAAAAAGTCAGCTGTTGTGAGATTTCTGATGTGTTCAAGAAAAAATGTTTTTTATTACATTTTTGTAAAATGAGATTTGTTTCAAAGAAATGGGATTATTGTAATTAATGTTGCCTTCTAACAGAAACAGAAACAAGTGGAAAGACACTGAATAACTGAATATTGATGGACAGCTCATATGAAAAGAACCAAAGGATATTCATATTACAGAATTTTGTGGCTGTGCTATTAGCCAACTTTGATTTTCATTTTGAGTTTTTGGCTTATTCAGTGTCAAAAAAGTAGCACAACATTTTTATCAGAGAAACCAATACTCTTGATGACAAAAATTACATTAAGGAGCCCAGCTCAGAAGTTAACATCGGTAATTTTACTTTGAGCACAAGGATTATGCCCAAACCAGAAGTGATTAATATGAGCTACTCAAAATGAAAGCAAAAACTGATTACAAAAAAAAAAAAAGATTAATATATAATTTATATAGAAATGCGCAAGTAGGATTTGCAAACAAGCTTGGTGATATGCTGAGAAAAAAATAAATTAATGTTTTGAAATAGTTTTCTTCTAATCTAGACTTAAACTCACTACATGACTGTCAAAGCTCTTTATGTGTCTTCGTCCTGTATTTCCATTCCTCAGCCTAGCATGAATTTTTACAAGATTAATCTTTAGTATAAAGAAATTGCAAAAGCACTTTTTTTTCAAGTACCAGGGAAATATAGGTAAGCCATGGTACTCCATCAGAAACTATTAACTTTCAGCATCCTTAACACTGATTAGCTTTAAGGTAATTGAGATCAGTTAATGTCTCAGTGGGACAAGAACCTTATTTTTTCAAAGTCTATCATCAAAACTTCTATCTGCAGTGAGAACTCCAGGAATTGAATGGGATTCCATCTCATTTCCTGCAGGCTGCTGAACATGTTCTTTATAATTTTAAATTTAAACCTCTCTGGGATAGTCTCATGAAAATAGAGTGTTTCATTGGCTGCATAAGGGAGTAACAAAGCTGTTCCCCCCTTTCTGGTCAATTATATCGATTGTGATTCTGAGATTTTCAAATGTATTTCTCCATTTACTCCAATTATACTAAGCATGATTGTTAAGATGATTGTCTTGGACTTTGAAAGACGTGCAATGAGCCAGCTCACTTGTAGTTGTGTCAAAGTTAATTAATTTTTCTAAATCTAAAATGACCAGGGATGCATTCTGCTTTCTGTTTTGAATTAAAATCACTTTTTCACTGCTATGTTATTCCTAGTTTGTATTGATTTTACGTTCATAGAGTATTAACTTCAATTCTAAATTTTCTTTTAACCTGTGGAGAACATGGAGGGATCACAAGTTCTGCTTAGATATTTCCCCAAGGGGCTCATCCAAAGCTTAACAAAACATTTTTAGTGATTTAATTTCGCTTGTTGTCTTTGAAGAAGTTTCTCTTTTATCCTTCAGGTTCAATTTTTTGGGAATGTTTTTACTGAAATGCAAAATTTCCCAAGCTAAGAGTAGTCTTCTTGCAGCTGGAATTGTTTGAATTTTTGCAAATGCCGAAAAGTGAAAACAACAACAACAACAACAACAAAAGAAAAATAGATATTTAAAAGCAATTTTCATTTAAAAAAAATCTGTGATGCCTTATCCTTGGCTAATAGCCAAACTCCCGCCCAGCTGCTTACTTCCCCTCCTCCCCCAGGATGGAGGGAGAAAATAGAAAGTACAAGAACAAGAAAGCTCCCGTGTTAGGGAGATCACTTATAAATTACCATTGTGGGCAAAACAGACTCAAACTGGGGAAAAATAACTCAATTTATTGACAGTTAAAATGAATATTTAATTACTTATATAGGTGGTGGTAAACAAAAAGACAAACATTAAAACAACACTTCTCCTTTCCCCAGGGTCAGCTTCATTCCTTCTCTCCAGACTCCTCTCCACCACCTGCACGGTGCAGGGGATACCAGGGGGTCACAGTCAGCATGCAGCAGATTCTCTCTGCTGCTTCCTCCTTCTCACATCTTTTCCCTACTCCAGCGTGGGGTCTCCATGGTGGCAGCTCCTTCGGGAATAGCCATGTGCTATGACATTGTGTCCTCTGTAGGCTGCAGTGGTCATCTGGTCCCATGCCAGGGAGTACCTCCTGCTCCTGCTCCTGCTCCTGCTCCTGCTCCTGCTCCTGCTCCTGCTCCTCTAACCTTGCCTCTCCTGTTTCTCTCTTTCTTTTCTCTCCTCCTGTCTCCATCTGGCACTTTCTGCCCCTTCTTATATACATTTACTCTGCTGTGCCACCATCTTGTCTGCAGGGCTTAGGCATGCCCTGCGGTGGGTCGGTTGGAGCTGGCTGGAACCAGCTGTGTCTGGCTCGGGGCAGCCCCAGCCACTCAACACAGAGGCCACCCCTGAACACCTGCACCCAATACAAATTCAAACAAAATATTTAAATCAAAGCTTACATCTGGGCCAGTTCTTCAAAACTGGCTTCTATTTATTTTTGCACCTGCAGTTTATTTCAGCCAATAAAATCTGTAGCTGAAGCTGAGGAGCCATTGCAGTCAGCCTTCTAGCTTCAGACAGGAGTGTGCTTTTTTGGAAGCAAATTTAGTGATCACCCCAATTTACCATGCCATGGTTCACACTGTGGCACAGCCTCAGAGTGCACAAAAAAGGTTCCTTGCAGTGGCGCCTCGCTCGCAAGGAAGGCCACAGGGCACCCCTGGCCTGTCCCAACCCCAGGCACAGCTCTGGAGTTGGGCTGAGCTGGGCTGAGCACCAGCAGGCATCAGTAGGTCGTGGGCAGGGTACTGGTATGGACACAGGCATGGGCACAGGCATGAGCATGGTCACAGGCATGGATATGGGCATGGACACGGGCAGGGGCATGGGCATGGGCACAGACATGGACACGGGCATGGGCATGGGCAGGGGCATGGGCACAGGCATGGACACGGGCATGGGCATGGGCATGGGCAGGGGCATGGCTGTCAGCACCAGCTGCTTTGCTGTCTACTGTGCTATACGTCTCGCTGGTGCACAAACAGATGCACCTGCAAAGCGACAAACACACAGGTATTTGGTTGAGGGTCTGTCACACACCTCAAAGTGTTGCGACCACTGTGATACGATATCTGCTTGCTGGACTAAGTGCGATGAGCTCGACAATATCAATCTAAACCTAGCGAGACAGAAGCCACGTGAGCAAAAAAAGATAAAAAAATACAAGTAGGCTTGACACAGTAATTACCCCTATGATAGCTCTTTCTAGGTAAGGTAAATTGGTGATGACAATGTAGGGAAATTTGCCTCTCTAGCACTGTTTTCTGAATAAAATTTCCCACAGCTGTCAATCAGGCCATTTTACCCTCACACTAAATTAGCACCATTTATTTTAACAGTGTCTTTTGTACAATGCTGAAAGGTGAACTATATTTTAATTTAACCTTGAGAATATTCTGATGTGTTAAAAGTTCCTATTTTTGTGTACTCTTTATTATTTCTTCACTAAAAGTCTTAGACATATGAGTTTTACTTTCTCAGCCTGGTCCTGATCTGTAGGCTATAGACTAAGAAGTACTTTTTACTCTTTTTACTTTATAATTACAAGTGAATGATGATTTCACTTTGATTGTAGTCATATATATTTCCTTTTCATTATACTATGTAGCTGTATGATGTCATCTGCTTCATATAACACTTATTGTGTTTGGATATTTTGTTTTATTTAAAAAGCAAATGCCTTTTAAAATTACTCCTGTACCTTTCCTACACTGTAAATAAAATGCTGTAAGATTGAGTGAAGCATGGGACTTTGCATAGGCTTGTTAATGTTACAGGTAGCTTTACAAAGAGGCTACGGCAACACAAAGCTGAGTATTTCAAAGGTAATTCTCAGGCAAATGACTTTTCTTCACAAAGCAGGAGCTACAAAATCTAGTGTGCTAAAGCAGGATATTCCAGGAACTGGCCACTGAGTCCAAGGATGATTTTAATTCCTATCCATCATGAAGCTTCAAATATTGTCATGGAAAAAAAAGTACTTGGATTTCCATTCCTATTCCAAGGACTTATTTTATCCAATAATAATCATAGTTACTGCTTGAGACAAAGTCTGTACCCCATGTTTCATCTTTTAGTTCCCTGATTCCTTGACAGAAGACTCACACACCTTAAGAAGCAATAAGCTCTACAGGAAACTCTTTCAAGAAGCAATATTATGCTCACTGTTCTCCTGCCTGTGCCACATTAAATGAGCTGTGTGACACAAAACCATGAAAGATGGCAAGGCTTCTGTGTGACAAGTTAGGCCCTCTCAGACTTGCCTATAGCCTACCATGAAGAATGCTCTGAAAAGTATTTGCCATGTGGGTTCCAGACCTGGAAATGCACCAGAGGTGTCCTGACTCTTTGAGTTTAGAAAGGCACAGCTTTGGAAATATGAAAACAGAAAGCAAGCACTTACACTATTAGGTTTGCCATAGACCAATAACATTGGATGTGATTTTAAATTATTATTTTAAAATATTTCTGGTTTGCTCAGGTCTGGGTTTTGGGGTTTTTGTTTGTTTGTTTGTTTGCTTGTTGGTTTTTTTTTTTCAATTACTATCAGGTAATCTGGTCCCATAAAACAAGCTGAACCATCGCAATGATACTTGCACACAAGTCAATTCTTCTGTGTCTGCCGCTTTCTTCCAGAGCCATCCACGTGCATATCATGGTGGTGTTAGTAAGCTTGAAATCCTCTCAGTGTCTGAGATTTCATCAGCTTCATGCACAGATGCAGACCATTTTGACTCACTTGAGCTACTTGATGAGCCCAGATCTCCTTTCAGAGACAGAATCTAGCAGTGCTATTTGTGTTTCCTGAGGAGTCCATGCCAGGTTCACATCTGGAGCCTGCTCAGCATGCTACAACTAAGAGACACTTGCAGTTTGAAATGGTGGTGGTGTCACCCGCCTAGCTGTTAGTGAAGGACAAGGAAGGACACCCATAGGTCGAAAGCAGTCCACAAGTTGCTCCACCCGGCCATTGCCTTCTCTGAGACAAGAAGAAGAATAGATGCAGAGCTTCCCCTGTGCTCACCGCAGCACGTGCAGATAGGCTCCATGCTGGGTGCAGCTGGGAAGCATGAGCATCTGCTGGCCCAAGGACAAGCGAAATAGATAGTCACTGATGAGAAAGTGGAGTGAAGCAGGTTGTTGCCACTGTGTGGGGAGGTGGATCACCCGCTTGGACAGATGTTTGGAGGTGTGCAAGTGGCCAAGAGGAGCAGCTGTTTGCACCACGTGGCCAGGTAAGTGTCTGGGTTTCTGTGCACGGGGAAAGGATGGGGCATCCTTGTAGGAAAGGAGGGGAGAAGAGGCACTTGCAGGGAGGTGAGGCAGGGGCTGCTCTGGAGTCAGCAG
This sequence comes from Anarhynchus alexandrinus, assembly GCA_008711295.1. Taxonomy (NCBI): domain Eukaryota; kingdom Metazoa; phylum Chordata; class Aves; order Charadriiformes; family Charadriidae; genus Anarhynchus; species Anarhynchus alexandrinus. Next base: position 1,286,564 of record VUYV01000051.1, on the reverse strand, counting down.
GAGGAAGGACTTCCACATGCACACTTGGCACTAGTTGTAAGTTGGATCACCCTGGACCCTATAACCTATTGGTTATAGGACTGTATAATTTCCATTTCCCAAAGTGCCTGAGCTCTTCGTTAAATCTCACCTTAACCACTCTGGCCTCAGCTGAGCTTTATATAAGTGCATGGGAGGCTGGCTTGGGAGATTAAGAAAATTTGATAGAGGATGAGAGGTATCAAATAAACCTGAAACTACTTAAAATTTGTAACTTAAGAGGCTCTTCTTTCTGGTCTCTTGGTTAGAAAAAAAAAAGATGTATATGGAAAATTTTTTTTTTTTTTTTTTCATTTTTGTGAGCACTCAGATTTCATTCCATACTGCTTTATCCACCCTTTAATGAAACTTTTCATCAGACATACAAATTGGATAATGTGAGTCCTCTCTTTAAAAAAAGAAAGAAATGAGTGAGCAAAAATGAGTGAGGTTTGCTAGTGAGCAAACCTATTCAATCAGCTTCTGTGTAGCAGCAGTTTTCAACATTAGCAACTGGATACCACCCATTAGCATGACTTAGTACAGCTGTGAAATGCTGCCAAACTTCTGTAATACAATTATTATGTGGCGGCATTGCATAAAATAAACCAGGGCTGCCACTGTAAGCTCTCATTTGTAACAATTCTGTTTTTAAAAGCTGATGAAGAACATCAGGCAATTTTGTGGTACAAGGTAGATCTGGGAAAGCTCAAAGAGTCCCATGAGAATAAACAAAAAAGTTGCAGTACAAGACCTCTTATCAAATTAAAAGCATATTGCATTTCTGCGTTGGTGCTTGCTTTCCTAGAGAAAAATGCCAAAACATTATTTTATCTGCAATTAAATAAACAGGAATTCCCAGTATTTGCATGCCACAAATCAAGCTGCAGAAACTTATCATAGTGCTTTGCTGACTATTCAGAAAAAAATAGTTCACAAAAGTCAAGTGTAAGATCCACCTCTGTGGTCAGGTTTATTGTTTGTTGGTATAAATAAGACAAAATTTCTATTAGTTTAATTCTCCAAGCAAGGAGGAAAAAAAGAGAGATGGAATTGTGTACATTGACATCTTACACACGGGGTAAATGACCCCACTTTGGGACAACAGTTTCTTTTAAATAATGGTATTCTTTTTTCTACAAAAAACCAGCAGACCATAGACCATATGTATAAACAGATGGTTCAGAAGAAACTCACCTGGTTTTGACTTTAAATAAAGGCCTGCAAATCCAGCCAGGACTTCAGAAAGGATCCTTAGGACTCCTGAATTGTGTTAGTCCACAAGACCTTTACAATACATGTCACTCCAAAATCTCTAGCAAGGATTCAGCTATGCAATGCTAATATTTAAATATATGTACTTTTTTTGCCACACACTAATGTAACAATGAATGGTATATTTCTTCCTTGCCTGTTAGCTCATTTAAGGTTTTATACTTCCATATTTTGGATTCTTTGCTCAGGGCAGTCCTCTGCTGATGCAAACAAATCTTCATCTGTAACCAGCTAAGTGGATTTTTAGCAGCTTTGTTCCCCCTCTCATTATTTTCTAACGTTTTACTTGTAGACTTTGGCTCTTTCACCATTTACTTAACTACCAAATACCACTTGCAAAGACAGATGAACTAATAAAAAAGTTAATTCAGTACACTCTTTTCAGTCAAGCCATAACATTTCTCTTTTTTGCTTTTGTTTTTCTTCATTTTTTTTTCTCTCTACTAAAAAACACTGCTAGCTAAAGTCTGTATCATGTAATTCTGTGATTTTATCACTCATTAGTCTAGTATTTAAAGTATTCCTCTTTCAGGCCAGCATTTTATCTCACTGAAACCTTTCACTTCTTTACTGAAAAGTTCTTCACAGGATACTATCTGCACTACCTTTATGAGTTAAGAGGTGGAGATATGAGGAAGCAATCATCTCATGTTGAAGCATCACATCCTGTAACTCACATTTTGGTATTAACTAGCTATACTGGGTTTCTATCCTTACTATAGGATAAGCAGGTGCACTTCTGCTGATGTTAGGTCTTACAGATTCTTAGTTGACCCAATTGATTCTAAGGACAAAAGATAGGGATCTCCAGAGGTCAAAAAACAGATAGTTGATTTGCTAGACCCAGGATGTTGCTGGAGCACTGCTATATTCTTGCTAAAAAGACCACACAATTTTTAGCTGAAAAGCAAAGGTGGTGGCTGTGGAGCTCTTTCTATGGTAAGTTTGTCAAAAAGGCTCTGCATTCTTTGGGCAAACTCACATGATCACGGAGATCCGATCTCACCATTTGCTGCCACCAAAAGGTAGAGGTCCTTTTCTACTTCCCCCCTGAGGCCGTGGAGTCCTGCCGGTTACCTTTTACCACTTACGGACCACTGTTTACCTCACTAAACAACTGGAATAGGATGCGGATTGATTTCTGCTGGATTAGTGAGCTGAAGCTCAGCTGAAGCTGAAGCTGTACAAAGCTCCAACAAGGAAGGAAGCACAATGACCTGGGCAAAGGCAGAGGTTATTTAATGGCCTTATTTGATAGGTGAAAGAAGAAATTGGAGTTGAAGGAAGCTTGGGTTGGCTCAGGATCCTTTGCAACTGTATGCAAAGAATTGAGGTGCTATTTTTCTCCTTAATCTGCTCCAAAAAAAAAGATGGCAAAAAAACCTGGGACATTTACTACTAGGTTCTCGGGCTTTAATTCCATGTAAAGATTCCTGAAGCACAAATTCTGTTCTGTGTTTGAGCAGAATTAAATCGAGATGCAGAAAAAGGGAGGATTGCCATGGTGTTATGCATACTGTCTCATCACCTGGTTGTACTTATTTCCCCATTTGAAGTCGATAACTGTATGAGTTCTGTAAAGGTCAATTACTATGATCTTTTTTCTATTTTAATTAGCTTTGGTTTGCATATTTGCATTTTTGCAAAATTTTACTATAATTATTTCCTGCAATCTGGCAACTTCTCATCACCCCAGCTGCACAGAGTTGCTGCAGAGTCAAACTTGACAGGAAAAACCTAGGAGTTAATTTTGTCTGTAGGGGATCCTAAATTACCATAGAGATGGTGAGAGTCCTGGGCCTTAATATTTAAAAGAAAAACCCCAGGAAAACGATATGAGCCCAAGGAACTCTGTTGTTAAAAGCTGGAATGGTCCCATGGTCCAGGAGCAGCCAGGTGCATCTTAGAACATGTCAGGAAATACTGATAGAAGGTGTTGAATTATGACATTTTATGGCCTCAGTTTCTGGGAACTGCAATGGAGAAAAATCAGCTAGCCTTCAGACACTCAGAGATTAGCCTTCTCTAGCCAGAGAGGAAATGGGATGCAGCTAAATCTCAGGAGAAACAAACTTTAGAAACTCTTGCTGCAAGCTCCAGGTTGAAATTCTGATTCATGGAATTTTGATTAGAAGATATAGCCATTGTTATTCCTTTTTCAGTATCCTTTTTTATTACTTTCCAAACTTTGTTTCAGAAAGCATGTTTCTGCTCATATACATTGCCACTGGGTGTTTGTCCATCAAAATAAAATTATGGGGGATTATGTTGCATGTATATTGCAGTTCAAGGAAAATCAAAATTGTAACTGAATACTGAGAATTTGGACCCTCAGAACAAGTTTGTCACAGAAATTTAAAAAAAGACCTCTATGTAGTCTGCTTATATTCTGCTGTCAGTGTAGAATTAACATTTAGTTACAGAAAATATATCAGTTTAACTACTTCTTAGTTATAGGAGAATATCTATATATTTTGCCATGATTAAAGCTATATTTGAATTAAATTTTCTTTTTGCAAACAACACAGTAAGTGGATCAGCTTATCAACTGCTCTCTGCAAGGTGATGATTTGGGGAATGTCCTTTAACCCAAAAATATCTTTCTCCACATCCATGGGCACAACCTACTTTTAAAAATTCAGGTAAGTGGTCTACCGTGTATCTTTGATAGACCATACCATAGATCAAGCTACACCTTTGATTTTTCTAATTGCTCTCAGGCTGTTTGCTTAATGAAGTGGACCTCAAATTAGAAACTGCACTGGATTTCTCCTATTTCCCTGCCTAGCATTTCTTAAATGGTCATTTTAATGTTCACTTGGTACTTGGGGGACTTCCTAAACTCTAATGATTTATAACTTGATGTAGACTCAACCTTGAGAAACTTTATTTCAAACTACAAGCGTGGTGTAATGACCACATAGGCAAATATGAATAGTTAGTAGATATCAATAGGCCAAACACCGTTTTCTCATGTAAGTCTGCCAGCTCCGAAAACACCCTTTGAAATCAATATATTTAGTCTGGATTTATTGCTTTCTCTATAGCTAGTCTGATGCAAAGATCTAGGCTTGGGATTTCTTAGAGTTTATGTGTCGTATCACTTGCCATACAATGAAATTCAGGCATCACTTCATAAAGATTCAAAGCGGAAATCAGAACAGGTAAATCAACCCTCTAAATATTTAAAAAGAAAACTATCAGTAAATACTCTGCCTGAATAGGTTGAGAGGGAAACAATGCAATAACTGCAGAAAGAATGGTATCCACAACTAATTCTCTAATACTCATTTGTAATACAGATTTTGTTTATAGTTACAATAATTTTAGAGAAGAAAATGAAAATTTATCTATTCAACAGAAGAAATATCAGGTTTGATTGTTCACCCTTTTGTAATATGCACTGAATTGCATGTGTAAAGGTTTTCATACAATACTATCAGAAGTCAAATTTTAAAAAATTGAGTTCTAGATCAGTATTGATTGTGTTTACAGAAGATATGATTTACTGGATTATAAATGCAGTTAAAACATAGTTATAGAACAATGATAAATCCAAGTGAACAAAACCAAGTGTCTGTTAAACAGGGAAGTGCTACATGATAGAGATAAAAATTTGAAAGTTAAAATCATGTATCAAAAACTAAACAGGCCTTGGAGTTGTCAATGCTTGAGTGGAAGAGCTCTCAGAAAAGCCTATTTGCAACAGGAAGTTGATTGAATCAGTGACCCTCTGAGTTAGTACTGGAACAACGTTGCGTCACTGGGTTAGGGAGGATGCCATGGAGCCGTGATTTGTCAGTACTCAGAGGCGTTATTGAAACTACCATTGATTTGTGTGTTGTGTTTTTTTTTCCTCAGCAGCCAAGTGTGTTAATTCTGGTTCCCTGGATAATTTCAAATACCTAGATACATTGAAGGCTATACAGAGTAAATTATGTGACTCATTTTATCCTCAAATTATAGCTTTTTTCTGCTTTGTTTCAAAATCGTTACTGCAAAGTCACATCAAGTTAGACAAACTGACTTTCTTATTCTGTTAAGAAACTTCTTACCTTTTTGGCATGATGTAAAGCAGTGATTTTCTAAAGCCTTATTTAAAAAAAAAAAAGAAAATATATTATTTAGAAAACCCTAGCATTCTCATGATTTGGAACTGGAATTTGAAATTAGATACATAGGGTCGTGTTTGTCAGAGGTCTGCCTTTTGCCATCCCTGTAAAAATCTACTCAAACTAGTTACACCTTTGGGAAATCACGGTTTACACATGCTTGATAGTAATGCGTTAAATATTTTAACAGTTATATACTCCCAAAAGACACCATCTGCATTGGCAATGCTCCAACCAGGGCTGAGAATTACTTTCCCTGCAATTGTCTTCTAAGATGCTTCAGGCCATGCCTGGTCCAGCAGCTGCACCAAAAACCCAGAGTCTGTCGCTCTAGTGCTCTCAGTGACATCCTACAAAGGACTCAAGGGGGATGTAGTAAGAAACCTCCCAGATTCAAATACAGGGTAGGTAAAATCTAGCAGTCATATGAGAAGAAGGATCCCAGGGTAAAGCATGGTGAGACAGAGACTGGAATGGCAGCCTTCAATGGGAAGGACTGTGGTTCTTAGGGTGTAATGGGAGAAGAGCATGGGCCTGTAAGGTTAGTGATGGTGGGACAAGAAGTCTGAGAGATGAGGAAAGTGAGATGTGATAAAGGTCTTGAAGAAAAAGTCTAGGACTGGAGGCTACAAAGTGTGTGTGGAAAGGGACAGCAAGAGAGAAGCTAAATGAGGAAGCAGTGGTGGAAACTGCTTATGATTTAGGAAACAAACTTATTGTGTGAACTCAAGATCATGCAACTTCCACACACTGAATCAGTTCCTGCAGTTTTAATGAAGTCTAGACTGGAGGGGGAAGCCATAAGCACCAACTTTAATCACAGCTTCTTTGTTTCTGAGCCTAGCACTCTAATGCCATTGAGATATCTGCACCATCATTTTGTCAGTTCTGCCTTTCTTGCCCCAGGACATCTCCTCAATGGTTAGCCTACCTCTTTCCTGGCCTTGAATGACTGATCCTCCCCAGGAGTTTTTCTCCTTTTTGTCCATAAATCTCCCAGCAGACCTGGGTCCAAGTCAGATGTTTCTTCTCACAACCTTTACACTCGCTCTGTTTTTCTGTGAAGACACTGGTGCAGGCAACACTTGAACATCCACCCGCCTCCTGACAGCCTTTAATTCAAGCCCGTCCGTTTTGCTGTTTACCACAGAACTCAACTGCACAAAAAACTCCACATCTATCAGAAAGCAGCTACTAGCAAATGCACCCGAAATCTTCTTAAAGGCAACACCAAAAAAAATATTCTTTTAAAGTCAGAAGGAGACACTATAGTTGCTTAGTTAGACAGTCTACTTAAAGCAGCTTCCTGAATCTCAGCATACAATTCCTACTGACGTAAGTTCTGATTCAGGTAGCATACGCCCTTTGGAAAGACAGCCAGATGAACAAAGAAATGGCTTTTTTTTCTNGATGGGAAAATACATGGAGAAAGAGGCAAAAATTCTAGATACGCTATGGCTGGTTAGGCAAGGAGTACAAATAATAAGCCATAAAAATGGGAATCTCATTCCTCACTTTTGAGCACGACTGTGAGCAAGCCCACTGATTTCTCTATGCATCTTTTCCTCCAGCAGTATTGTTCTGTCTTTCATCATTTAGCTGTGTGGAAAGCAGAGACATATTTGGGGGGCGTGTTTGGAGGCATTCATAAGAAGATACCTTGCATATGACTGAAGCAAAGCCCACTCCCAGCCTGTGGTGCCAAACTCTCCCTGCTTGTATTGCCTGGGATCTGAGAAAGATTTTAGCAGCAAACTTTGAAAAAATTTCCATCAACTACATGGAAGTGAACACAAAATCACTTCTGATAAGCTTGCAGAAAAGATGGGGACTGATGGCATGGAAAAAAAATGATGATCGCAGGAGCTACTCTACTTGGCAAGTGGGTACCCTTCAATCAAAATATGTTTCGTTCTGTCTCGCCAAATGCCAGATAACAGACTGAGAAATAAGGAATACAAGTTAAGGCTAGAGAATGGGGTAGTTTGTCTTCGAAAGCAGTGACTCTGAAAGGAATTTAGGGGTCACAGTAGATATATGATGCCAAAAACCTTTATGTGGTGCTGTGGGAAAAGGTTTAATGCCATCCATGGGTATATAAACACAGGAGTAGAGGGAGGTGAGCATACCTCTGTGTGATTGTTATTGCAATACTCTGTGCTGTTCTGGTCTCCATATTTTTAAAGGATGTTGGTAAGGGTGCTAAAAAGAGTCATAAAAATGATTTAATGGCTGGCGACTTAATGACTTACAGTGAGAAATTTAAAGCACTCATTTTGTTAAGGTTATAAAAAGGAAGATTGAAAGGTGATTTGATAATGGTTTATAACCACATGCATAGGGAAAAAACACCAGGGAACAAAGGATTCTTTAATCTACTGGGGAAAAAAGAAGTATAGAAAGAATTGATGACTAAATGCTGAAACTGAAAATTAAAAACACGGTACATACTTTTAGCAGTAAAGGTAAAAATTGATGAAAATTAGCAGGGGAAAAGGTGGAACCTCTTGCTGACTAGATTAAGATGGAGTCCCCTTCAGAAGCTGGCTGTAACTGAAGAAAATATTTTTAATTATGTTAATGTAAGGGGAAAATGAGAAAAAAAATTATGGTCCCCATCAACTTCCAATATTTATTTATTTTTTTAAATCAGGTTGGCATGGGCAATAGACTGCTATATTACTTGGTAGCTTGCTTGAGCCTCAAGATCATAGGTCTCCAGTGAGTGGGACGATGCAGAGGGTATAGTGCTAACACCGAAATCAACTGGCTAGAGACATGAACTTAGCTCTACAGGAAAAAGTGGGGAAGGCAATAATTTTTACATACAGGTTGAGAACTATTAGGCAAAGATAATGTACATAGACTGGATATTAGAAAAAGTTTGCCATCACATTTGTAAGACTTGCCAGTAGATAACCAGCAAACATCATCTCCTTTCCCAGCATTTATTTTGAAGGAACTTTGTCCCAGCTGTCTAGAAGGTAAGAGCCTTATTGGTATTTAGACCATATTCAGGCTGAGCATTCCCTTCTGGAGTTCATGAAATGAAAGAACACTGAGCTAAAATGTCAGGGAAAAAAATTCTCAATAGAAAACTGCTTAATCTTTGAAAATAATTCCAGGGGTTTTAGTCTGAGTTTGAGTTTTATTTGCTTGTTTGCTTGTTTTCACCTTTCCCGTTTTGCTTCCTTCCTCCCCCTGGGTATTTCTGTATGTCCCACACAAGGAAGCCAAGCTGGAATAGCTCTCTGACAGGGGTCTGATCTTGTTACAACTCCTGTCCCCTGGGCTGTCTGTGCTGATTGACCGCACTTCACCTTACGGTTAAGACAGGAGGAGACCCTGGTCCTTGTTATTCTCCTTTAAGAGTGAGCGAATAATTCATAATGAATTGCTGATTTGGTTAATTTCACTCCCTCCTCCCTGTTTGTGAGTTATTTATGATTCTCATAAATATACTTGCTGAATAATTCCTATTAACAATTCTGGTCTGCATCTCATTTCAGAGCACTTCACTGCAAGTATTCAACTTGTGACATTTGAGCTGTGTTATCTAGTTTAAAGTAAGGATTTCTGGTATACTCTTCCATCAGATGACTGAATTCCTGGGATTCACTTTTCTTAACAGCTTAGGATAGTCTGTCAAAGAAAAGCAAGACTCCTTCTTCTGTCACACACACTGTGTGATCTCTGACAACTATCATCACCTTTCTCTGCCCTAGGTGTAAATTGGAGACAACACTTTCCTACTCACCTTTCAAGCATGTATTTCTGTAATAAAGTAATGTCCTGTTTATAAGCAGTATGTTAAATGAACCTTTTTTCCGGTCTGGAAAATTACACAAGCTCTTTTTTTTCCTTCTTTTTTTTTTTTTTTTTCTTTCTGAGCTTCTCCATCTTCCTGTTGTTTCCTTGCATCTTCAGGTCCTCTCTCACCTGGCACTAGAGGAGGCGCTGCCTCCTTGCCCATTCCATCACTGCAGTCATGATTGCTTTCCGGTGCAGGGAAACTACTTGAGCAACAAGCAGGGGCAGAGTCTAAACAAATTACATGATATCCTGCCTGTAACATATTTCTCCAACAAGAAAAAAAAAAAAAAAGGCTCAGTGGTTTCCAAACCTTGGCCCAGATTTTACTATGTGAGGGACCCTGTGTAGTACATTTATAGTGGCAATAGTGTCACTAATCATGTAGCGCTGATACACTGGGCAACAGTGAGCCTAAGTAACTTGAGTTGTAAAGCTCCTCTCATCAAACTGGTAAATAGACAACCACTGTATGTCTTTGCTGTTTTTCAGCCTGCAAGTAAAATATGGACCTGGAAAAAAAATGCAACGAAGGATTTATTCTCATAAGTTTATCCTTCAGATTCATTGCAGTAATCACATGATCCATTCTTGCCATAATTTATGCTTTGTTAGTACAAGTTGTACTTGATTTTTCTCTCTTACAGTTCTTGTTTTTATTCTTAAACATCACCTACTAACAATGCCGGCGGGAGGGAAGACAAATATGTGTCAGACTCAAAGTGATACATATGATTTGTATAGAGGTGGAAAAGAACAAGAAAATAAATTGCTTATTCTTTGGTGCTAAACATCTAGGTAATAAGCACGAAGAATTGCAAGTTCTCCTCACAGAGAGGTAATCTAGTCTAACTTGCTATGCCGAAAATCAGTGAGAAGGGTTGTATGTTTGAAATGTGAAAAAAAATAAAAATTAAACAAAAAAAGTCACTGGGCACAATGTTTTTTAGGAAGGCCAAGGCAGGGAGAATGGTATTTGCTACTAAACACTGTTATCTCTCATTCAGAACTGGAGAGTCATGGACATGTGTAAATCAGTGCACAGTCTAGCAAGGTGAGGGGTGGCTGCTTGTTACAGAGCAAAACTAAACTAGCAAAGAGGATGAGCTACACATTCAGCAGCTGTCTGGACAGAAGCAAATGATGTTACAAATGAAATTGCAGTGGGGTGAGCATGAATAGTTATTTCAGATAATTTAAGGTAGTTTCCTTACATAAAACTACTGCATTAAGATGAACTAACTTCCTGGTCATCATGAAAATAGAGAAAAATGAATTGATCCTTAAACTGAAATTAAAGTAATTGCCCAAAGCCTGCCCAGTCATAGCCTGATAACATTCAATAGGCATGAACAGAGGTCTTATTTTCAGACTTTTGTACTTAAATCTGACAACTGAATTTTCCAAGTTTTAAGAACATTTTATGTAAGGATTGGGAGGAAAAAGAAAGAAAAGAAGAAAACCTCAACAAATGAAAGTAGGGTATGCATTTAGTATTCTAACTACCTGACAGTAGTAAGAAAGCCAGCTCTGGCTCAAAGCAGGTTGTGGTTAAATGAGATGCCTTGAAAACTCACAGCAGTTAAATAAGGAGATGGGAGAGTAGTACAGTGGCAAACTTGCTGTCTCACACAACTGACTATACAGTTGCTCAGACTAGCATGTAGTCCCCTTTGCAATAGTGACCATTAGAAATACGTGACAGGATATTCACCTTTGAAAATGTGATCCAGATTTGGAGATTTTGGTTATACAGCCATTTCATTCAGTTAAATGGACACTCTTCTATGTAAAGTCTGTACATCACGGCTTTAGAAGTGGACTTCATAACCATGGTCCTTGTGCTTATTGATCACTGACACTCCAGACACAGAATTACAAAGCAGATTTTAGTTTCAGTAGACTCTCTGCAAAGATGTGGACCTACTCTAAGGGATACTGGTATTCAAATGACAATTTAGTCATTTGTCACTCTTCTTATATTTGTTAAAGGCAATATTTGCAGGATGAGCTATTAGTAAGTTATAAGGACCTTCATGTTATTAAAGTGATTTAGTTTCCATTACTTTTTATACCAACTTTTAACTTTCTTTTTCATAACTCAGATAATAATCTACATATTATTGTTTTAATACATAGTGTGTTATTATATTATTGCTATCCTCTCTGGAGGTTCTGTGTATTAATAAATACTTTGGGACATGACAGATATCCATGAGAGCTGTTTCCAGTGAAGAGAAAATCTGCTGAAATGAATAATCCTTCTAATGTACAGTTTGAACACACACAGTAGAGACGCATGAGATTTTAGCTGCTAAAATACCCTAGGCCTAGTACAAATGCTCTGAATTATTTTCTGGAGGATTCTCTTTTTCATTATCTCTATCTCTCTGTTGACTACAGGAGGCAGCCTGGTTAAAATGACCTAAAACTAGACGCCTGAAAGATGTTTTTGCTAAGCGTTTTGGTTTTCTTTTTTCCCTAAATCATGGAAAAGTTGCGATAAAAAACATTTAAAACCATTATCAAGGTTGCAGGATGAACTGTTTAAAAGTTAGAAAATAATAATATTAAAACTTCTGGTGAAAATTTTAGGTATTTTGGTATAAATTATATGACACAGTCTTAATTGCATGATCACATTTTTCTTTTTTTCCCTATGGGTTCTGTTTGTTATAGTGTTCACATAAGAGCGACTGTTCAGTATCTCTTTTATCATTATTGCCCAGTACATGTCTCTAGGATTTATTTACTGCACTCTGTCCAATCCTTCTCTGAAATCGGAAATATTAATTGCCATGTGGATTTTTCTGAATTGATGGTCACTCTTGCATCTGAGCACTTCATAAACCATACCATAACAACTTGATACAGCTAGAAAAAACATCAGCATTTGGAGATTAAAATTAAAAGTACCGCCTAATTTTAGAATCCCCAAATTATCCCTTGTTCTTTGGAGGGTGTTGTATTACATACAAAATCTGTTGCACTGTGTGCAGATACGCCTGGGTCTTCTCAGTACTGTCAGAGGCGCTTATGTACCTCTGCTCTGTCACCTCCCAGAATTAATGTCAGATTTAGGTCAGTTTAATGCTACTGAGAAATAGTTACACTCTTAACACTGCTCAGAAAATGAAGTCATATGCAAATGAATGGGAATCAGATTGCAGTGAAACTCTTCAGACAAAATTTATTAGTCCCTGGCACATCAATCAATGGCTGTGCATAAAAGATACATATCAGACTAATCCTGCATCTTTCATAAAGCATAAAATTTACAGTACCTATAATATCCTTATGCATAAGCTTAAATGTGAATTGCCAATGTTTGCAATTATCTAGAAAATGGCCTGCTCTTATAATTATTAAAGCAAATGTATAAACCCTGGATGACAGAAAACACAATTTTACTGCTATTAAGAGACAATTTAATGTATGAAATCACATTAGCATGCTCAAAAGATGGCTTTCAATCATTCACATGAACATTACAAACCTGTTCTCGGGAACTTCAGAAAGAGGATGGGCAATTTTTCAGAGATAAACCTTTATGAGTAGATTACTCGCACGTTGCAAGTACAGCAGAACACCTGTCTGCCGTCCTGAGAAACTACCAACTATACAAACTTCCTTCATATACCAAGCAGTGAAACTATCTATAAATCTGATACCAAAATTTTGTTTGGGACCAAAGCCAATTTCTAGATCTCATTACTTAATTAGATGCTTCTCTCCCACTTCAGGGGCTGGAAGGCAGGGAGGAGAGGGAGGTGACGGATTTTTGTTCATTGGGCCCCTCACATACTCTGTGACAGAATGGGAGAGGACTCACAGCTTCCTCTGCCTGGGTGATCCCAAACCAGTAGCCAGGCTGGTATCCTAACATCCAAACCACTGCATACCTGGAGGAGAGAGCACAGACACGTTGAATACAGACCTGCCTGAAAATGTCTGGGTTTATATGTCTGAAGTTTCCTCTGTAGACCTCGTCTTTCTTCTGATGCCTCTCCCACAGCAGCAGCCATCTCGCTCAGTCTTTCTCAAGAAGATTTCATCCTCTCTTTGAGGACGTTTCTAAATGTCCATACACTTCATCCTCAAAGAGGATTTTAGAAAGCTTTCCTGAACTATTCTGTCTTTCCATTTGCCTTCCCGCCATATAGCTCCGTGAGAATCTAGACTATTACAGTTGGTACAAGAGCTACGTTTTTTGACATAACTCAAAGGCTTATGTCTGCTCTTTGGAGATGCACTTCCAAGTCCAGAAATAATAACAGCAGGAAAGCTTACTTCCAATATCATAGACCTGATCCTGAATTATGAGGATTACCTGGCTATTCTATATTTTTACTGGAACATTGCTTCTGTATAAGTGCCACATCTTCATACAAGAGAACCTGCATCAAATTCTTAGGAAGGTATTCAAAAGGTAAAGGTGGAAAAACAGAGACCTTACATAATTTAAACATATTTTATAGTGTCTTTTGTGTAAATAGTTTGCCTTTTTCATTATGGATTATTTAATGTCTGCCAAAAGTCAAGGGCCAGTTGAGCTGTAGCTATATTTCTGACTACCTGATAAATATGAAATCCAGTTTAATTTATGAGAGGACAGGTAAGTGCAAAACCTTGATATAGAAGATACATGAATGACCAAGGTCAAAAACCATAATAGACTTTTGTGTTTAGAGCTTAAATAATAACTCATAATCAGTAGAGATAGGAGAGAAAATGGAGGTCAAACACTGGTAGAAAGAATGAAGCAGCAAGTGCAGGTGTTATTCAAACTGACAAAGTAAATATTATTTCAGTGAATGGCACATTCACAATTTTTTTTTCGGCTCCCATTAGTGGTATGCAATAAAACATTACCAGCCTGAAGAGCAACTGCTTATCTGCTAAGAAAAGTGAGGGAAAGATCTGTGTGTAGGACTCATGCACACACAAACTGGGAGGGAAATCTCATTTGTGTAGACAGGCGTGTATGTATATATATTCTTGGACTGGAAAATAGCACCCAAGCTGAGTTTTCATTGTTGCATAAACATGGCTGGATTTCAACTTTCATTTCTACTTGAATTATCATCTATATCTCCACCCATGAAAAAATTAAAATAATTTCCAAATAATTAAAACCAACCTCTGTCTTTCAGTGCTAGGGGCTTCCACAGTTTCACACTCTCTGAGCTTTGATTAATAAGTCTTTAGTTGAAAGAAATTTTTATTAGGAGGGTACTCCAGGGACTACCTTCCTCTGAAATTTTTTAGTGGTGTAAGGTGGTATAGTTTAGAATTCAATTATGTGCATGAAAGAAGAAATGCATTTCTTACCAAAGAAAATGGGATTAAGAGTACTTGTTAGAATTGTTTATAATTTGTTTTCTTGAACCGTACATTAAACAAAGAGATTCGAATCTGTGGAAAGCCATTCTCAATAAGAAGCTAATGTCCATATCAAGATGGATGTTTATGATCCATGGCACAAGGCAAAATCTCAGGAGAAACACAAAGCCTCAAGCTGAAGTCTAAGTGAAATAGGCTATGAAAAGAGTATGGTTGGACAACATAAAGCAAAACTTATCTTCATTCAGAAAAAAATATGGAAAGATAAAGGATTTCTGAAGCGTTGGCTGAGTTGCAGACAGATACGCACAAGGATGAAGTGGTGCAGAAAAGAAAATGTACACCAAGACATTGACTCTTGAATGAAGAATTTATTTGTAAACTCATTAATTGTTGCTCAAAGCAGGCATTGGGCAAGAGAGGAATATGAACAAAAATAGAACTAATACAGACACCCGGCCACATTCCATAGGGACTGACAATGTTGGAGGATCATTTAAAAAAATAAAAAATAATTTTAAAAAATATTACAACTTCAATAGAGAGTAAAGAGCAGGGTAATAGGGCTTACTAGCCGTCTGTGTGTCATCCAGCTGTATCACTGATAATCCTATACAGAATGTTCTCAACAAAATATTTGTAAAACAAGCCTGGTCATTTATGCTTAAATAGCATAAGAAGCGAGGAAGTTTTAGAACTGATGTCATGTCAAAAGTTACTGCTTTTTATTGGTATATTGCCTTATACCTTCTGGTTGAGATCTAGCACAAATATTAATTCCAAACACATAAATTGCATATGACAGGTTCCAACAATAGAAAGAATATCTGTGCTACCCTATGAATGGCAGTCTAGTCTCATCAAATTCTTGGTCACATAATGCAGAAAAAAATCTGACACATTACAGACCTGAATTATAAAACAAGTAATCTCTTTATTCTGCAAGTCCATCTACATGAACCAAAGGATCTCTTAACCAAAGATACAAATAAGAAAATCAATCAAACAAATATTAAATGAGGAGGAGGATGTGAGTTATTTTGCCTGCCCTCAGTGCTTTAAGCAGCAGATGAAAATCATGTATGACCATTGTGCAAGACTGATATAATTGGATCCGGCACCCTTTTTTTTTTGTATCCAACATGCTAAAAAGCTAAGACAAAAATATGCCCAAAATTTATTAACATTAATAAAATAATATCTTTCTTTGAGCTTAAAGTATGGAGTGCATTATGGACCAGTATGACTTCTGGGATCACTGTATTGTTGATGCTTTTCTAAATAAGGAAAACCTGAGAATATTAAAACTTGGACAAAAAGGAGCCCAGTTTAGACAAGCACAGAGCATTCTGATCCCACAAGCTATGGCAGGACAACTGACATCATAATGGACCAAAACATTTAGGGACTACTGGATCATCAGCTCTCAAAGCTGTCCTGGAGCTTATGAAAATCAGCTTGCACAATCACTGAATATGTACTGATTAGCAATGGATTCAAGGGTACAGAAATGTGCAGGCTACCGACTGCACCAATGACAAAAATAATGATAAGACGTTCAGACGTGTGCAAAATTATTTCAGTGATGACTTGTATGGAAAAGGGAATCATGATCATGTTTGAAATGCACTTGTATTTTCTTTTGACTGCTCTCTGACTTATCCAAAACATCTTCAGTATACTTGCCAGAGAAAAACTATTGTGTTATTTCTGACATATTTAAACAGAAGTTTTCTCTCCTAAATTGCATAAGTATATAAGGCTAGGCATAATGCAAAAATGTGCTTCTTAGCAGATGGGAGAGTATCATCAATAAGAACATCACAATCCGTATTCTCAGTGAAGTTAGACCCAAACAGAATAATAGAATAATTCAGGTTGCAAGGTTCAGATTTAGAAGTCACCAGGTCCTACTCCACCACTTGAAGCAAGGTCATCTTCAACAACTAATTACAGTTTCGGAGACAAGAGGTCCCTAAGATAGCTCTGTATTCAACGGCAATACAAAGACAGTGAGAGTGCAAGGGAGAGAGAGGATCTTCCTTTGAGTCAAAATAAGGCTTGCTTTTATTATTCTGACCTGTCCCTGGAAGGTCTTTTGCAAATTAGAGGTGTCAGCCTCTTAATGACTAAAACTAATCCTTGTGAATATGCCCTCACATTCGTAATTTGTCAAGTACTTCAGAAAAAAAAATAGTTCCAAACTATTCGTTGTTCTTACCTTTGTACAAAACATTTTGTTTTTCTCTTTCTGAAATAAAGCATGATTTTTTTTTTATAAAGATTACTGTCATATGGATAATTTTGTGCCCCTAAATTCCAAATTGGAGAATATCCTAACATTCAAGTAAAGGTGATGAAAGGAAGTTATGGCCTCCCTTATTTTTGTGAGACTGCACCTGGACAGCGGTGTCATGTATCAGGAATGAGAGGAAAGGTGGGTCAAGTGGGAAAAGCAAACTGGTATGGATATTATAGGCTAGGATGTTGATGACAGGTATGGTTACAGCATTTCCAGTGGGATTTACAGTAGCTGTAATGCAGAAGCTGTAAAAAGTCTTCAGGGATACTAATGGAAATCACACAGCTCGTTCCTTTCAAACAGAGAAACTCAGAAAACATAACCCTAAGAACAGATTCGATTACTACTTTCAAGTTATCTCTTATTGCTCTGCATTTTTTCACATCTCTGGACAACGATATTAACGTTGTTCCCCCTGAGCCTCACTTTGTAGTGCACCATTAACCCTCTTGCACCCTACGAATTTGATACCTTGCTCCCTGGCAGAGTGCAGAACACACACACACACATGCACATGTACACACAGACGTGTGCACACACACAGAGACACACTCACAAACACGGAGTCTGTTACAAGACACTTCGTGCAATGTTGGCAAAGGTTAAAATTAAGATTTAGTATAGGCGTACATTGTACTCAGGTGGCAGTCAATAGATCTAACGCTACCATCAAGTACACAAAGTGCGTTTATAAATCTTCGGTGTTCAAATTAATTTCAGGCTGTGCTGCACACTCTTGCATCTACCAGTCTCTTATGTACCTGGGTTTTAATTGTTTCTCTCTTTGACATAATGAATGCCAGAAAGTAACCCTGAAGCACTCATTTTACATCATAAATCACAGTATCTTTTTAAAAGGGAAGGATAATTACAACAAAATAACAGTTCAAAACCGCTTGAAATTTACTTCTTACCTTTGACAAACAGTGGAGAAAATAATTGCCTAAAGACAATGTAGAACATTGATTTAGATGACTTGTTATGCACACATAGTGTATTCTGCAAAAACAACCTTCTTTCCAAAAAAAAAAAAACAACCCAACCACCAAACCCAAGAACTCCTCAAGCTCCTGACAAATTAATTTATTCAGGGCAAAACATTGCACATTTGTAATTCCTTGTCTGTTTCTTAAAAGCCTGTGTGTCACATCTCTCCTGCCCTCTGTATAAATGTGTGTTGTAGTTTATTTTAAAGAATGCTTCATTTCATCAGCCTGCTTTTTTATTGCTCCTCTTATTTTTCATAAGAGTTGTTTTTCCTTGGCTTTTTTCCTTTTTAGCTCTTTTAGTTTTGATGGAAATACGATAAGATGCCATGGTTATATGAACCACTGTGTACTGGTACTGTTCCGTTTGTTTATTCTCTTTCTGGTGTGGAATCTGTCTTTACAGATTCTGCTGCTTTTGCCGAAAGCTGTTGGAGGTCAGATAAAGTTATACTCTAAGATACGATGATCTCTTATAATTGCTGTCCCAGACGAATAAATATTATTTGAATCATATAATAGCCATCAGATTGCACTAGACTTCTTACTATGAAAGGCCAAGAAGAGGTCCTTTGTTCTTATATTAAAGGAATATGAAGGAAACAGGCAAAGTTATCGCTGTTCAAGCTCGCTAGCTTGAAGATAGTTCAGGTATGTCTGAAGGAGTTGCTGTTACTTTTGCATTTACTTGTGCTGTTCTTTTAAAATAGCAATGAAAACATAGCCTGCATGATATAGGCAAGTTATTTTACCTCCCTTTTGCTATTCCTCATCCCCAGTCCTTTCTCTCCCCTTTGTAGATCACAGGTACAATGCCTGAGAACTGTTTCATTAGGCTAGCAGCTCCATTAAAATCACTAGGGTTTGTGTCTCCAAGCAGCCTGGGCATACGCTCTGCTTTGCAGGGGCAGAATTTACAAGGGAAAGCTGTTCAGCAGCTCATCTGGAGCAGAATGAGGCTGAAATTTAATCTGAAGGTCTCCAGATACTACTGAAGTAGAAAGGACATGAAGGATGGAAAGGGCATACAAAAAGCAGGTCCACCTGCTACTTCCCCAAAGAGGGATATGGTCTGAGGGATCTGAATATAACTTTGTTCTCTTACAAATGTTCTCTTTGCTTTATAAACCCCATTATAAACCCTCTTTGAGCTCTTTTGTGAATATGATCCTCGGTTGCAACCAACTCCGTTCGTGTACATATCAAGCTCCCCGTACCTTCTTCCTCTTCCACCCTCCTGTACAGTGAGTTTCCCGTGGCAGATCCACCATACTCAGTAAACAGTACTCAAACTGTAAAACAAAGAGCAAGCATAATACTCTTTAGCATGCCAACATTTTACAAAACACTCTCAACAGAGTTTTACTTAATTGTAGTATTTTATTTTCCATAGAGAATAACTGTAACAGCACCCTAAAATATATAGCTAAGAATTACACTTATAACATACTAACCTAGTAGGTCTACTTAACGAATTTACCATGGTTCTATAATTTTTCACAAACCATTGAGTAACTATGAGTTTACTTGTAATTAGCAAAATTATCTCTTACCGTATACAACATTATTCCTTTTAAACTTTACCTGGGATATTAAAAAATTACTGTCCCGTAGAAATTGGGAAAAAGACATTCTGATTTCATTTTTCTAATATAGGATCTGCCCAATGTAAATTATGATTATGCAAAATACGTCGACTTGGTGCCACAGAAAATCAGAAATATCAGTTTCTACTAAACAGTTTGATGCTCTGAAGAAGGGCAGCAAATCAGGCTTCTTTTCCTGGACTGAAGATCACAGAGGCAGGAATGCGCTGCCACAGGCATCAGTGAGAGGAGGGACTAAATTTTTTTCTTTAGGGTACTTTGGACAGAAGAGAAAGGAAAAAAAACAGTGTGCCCTGAGGCAATTAGACAGAAATGGGTTATTTACTACTGGAGATGAGGCTTGGTTTGAAGCCGAAAGTTCAGGAAGGAGAAATTAACCACGTATGGACAGTATTAAACAAAAAAAATGTTGCAAAGAGAATGATTGGAAAATCCACAAAGGGTAGTAGTACCTAACTTCAAAGCCCAACCAGCAAAATTCTTTTCCATTTAAGGTTTCTTTAATTTCTTTTGAATCTATCCTGTCATAGCAATACTGTCAACATCCTACTGGAGTCAATGCACAGAAATCTAGCTTCTGTTACCAAAAAGAAAAGCAAAAAATGGTTCATTGCCAGTATGGTCATTAGAGAAGAATGTTTCACTTTCATGTTAGCTGATACTTTTCTTAATGACTTAGATAGTAGAATCGTAAAATCACAGAATCATCTAGGTTAAAAGGGACCTTTAAGATCATCAAATCCAACCACCACCCTAGTAAAGCCCTACCGACACTTTACTAGTTAAAGAC
>VUYV01000051.1:1230124-1266101 GCA_008711295.1 Anarhynchus alexandrinus | reverse complement strand
AAAAAAAAATAGTTCCAAACTATTCGTTGTTCTTACCTTTGTACAAAACATTTTGTTTTTCTCTTTCTGAAATAAAGCATGATTTTTTTTTTATAAAGATTACTGTCATATGGATAATTTTGTGCCCCTAAATTCCAAATTGGAGAATATCCTAACATTCAAGTAAAGGTGATGAAAGGAAGTTATGGCCTCCCTTATTTTTGTGAGACTGCACCTGGACAGCGGTGTCATGTATCAGGAATGAGAGGAAAGGTGGGTCAAGTGGGAAAAGCAAACTGGTATGGATATTATAGGCTAGGATGTTGATGACAGGTATGGTTACAGCATTTCCAGTGGGATTTACAGTAGCTGTAATGCAGAAGCTGTAAAAAGTCTTCAGGGATACTAATGGAAATCACACAGCTCGTTCCTTTCAAACAGAGAAACTCAGAAAACATAACCCTAAGAACAGATTCGATTACTACTTTCAAGTTATCTCTTATTGCTCTGCATTTTTTCACATCTCTGGACAACGATATTAACGTTGTTCCCCCTGAGCCTCACTTTGTAGTGCACCATTAACCCTCTTGCACCCTACGAATTTGATACCTTGCTCCCTGGCAGAGTGCAGAACACACACACACACATGCACATGTACACACAGACGTGTGCACACACACAGAGACACACTCACAAACACGGAGTCTGTTACAAGACACTTCGTGCAATGTTGGCAAAGGTTAAAATTAAGATTTAGTATAGGCGTACATTGTACTCAGGTGGCAGTCAATAGATCTAACGCTACCATCAAGTACACAAAGTGCGTTTATAAATCTTTGGTGTTCAAATTAATTTCAGGCTGTGCTGCACACTCTTGCATCTACCAGTCTCTTATGTACCTGGGTTTTAATTGTTTCTCTCTTTGACATAATGAATGCCAGAAAGTAACCCTGAAGCACTCATTTTACATCATAAATCACAGTATCTTTTTAAAAGGGAAGGATAATTACAACAAAATAACAGTTCAAAACCGCTTGAAATTTACTTCTTACCTTTGACAAACAGTGGAGAAAATAATTGCCTAAAGACAATGTAGAACATTGATTTAGATGACTTGTTATGCACAAAAAGTGTATTCTGCAAAAACAACCTTCTTTCCAAAAAAAAAAAAAACAACCCAACCACCAAACCCAAGAACTCCTCAAGCTCCTGACAAATTAATTTATTCAGGGCAAAACATTGCACATTTGTAATTCCTTGTCTGTTTCTTAAAAGCCTGTGTGTCACATCTCTCCTGCCCTCTGTATAAATGTGTGTTGTAGTTTATTTTAAAGAATGCTTCATTTCATCAGCCTGCTTTTTTATTGCTCCTCTTATTTTTCATAAGAGTTGTTTTTCCTTGGCTTTTTTCCTTTTTAGCTCTTTTAGTTTTGATGGAAATACGATAAGATGCCATGGTTATATGAACCACTGTGTACTGGTACTGTTCCGTTTGTTTATTCTCTTTCTGGTGTGGAATCTGTCTTTACAGATTCTGCTGCTTTTGCCGAAAGCTGTTGGAGGTCAGATAAAGTTATACTCGAAGATACAATGATCTCTTATAATTGCTGTCCCAGACGAATAAATATTATTTGAATCATATAATAGCCATCAGATTGCACTAGACTTCTTACTATGAAAGGCCAAGAAGAGGTCCTTTGTTCTTATATTAAAGGAATATGAAGGAACCAGGCAAAGTTATCGCTGTTCAAGCTCGCTAGCTTGAAGATAGTTCAGGTATGTCTGAAGGAGTTGCTGTTACTTTTGCATTTACTTGTGCTGTTCTTTTAAAATAGCAATGAAAACATAGCCTGCATGATATAGGCAAGTTATTTTACCTCCCTTTTGCTATTCCTCATCCCCAGTCCTTTCTCTCCCCTTTGTAGATCACAGGTACAATGCCTGAGAACTGTTTCATTAGGCTAGCAGCTCCATTAAAATCACTAGGGTTTGTGTCTCCAAGCAGCCTGGGCATACGCTCTGCTTTGCAGGGGCAGAATTTACAAGGGAAAGCTGTTCAGCAGCTCATCTGGAGCAGAATGAGGCTGAAATTTAATCTGAAGGTACTCTACTTCAGATACTACTGAAGTAGAAACGACATGAAGGATGGAAAGGGCATACAAAAAGCAGGTCCACCTGCTACTTCCCCAAAGAGGGATATGGTCTGAGGGATCTGAATATAACTTTGTTCTCTTACAAATGTTCTCTTTGCTTTATAAACCCCATTATAAACCCTCTTTGAGCTCTTTTGTGAATATGATCCTCGGTTGCAACCAACTCCGTTCGTGTACATATCAAGCTCCCCGTACCTTCTTCCTCTTCCACCCTCCTGTACAGTGAGTTTCCCGTGGCAGATCCACCATACTCAGTAAACAGTACTCAAACTGTAAAACAAAGAGCAAGCATAATACTCTTTAGCATGCCAACATTTTACAAAACACACTCAACAGAGTTTTACTTAATTGTAGTATTTTATTTTCCATAGAGAATAACTGTAACAGCACCCTAAAATATATAGCTAAGAATTACACTTATAACATACTAACCTAGTAGGTCTACTTAACGAATTTACCATGGTTCTATAATTTTTCACAAACCATTGAGTAACTATGAGTTTACTTGTAATTAGCAAAATTATCTCTTACCGTATACAACATTATTCCTTTTAAACTTTACCTGGGATATTAAAAAATTACTGTCCCGTAGAAATTGGGAAAAAGACATTCTGATTTCATTTTTCTAATATAGGATCTGCCCAATGTAAATTATGATTATGCAAAATACGTCGACTTGGTGCCACAGAAAATCAGAAATATCAGTTTCTACTAAACAGTTTGATGCTCTGAAGAAGGGCAGCAAATCAGGCTTCTTTTCCTGGACTGAAGATCACAGAGGCAGGAATGCGCTGCCACAGGCATCAGTGAGAGGAGGGACTAAATTTTTTTCTTTAGGGTACTTTGGACAGAAGAGAAAGGAAAAAAAACAGTGTGCCCTGAGGCAATTAGACAGAAATGGGTTATTTACTACTGGAGATGAGGCTTGGTTTGAAGCCGAAAGTTCAGGAAGGAGAAATTAACCACGTATGGACAGTATTAAACAAAAAAAATGTTGCAAAGAGAATGATTGGAAAATCCACAAAGGGTAGTAGTACCTAACTTCAAAGCCCAACCAGCAAAATTCTTTTCCATTTAAGGTTTCTTTAATTTCTTTTGAATCTATCCTGTCATAGCAATACTGTCAACATCCTACTGGAGTCAATGCACAGAAATCTAGCTTCTGTTACCAAAAAGAAAAGCAAAAAATGGTTCATTGCCAGTATGGTCATTAGAGAAGAATGTTTCACTTTCATGTTAGCTGATACTTTTCTTAATGACTTAGATAGTAGAATCGTAAAATCACAGAATCATCTAGGTTAAAAGGGACCTTTAAGATCATCAAATCCAACCACCACCCTAGTAAAGCCCTACCGACACTTTACTAGTTAAAGACTAGGGATTTTTTTTACAAAACAGCAACAATCAAATGGAAGTGACAGCAGTCAGAATACTAAACCCACAACGGAAATGAGAATTTCCTAATAATGTGTAGATGTTGAAAGCACAATTTATGTCTTTGGACATATTACTACAAAACTCATCATTGCTGAAGTATCATTTTGACGACATTTTGTAGAATAGCTTTTCATTAGCAGGATGTTTTGTTTCCTTTTGTTATTTATTAGTTGTGTGGTTTGGCAGCAACTATTATAAAATAGTTGTCCAGAAGAAAGTATCACATATTTTCTTATTTTTTTAGTTTTGGAAGAAAACATAAATGAGGGTCTTTCTCCTTAGCTGTACAATTAATATTCAAAATAACAAAGTAACTGCTAAATCAGTGGTCCTTCTTGGACTAGGTCCCAGGGAACCTCTCTCTAGCATTGGCCAGTTTCTGAGGTTAAGAGCTCAGCAACAGAATGACATGACTTAGACAAAGCTTCCTCCAATCTGTGTTCTATGGTTTGTGCCTGGAAGCACAGGATTTTTTTGCCTCATAAAAAATAATAAAGCAAAGCAAATGCACAATGCCATGGGATGCATCTGTGGCCACTCTCAAAAACTCCATAAAATATCTAATCTTGTCTCACAAAGTTCTCTGGCCTTACTGTCACCATGACAACAAATTGCAACAGATACCTTGATCAGTATACGTGTATCACTTATCTACTAATTATGTTTTTCTGTGAAAACCAATTATCTAAGGCAAGTGAGGCAGCAAATGAGAATTGGAAGTTGGTGTGGTAAGAAGTGGACATTAACCAAAAAAAATAATTAAAAAAAAAAGGATCCAAACACATCTGAACTGCAGATGAAGTTTAGATTCTTTACTCAGATCCAAACATTAATTTCACTTCTGTAAAGGACTGTAGAAGCATTCAGACTGAATATACTCAGACCTTGGAGTGAAAATTTGAAATTCATGCATAGAGGATTTAAACTGTGAGTCCTACAGGGTTAAATCAAAATAACCCAAGTTACTTTCAGGAAAGCATTACCCTGTTGAACATTGTTGCAGTGATTTCAGCAACGGTAACAAAGAGAATATTCATGCATGGCTGAAAACACTTTAAGATCTGCATGAAGGATGTGCTAAATTGGCTGAGAAGAGAAACACTTAAACCAAACATCTCTAAATGCTGATCTTCCAAGAATAGCCAGCCACCTTTGGGCTATGCCTGAATGGTATTGAAAGGAATATGTTGTAGCAGGTTCCCTCCTCCTCATATTGCAGAGCGTTCTTACGCATTCTAGACATTATAGACTGCTATCATTAATGTCACAGCCTCAAGTAAGTTAGGCAGCAGCTTTTGATGTACTTTTAAGGATATATGGATGCATAGAATTACATAAGTAGCCAAGTTCCGTAAATATGGGCCACACCTTGCTGTAGATTCAGCTAAGTAGTGCTGGCAGGAAATAAAACAGCAGGAAAACCATCAGAAGTGGCAGACAAAGTACAGCTTTCCAGATGAACAAATAGTAAAATGGAACTAATCAGCAAAACAGATAAATTTGCTTGCCATATTTAGATTCATGTGAAGACTACCTGAAATATCAAACTCTCAAGTTCATGCTGAATCTTTTCAGTTGGCATACCATCCCCATGAAAAACCAAGAGGATTTTGTTTCTCTGTAAGTTTATATACCGTAGCTAATAAATTGCTGTCCAGTCACTTATTTCCTCCTAGTTATGAAATGCTAAATAAAGCCTTCAGTCTCCCGCAGAAGAACTTCTGCTAGCCCAAACTCCAAATTTACTAACCAAAGGACCCTTAACAAAACCACTTCTTTTCTTAATCAGTTGGTTTCAAAACAAATTTCTCTATCCCTTTCCAGGCAATCCCTTCTGACCTCAATTAAAATGTTTGGTTTTGTCCTCTGTATTCAACAGTGCTCTGCCAGTTCAGTCTGTCAGTTCTTCTAGCTCCCTATCCTTCCTCACACAATTATAACCACAGCTGCCAGTTCCCAAAGGAGTCAGGCTCCAAAATTCTCACCTATGAAAACTTTGCTTGTATAGTTGCATGCAGAAAGATAAAACTAGGATACCAGATGTCAAGAAGTAAGCAGCACTGCAACCATCTTAAAAAATATATATACTGTCAAACTACATAGGATGTAATTAGCATTTAGCACCTTGAAAACATGGCATAATTAGCCAACTAGAAGAAACAAGTCACTATTAAAATACCAGGCAGCATCAAAAAACTTTTCAGACCTACACAGAAATGATAGAAAGACTGATATCTTGGAGGCAATAAAACTACAGACTTCCTACTGTTTAAGAACAAAGTATGACAAGCGCGAGAAGCAGAGACAATGTCATTAAAGTTCTATGTGGGAAAAGCTCTAAATGTGTATCAATCAATATCAGTGGGAAAAAGGTTTCAAACCACCAGTGGCTAAAACAGCAAGGTATATTTCGGAACATATGCTCACCTTGAAAATTTAATGCAGAAAGGAAAAGATTTGAGTAATGGGTTTGCATGCTTAGCGATTCCCAGAAAGCTTTTCAGCCCATCCTGTGTGAAAGTGTATGCTGGGACATAGCTATGGCTCTTGCTGTCAGGGTGTATTCTCATGGAAATTTCTAACTGAATCACTCAGTGGGCACATTTACATGGTAAAAAGCTGTAGAAAAATCTCCCAAAGCCAGGGGAAAGTTATACTGCCAAAACTGTTAAGCCCTAAGTGGGTTTCCAAATAAAATTCAGTTGCTCTATTGGGTGCCACTTGAATGAGTCAACAATAAACTAAGGCGCTAGTTAAAAAAGGCCTTTTTAGATGGAAAAGTATCTTTCAGCTTCTGAAACAGCAATCCCCTTGAGAATAAACTGAAAGGTGAGACTTGTGAAAGGCTTTGTCCAGTTTCAGCCCAGTGCCTTTCATATGTTTAGAGAATGCATTCTACTGTTGCTGCATATCAAGTTTGCAGCTTTAGTGTGGTTTTCATCAGTTGCACAGAGCAAAAGAGACATTTCTTTGGACTTTAGGCAGCTTTTTAACATTTTCCGTATTGTGACTAACCTTCTAACATACAGACCCATTCATGGCCCACTTTCACTCGCTCTCTTGTTAACCTCATCTCACGCCTTTTCCTTCAGAAGTTCATCTGTTTGAGTACATGAAAAGTTCTCAGAAGGTAAGATTAAAATGAACTTCCTTCAGTGAAGGGCTGTTGTGCAGGTTGTAATTAACTTCATACAGCAATAAGTCTTTGGAGGCCCGCTGTTATTTCATAATGATTTTTTTTTTTGATCTGTAGCTTTCTCCAAGTACTTTTTATGTCATTGAGGTAGAAAAGATGTATTTATTCTAAAAGCCAAGTATCTGGGCTGTATGGTTAACATATTATTGATGATGATTTCAGGAAACAAAAAAAAAAATCTGTAGTAAGAGGAAGTATGTACAACCTCGTTGCTTGTGATGAATGCTACAAGACACTGGAGTTGTAAATACATGCTGGGCTAAATTCTTTCTTCTCTAAAAACACCAGTAAAATACCAGATACAAATCTTGAATCTTAAGTAATTCAGTTACTTGAGCTCACCAAAATATTCCAGAATATGATTTCAGCATTATTAAACAGCTGTTAAAGATTTGGGCCCTTCTGCCCTTTACCCCTAACAGATATTTTATGTAAGATTATTTTCTCTTTGTTATTTGAAAAGTGAGGGCATTTAATACATTAACAAAAACTACCAGCTGCTAAAACCTAACATGAACAACTCCCTTGGTCTGCTGACGTCCACCCTTAAAGACCACAGCCACAGACTTTCACTGAGCTTTTGCCCATGTGATGCTGTGATTCTCCAAATACTGTGATGTTTCATGCACACTGTGATAATATTTTAAATGTGTTAATCGGGCTGACTTTTGTCATGTTTCACCCAGTTAGCAAGGTTGTACTTGGAGGGATGGCTTCTAGAAGGTGCAAGACATGGCAGCGGTTGAAGCCTAGTCTGATGTTTGAGAAAGGGGCAATATCTGCAACAAATGCACATTTCATCTTCCCACATCCTGAAAAGTGTCAAAACCTCTGATTTTCTATTAAATGGAAAGGTCCCAATCATCCTCTTTTCTACTACTTAAAAATATACATTTAAATGCTTATTTACAACCTTTTCTTTCCATATATAAATGAATATTTTCCACCTCATATCAAAGTTTTGCGGCTTAGACCAGCCCTACTTTGGAGATTCAGAAGGTGGAATTATTTTCATTAACTCACACCTTAAAAAAATGCATGAGACTGGTGTTTTGGGGCACACATTATGCTGGTGGAGGCTTTGTCTTTTTGGTGAGACAGCGAGCAAAAATTCAGTTGCAGTCGTGGTGGCCTTAAATTCTGCCTAATATTCCATTTGATTACAACTCAGTTCTTTATCATTCTATACTTTCAGTTTAAATGCTTTGTTGCTATTTAAATTTTCCATTTACAGAATCTAAAGTCTGACCAACAACAGCAAGAATTAACATATACTCAGTATACCAAATGAGCCATATCCATCATCCTTAGAAGCACGAATAAAATCCACTGCTGGCAGATCTTCTTGATATTCGTAATAATATTTGAAAAAAAAAAAAAACCAACACCCATCTGCCATGGACAGAATTTCTCATGTTGATCCTTTCCCAGTCAAACAGGGTGGGTGGATAATAGCATTGAAAACAGTGAGTGAAAAAGGAGCTAAGTTTTAAATGGCATAAATGATAGCAGCATATAGACAAGCTTCCTTTAATCAGTCAGCCAGCATTAGACAATTTCAAAAACTGGCAGTTAACAGTGTTTTTCTTAGCTTGTGGTATTTGGAGGACATTGATATACACATCAAACAGAATTCAGGGCATGTATTGTGGAAGTGCCAGCTGAAGCTTTATATGTAAGTTAAAGCTGGAATTCAATCCCTTTATCATACAAAAGACATAAAGCATCTCTCCTACCAAATTTCCACT
The DNA here is from genome assembly GCA_008711295.1 of Anarhynchus alexandrinus. Taxonomy (NCBI): domain Eukaryota; kingdom Metazoa; phylum Chordata; class Aves; order Charadriiformes; family Charadriidae; genus Anarhynchus; species Anarhynchus alexandrinus. The sequence continues at coordinate 1,257,588 of VUYV01000051.1, read as the reverse complement.
CGTTTTGAAGGAAGAATTAATTTTCTGAGGATTTAGAGGTAAACGTGTTCATTAAAATCTAGTCTCTAAAACAAAATTGTCACATACTCTATACCAAAGATTTAGTGTAGTTTAAGTTGCATAGTGAGCTTGCAATGCTTGTGTTGTTTTATTATTCATAACATTTAACATTAAAAATATAAAATGCTGAATTTCTTAAAGGAGTCCTATTAAAAACAACAACAACAAAAATTATCCTTTTTTTTTCCATGGAGGGCACAAACAAATGTACATTACCAAATCTTGACCTTTATTCTCCTGTTATACATCTGCTTTAACCTTCCTATTGCTTTGTCCATGTTCCACTATGCACAAATGTGCACGTATGAGCAAACATATGCCCAAATAACAACTTCCCTCTGCTTTCTGTTGCCACATTACCTCACTTGAAAGTATTTCAGCCCAAATTCTGTTATCTTCCTGAATTGTGACCCTTATAGAAATAATCATTTTTTGCCATCATTTTTAATACCTAGCAGTTCACCAGTTGGGAGGAGTGGCTGCATAACCTCTCCTGCAGGAGAGAATCCCAAAGGCTATCTCCCAGTGATGCAAGAAAAATAGCAGAAATGGATGTCCTTTTAAAATAACCTCCTGAAAGCCAGTTGATAAATTCAGTTGTATTATTGACAATGGAAGATGACATCCATTTTTAAAGATATTTCTCTGTATACAACCTGTAAAACAACATTGTTTTCCTGAGAAGAAAACTACAGGTTAGAGGATAACAAGAAAAGACTTAATGTATCTGTTCAGGTGGCTTTGTTGTCCTGTTTTCACATTCTTATGATGACATAACAAATTTCTCCTTGCATGGGAATTGCAGGATATCTTCCTCTAATTATTTGTACAGCAATGATACATGCTAATGAGAAACAAATGGAAATCCATGAAAACGAAGAAAGACTCCTTAGCCCAAGCAGCTACTTACCAAATCTGCCAACTGTATTGTTAAATCATCACATGCAGTCTTTACAGAAAAGCTGTTGTATACCAAAAATGATAACAAAACTGAGTTGCTTTATATTTTATTTCTTTTACATTTGGAACTTCCAGATTTATTTTTTTTAATGCCATCTGGAAAGGAAAGAGTGAGTAAAAAATGCAATCCAACACACTTCTAGGAAGACAGGTGAGAAAGATTTGGAAATAGACTTATAATGAATACTTTAAAGATGAAAGATAATTACTTCTAGCTAAATTCTGACTGCTTCAGCTGCCACAAAAGGGAACAATAAACCTCTGGCAAATATGCTTGGGAAGATGTGACTAAGCGAAAGGGTTTGCATCTGGAAATAAATTTAGGATGTTGCAGTGCTTTGAAGATAAGAAATCCCAACATAGCTGCAGGTACAGTTGATCCCTGAGGGGGGGAATTGCAGCACAAGATGTGGAGGGGGAACAGTGTCTCCTGCCAAAGTGTGTAGAGAAGGTGGAGGCTGTTCCTGCTGGTACCAGTCTCTCTGGAGGAATTCCCCTCCACAGGCACAGACTATTACCCCTCCTGCAAGGGTAACCGACAGACAACACCCACTTCTAGGCCAAACGCACTACAAAATCCAACATACTAAGCGTCTTTTTTTCAATATACTTAATGAGTCTTTGGCGACTCTTTTAAGCAGACACAGGATTTCAGTCAGGACTGGAGAGCAATTTGTTTGCATGTACGTAAAACTCTACTGCTTTCCCAAGGACGGCAGCTGTTCCCATCCCAGTCAACAAGAGCCACAGATGCTTAGACAACGTATACAAAGCTGTAGTCTTTTGTAAAGGAGGTATAAATCTCTGTGTATATTTCTATCCTTGACCTTAGGCATCTGTTTTTGTAGATGTTTGTACCACCATACGGTATATAACTGGTGAAAAGCTAAGAAATCATTTGGATGGAAGGCATGATACAACTGTAAAAGATGATTATTTTTGTTCCCCTAATGTCACATAATCAATAAGAGGAAAAATTGTTCCTGTGAGAAATATTACTGCTTCCAAAAGATTATCACTAGTGAAAGAGAATGGCTAAACAACACCCTACTTGTTCTAAATATTTTTTAACTTCCTCAGACAATTATTTTTAAAGCTATACTATGAATACATTTTTCTTATGCATCTCAGGAGGGGAGGGGACGGGACAGGAGAGGAGGGGATTATTTTGTCTCCAAGACTTACCTTTTAATTCTTATTTAATCTCAGAAACCTTCAAGGCTTCTCCTGAAGCAGGTTTAGCTATGCTGCACTAGGACATTTACTTGATTACTGAATAACCAGTGGCAGCCAATAATGCTGGATAAAAGCTAGTAGGACAACAACCCCTATGCTGCTTCCTTCTTTCAAAGGAATGACTTTAGTGTAGAAGAGTCAAACTTACATTCACCAGCAACACAGTCCATATTTGAAAATTTGCTAGTCTTTTAATATTATATTTGCTTAGGGCAAAGCAGAAACATCCAAAGTCTGCAGCAGAAACATGTGTGGTGTCCTCTAGCTTTTAAGAAGCATGTTAACTACCATAAGTCACCTGCTGACCAATTAACTGATTATAGAAATGTCTCGTGAAAAAATCCTCTTCATGGTACAGTTTGAAACTATTTGCTGATAGAACCTTTTCCTCTGCAAAATGTATAGGTTTAAATTTCACTGAAGCATTGAAAACCTTAAAGAAATATTTTCAAACACAGGTGAATCATATTATGGAGGGTAGGCGACAAGACAGTAACAGACATTATCAGTATTTGAATGGAAGCTGCTGTTATCCAACACAAGTAGCTGCAGGGACAGAGTGTTTTGGAAAAAAACACAGAGATATATGCACACACATGTGCAGATGCACATAGTCATAGATGCACATAGACATGCATGGAGGCACGTGCACATGTGCTCACAGATGCACAGATGTGCATGACCAAAAAGGAACAGGGACTCAGGCACACACATGCACACACACAGATCCAATCCGGGAAGGCAGCAGATTTTCTGGACCTACCACAGAAGAATTCTGAACAACATCCAGTTGGCCTAAAATCTCAGAGCAGCAGAAAACTATGGTTCCTTTTGTCCCAAGAAATATAAAAACAAAATTACAGAATAAGTGAGACACTTCTTTTTCCCATTTCTATACTATTCTTAATGGCTGCCTCGAGGGTTTTTTTTAAGTATCTCTGTGTATGCATCAGCCTGCACAGTTCCTTCCTTTAGTATTCAAAAAAAAAAAATTATTTGCTTTGCCTTTGGCTGTGGTTCCTCTTCTCAGTGGAAAACTGAATCTCATGCCAATCCTACTGCCCAACACATAGATCAATAAATGTGAAGTCATGCTGCTAGTGCCACTGACATGGAAGGGCTAAAGGAGTCCTTCTGCCCTGCTGCTGGGCCCATGAGCCCAGAAGTGCAGCAGAAATGGGGAAACTGTGACAGAAATGGGAAAATATGGCAGGACACAGCAAGTGCCACAAGGAGGAATTTTGATGCTTGGACAGATGTCACTTCCCCTGCAACCAGTCCTGGTCTTTCCTAGAGAAAAAGCATAGCGCTAGAGGGAAGCAGCTCGTGGGTTTGACCAATGGCATCACCTTGACCTAGACTGTCCAGATTTCATAGGGACAACAGACAATATTAAATACTAGAAAAAATTAATAAAATCTCCGGTTGAATTTGCACTACTAGCAATATTAAACAGATCCTTTTAAAGAATAGTGTTTCTGAATCACTAAGGTTCAAATATAATTGAAAATGTGCTTATGAGAAACATTTTTTGCAAAGCCTGTGAAACTGTGAGGATTAGGTTGAAGCATCCAACATGATCAATATCTTGCAATCGCATTAAGGCCTCAGACAACAGGGGCCTTCGTCCTTCCCATTTCCCATTTTCTGTTTTCTGTTTCTAGGCACCATCATAGGTAATCAGACATGAACAGAAAATGAATTTGCTGCAAGCTAGTAGCATTGTAAGTGGCTTTGATATAAGTGGAACAAGGGTCGGTAACTTCTAAGCTCCAGTAGCCTGATAAGAATATTAAGTCTACCATTTATCCCCAATGAGTGCTTGATTAGCCATACAGTGCTCTGCTGACAGAGTTCACTAAAAATACATTATGCTAATAACACTTGAGTGCTAGCAACACTGGGAAAGCCCAAGTCTTAACACAAAGAATGAGTCATTATGGTATTTACCTGGCAGATACAGTTATAGGCAAAAATATGACTTCCTAGTCCTGTTTGCAAAGAGTAGAAACAGAGGTGATTCCTCAAAGCACGTAAGGATTAGAAAAAATAAAAATACCTCACGTCAGCATATTGCCATGTGGAAAATAAAAAGACGCTTAGTTTTTCAGAGCAGGCAGCTGTTAGTGGGGACAACCCACTTATATGTATTTATCTTTGTCTAAACTACGTCATAAGGCTCCTCACTAGTGCCTCTTTCTGCCTGGTTTAGCACTGAATGTGTTTTCTCCTTGCTGTGTAGTCGGACCATACGCGAGGATTCCCGCTGCGGTCCCACAGCTCCCGCCTGTTCCCCAGCCCACTGCCATTGCCCCGCTACTCGTGCTCCTGCTAATACAGCAGTTTGTCTCATCTAAGGGAAGGATTTATAGGCTGTCTCTCTTTCTTAGCAACAGCAACAGGTGTTACGTACCCCAGCAGCAATCCAAACCATTCTACAATGTACAGAAGACAGTTGGATGGAGAGGTTCGTTGCGACTTCTAATTAACTCACTGAATCTTACAGCTTCTTCCACACACTGAGCACTCCAGTCCTTTTCACAGTTCTCCTGTCCTTTACTACAGCTGCCAATGTGCAACTAGAAACCCGCCTAGCAGGCCTCGGGACTTTGTACAGAGGACAGACACATTCTGCAGCCGCCTGCCTGGCTGCCACCTATTGCACAGGCAACCTGGTGTACGGTTCTTGGGCACGACCCATGGCAAGGGCAAGCAGTCATTTCACAGACATATAACTGTGAGTTTTTCAAAAAGGGATCAAGCTTGGGAAAAGAGCACTATTAATCTGGCCATTAGAGCTGGTCAAACTTTTTTTTTTCAAATGTTTTACTCGCCAAAAATGCTTTTTAAGCCCTGCCAAAATTAGGTCAAATTTGCCAGTTTCAAAGAACAAAGATAACATTTCACAAGGCAATGGAATGTCTCTTCAATTTTAAAAAGATTTAATTTTTATATATTCTAGAGGTGCCATAAAAATATTTTAGAGTTGATAAAAATTAAACCCAAGAGATTTGCTTTAGAATGTGTAAAACATTTTGGTGTACCTGAAACACATCTCTATTTTTAGCCTTTCATTTCGCTCAGAAAATGGAAGAACAAAAAATAACTTGGGGCTCTACCAATTTTAAGCGATGTTGACGGTGAGCCAAAACCCTCAGCTACTCACAGGCAACTATTACAAGCCACCAGACTGTTTAAATGCAAAGGTACAAAAGAGCTAAGTAATCTGATCTATTGTAGCTGCTTGTACATGAAGTAATAATGCAAGAAAGGTCCAGGCAATGGAGAAAAGCAAGCACTTCCATGGCACAATTTGTCTCGTGCTAATGTAAATGCCTAAAATAGGTCAGATGAATCATGCCTTAAAAATGCCCACTTCACTGACTAGAGGGGAAACGCAGGTGACGAGTGCTGGTGTAGCAGTCTATCTTGTCAATGCCGACCATGGGGTGAGATGAATTTCTGCATTTTAAAAATTCACAAAAAAAAATAAATTTTGAAATGAAAGACCCAAAACATGGGGCCAGAAACTGGAAAGACTGGAAAATGGAGATGACATAAATTGTTGTTGGTGGCTCTGGCACTCAACATTTCATGTCCTACTTATTCTTCTGCGTTTACCCTTTTTTCTCACCTTTTCTTCCATTTAACCCTCTCATCGTCCTCTTTTTTCCACCCATCTTCTGTCTTTCTTTCTTCAACCCACACAGCTTGATAGCTGTTTTTCAGGACCTACTGTTGACAGTGTCCACCTACTTCTGTCATCTGCTTGGTATCTTTCATCGCCATTGGAAAATGAAAGAGGACGCTTTAAAAACCCTGAGCACTTGTGCATGGAAGGGTATGTGAATTTTCCCAAACTGGCAAACTGTACCATTGACAGGAGGAAATGACATTAGATGCAGCTCCAAGCAAGGATTGCTCTGTTTTTTTCAGGCTTTAACCCTGAAATGCCACCTTTATTACCTTCCATTTTTTCAAAGTATGGACCAGGCCTCCCTTTGAAGTTTTTTTTATGAAATCAAGTATTCCAGGAAACTTAATTTGTCTTGCCCTTCAAGGACCTACTGTGAATTCCGTATGCAATTTCCAAGTTTTACATCCATCTAGTTTCCTTGCAAGTAAGAAAACAAGGTCCGTAGTGGGGCCTTAAAAGATATTTCAGTTGGTCCACATCTGGCCAACGGTCTCACTACTGAGTCCCATATTAACAGGATAGTGAGCAAATTTGAAAAATATAACCCCTATACCTAAGCAGAAAAGAGTTGTAGGTAGAGTTATTGACAATACTTTAGTGTGCATTCTTCATTATACATGCATATGTATATGTACGTGTATATATGTACAAAAACTGCATCCATCTCTTAAATTTCATTTCACTTTTAGCTAGAGCTTTCTGATGATGCTTACTATACCCTGTAAAATACAATAAGGATCACAACAAAAAATAAGGGCAATCTATATTACTCCTAGCTGTTAAAAAAAAATCATGTATTCGACTACACCTCTGAGGAAAGAGAACAATGCCTCTATCACCCCTCTCCATAAAAGCAGTTTACAGGCACCAGACAACTAAACAGAAAATACAGTTCTGAAGGAAACCACCAGTCCTGGATGACTGAACTGCTGATCACTTTGTCTGGCTGTACGGAAAGTTAAAGCAAGCTGAAAGTTTTCAATTTATAGTGAATAGTGTACTTAAGCAGCAGAAAATTATATACTTAGTGTTCCACTCCAACTGTGTGTGATATATGAAGTACGATGAACTCAGTAAAAAAATAAATGAAACCAGGTGGTAAATAATCAAACTGTACTCTTCATTAGCCTTGGTATTTGTTCTACCATTTTGCAAGCAATAAGAAGCCACATGCAGTGTTAGTGCATTTTATTTCCTACTGTCCTTTATTTTTTGCCATTTATATTATCAATATTTCCCTTTTACATTTTCCTTATTATTCCTTTTTCCTCCTACTTCTGGGATTCTGATATTGTTATTCACCAAATTTACTATCAGGTTTAAACACTTTTTAGTTTATAAAGTTAGTTATCCATCACTATAAACATGTCAATGTAAGTTCTCTAGCTAATTGTACAAAACTCTGTCCTATTATCACCCTCTCTTTTCAGATAAACTCTCAGTTAATTCCAGGAATATAGGACAGGGCAGAAATTTTTTCTGAGTGCTTATGAACCTGATTTTTCACAGTGGAAGGAATACATGCAAGCTACGTTTAGCTTCAATAAGCTACGTAAGCTTCAATACATGCAAGCTACATTTGAGGCAGAGTAGTTATGATCAGGTAAAATCTTGCCACAGATTTCTGAGATTTTCATCAAGGTAAGAGTATAGAGAATTTAGTAGATAGTGAACATGAAGCAAATTAAAGACAGTACAGAAAGAGTTTTTATGAAAATCTTTCTACCTTCAGCTAAACGTGTAAAATTACTTTTATGGAAATTGGGGACTTTGGTCCTTTTTTTTTCAACTATCTAAAATCTCTCATCATCTGTCTTTTTCGTAGTTCTGTACTGTACTCTTGGCAATAATCATGAGCATGTTAGATTCAGAAACAGTAATTAGTATCTGTTCATACAAATGTTCTGGCCTGTTTTTTCTCATTACTCAAACTCCATACACAAGACATGTTTAGAGGCACAAATTGTTTTCCTACTGCGATTCTAATTAACACTTCCATTAAGACCCAGGCAGAGAGCATGGAACATACTGAAAGAAACTGCTGTTTACAGAAACGGTGATAAAATGTATACAAATATGTCCTGCAAAGTGCAATCAAGCCAGCTTGCATGACATGTGGATGTGTTTCTCTGTGTATGTAGGCACAAACAGATGTGGTACGCTCACATGCAAGACCGATTTGTTCATTAACATTAAAAAAACCTAGATGAATAACAGTCCATTCATTTTTATAATTACTTCTTGCATGCCCATATCAGTGCTCAGCTTAGTTTCTGAAGCCCTTAGGAGCTTCAGAGTGGCTCCTTGGCATGATCATACTGGATACTTTAGTTACCTTCCACTGGTTTTGCATTTCCTAGATTGGGTTTACTTGGATTTTTGTATTTATACACTTTCTAATGGCCTCCACCCCTCCTCTTATTCTGTTTGAAATTCAAATTAACCTTAAATTAAGATAAATAGTAACAGTTTAGCAGGGCTTTTTTTTCCATCTTGAAAGACAGAATGAATTGATCAAATGGCTTGCTAAACGTCATAAATAGTTCTGGATTTCTAGAAGAGCTGATTTATGCCTTTGAATAAAAACATGCATAATCTCTTCGATTTTGCTTGTATTCTATACAAAACCAAGTGAGAAAAACCTTCAAGTAGCTGTAACTGAATTTCACCTCCAGAAATCCCATCAAGACTCAGGAGAGCCAATCCGCAAGGAAAGAGATTAAACAAATAGTCTTGTGACCCAAAGTGCAATAAGCTTTGCACTGTGAGACTAAGTTTGAAAGCCTGACAATTAACTGTAACTCAGGGTTGGTGATAGGGGGATGTTGTTGTCTTTGTTTTTAATTACATTTTATTGAACAACTAAGTGATAAGCATCAAAAGACAAGATTGTCTTGGATCATCAAAGACGGGGGAGTTTGTTTGTTCTGTGAATTCAGGCAAACTAAAAGAGCTTTTCCTATGTTTACCTGAGTAATTAATGAAAGACCAAATTGCTTTTGAGCCAGCAGGCTTCAGTTAATTGGAGTTATGTGCATTCAGTGAACTTAGTGATTTGGAGTAAAAAGGATTTACAGTGTAGGTGACAACCCTTTTCAGGGAAATATCGCAGCAAAGCCTGAATATTAGAAGACAGCTTCCAGATGAAGTAATTTATGTGGGGAGCTTTCTCTTTCACTTAAAGTTTGAAAGTGGAAAAAGTAGTGGGTTAACTGAGTAAAATGCTTGGAAAAAGGTTGGTTAAATAGCAAGTTTAAAAAGTGGGATTCAGACATTCAGCTTATTGCTATTATTTTTTAACTGTTAAGATCAGTGAACTCGGAGAAGTTTGCCAGTCTACCCTAAGAAAAACTATATTTTCAGGGACAGACATGTTGTAATTTCTGACGTTATTACTATGCCTATTTTTCTAATATGGTTCACTAAGGACTGGAGACATATTGTGATGCTCTTGATCAGATGTAGTAGTATTTAATAATCTACTCTTATTATCAAATAATAGTTAAGAAAATTTGCTTTTAAATGTACTACTCAAAATGCCAAGAATTATCGGCATTTGTAAACCTGTTGGTTTTTATTTTTTCAGACCACCTGAATGCGTTCACCAGAGCGTTCCTAGAGCTATGGTGGTACTGGGGATCAAAGAGTGCCAATGGACAAGCCCAATGGGCTAAAAGACAAACAGAAAAGGTGTTCCCCTTCTTCCTGAAGAATGCTGTTAAGTTAAACAGACAAGGTTCCCCTTGCCTCTTTCACTGCTCTGATAAACCTGGCGTTATTTTCTCTTCTTTCTCTTAATCAAAGAATTTTTCACTTCTGCAAGAACAAATTTAAAATAAAGGTGAAGAAGTGTTCTTCCTTCCTTCCTGAAGAAACTAACTTTTAGGTACATACACTCTTTCTTGGATCTAGTTCTCACCAAAAAAACAATGAGTTGATCAGACCTCAACCTCAGTACACCTCATGAATTTGTGCACTAAATATTTATCTTATTAGTCTGGAAGATCTGTCAAATTCAGCTTTTTCTCCTTCACTCCCTTTTACTCCTGGTTAGCCCAGTCAGAATACAAATGCCATAACTCTGAACTTTCCTCCTTCCTTTTTCTTTCCCCAGTTTTTTGTTGCTGAGCATGACATCACATGGTATGGAATATCCCTTTGGTCAGTTGGGGCCAGCTGTCCCAGCTATGTCCCCTCCCAACTTCTTGAGCACCCCCAGCCCACTCGTTGGCAGGGTGGTGTGAGAAGCAGAAAAGGCCTTGACTCTGGGTAAGCACTGCTTAGCCATAACTAAAACATCCCTGTATTATCAACATTGTTTTCAGCAGAAATCCAAAACATAGCTCCATACTAGCTACTTTGAATGAAATTAACTCTGTCAAAAGAGGTGAATGAGCTCCGGGCACTGACAGCGCAGCGTGCAGCACTAGAACAGCTATCCCAGCCAAAACCAGCACATCCACCAAGATTCAAAACTACTTGAGGTCTTTCACTAAATAATTGCATTATACATTGTTGTAGGATAAATGAATTCTCAGTCACTCCATCTTTACTCTGTCCTGTGCCCAAAAATCCTTTATCCAGACTTCTTGAAGTTCATGATTCTGTTGACTGGTGGATATTTCCATATATTTTTAATAACAAAAAATGTGAAAGGCATGGTTGGTTCAATTTCACATGACGTTAAATGGACTTGTTTGCTTTATATTATATTTTTCTGAATAAGAGAAGAAAAAAGATATTCAGTCATTATTCTCTGCTTTTAAAAATCATAATTTTACTCAGTCTTCCAGTAAAGATTTTTATAGACAGTTTCAGAATTCTTTGTTCAAAGTCAGTAATCATACTTCTCCCTATCTCCCTTCCTTCTTTGTCTTCCTTGTCCTTTTCCAGTAAAAAATGCTGATGAGCTGTACTGGTATTTCCACATACTTTCAAGCATAAAGTGTAATCGAAGTAGTATGTAAAATCTCATTGTCATCCCTGGGTTAGGGATCAGGCCTGAATGCCTTTACCCTGAACCCTACTGCTGATATGTCTGCAACACTTTGTGGGAGGTAGTAAGATATTTCGACAGTTTTATTTTTAGCCTGTCTGCTGGAACTAAAATTGTACAGTGCATTAGAAAACTTCTTTCAGCTTCAAGAGCTGTGGGTGTCTGCAGAGGCTGCAGTATAATCTGTGTTTAAGTTGTTATGGGCTAGATTCCCAGTGGCTTCCTTTCTAATTTGATAAACTTGGAGATCCATTATACTTTAATATGCAGTTCATGAATTAATAGAAAAAGCTGGCTCAAATTAATAATAAGGCACACATTTCCACACTGGACTTTAATCATTTCAAATGACTGGATATTTATGAAGAATCAGAGCTTTATAGGTTTCGGAAGTTGAACTGTATGCAAGAAATAGTATAGGGTGATAGGGTGCCATTTTTTTTTAACCACAGTTTTCCATTGAAGTCAATAAGAAACGGTACTGAAACACTGGACCTCTATTTTTGGTTAAAGTCAGGGCAAATTCTGTTCCCATTGAGTGTGACCTTATATTGTGAATAATTATAATTAAACCCCGGGACTCCGTAAGAAGTTCTTCAGTGTGCATAACATCAGTGGAAACTGGTCTTCCCCCGCCCCCAGCATAAAATGGTACAGAATAGGAGAATGGTACTGAATTCTTTGTTTTCATTTGAGTCGGTTGTTATCTTGTATTTAAACCACCTAAATATCATATAGCCAATGGTCATTTAATGGAGCTTCATGAGCCCCATACAAACAAGCTATAAAAATATATGTATTTGTATGTGTATCTATAAATGCACACACAAATATCTGTATATGTGTGTTCTCACTGTTAGTTATTTGAATTGTCAAATTCTATATTTCTTTTTTCCACTTCCAAAGCTGTCGAATACAACCATACGAGGCCAAAAGACTCAAGGCAATACAATTATTAAGTGGAAAGCAATTACCTAGTGATGACTGACATAAAAAATACTTCAGTAGCAGACGTTTTTGTAAATACAAAGAATTGTATTTTCTCTTTTTATGTAAGAATAAGAGCTTTCTTTTAGAGAGATGGGAAATTTTCAAGGGAAGTACTAGTTTACTGCATAGTCAGTGGCTCTTCCACAGCCGTAGCAACATCGTTTACAAATAGCTTAATTTTCTTTTCTTTTTTGATGGCTATTTTCATTACTTATTAGGATAATGTTGTAAAGTCACTGTTTATTCATTGCACAATTCTGTAAATTACATTAAATCACTGTACACATTGTTAACAAAACAAAAGAACAGGAAACATGCAGGCTTTTAAGTAACGCCATGTATTTCCAATGGAGCCGAGAAAAGAGCTAAAAGCAATAAAAAAATCAGAGTAAAGAAAAAGAAATACATTCTAAACTGTTTTCTTCTGGTTGCACTCATTTGTACTTACTTTATAGGAAGATCTAATGAACAAATTTTCTGGGAATAACATCTTTTGAAACCACGAGCAAGGATACTTGTTGAAACACTTTTCCCATTTCCTAGTTCAGAACAGCTTCATACTGTATTGAACAATTATATTTCTTGAATTTGGAACCATTTTAGAAACCCAAATGTTCTCATCAGAATTTTGACAGTGAGGGCTTGTAGACAGAGAAATGTTTCACACTCATAACTGGGTTGATAGCCCGCTTTATGGACAATACTATTCCTCTGAGGAGAACGGGATTAATGCTCTTAGTATGACGCATTTTCATAGGACTGTGGTTGTATCACTACTTTTAGAATATTATTATGTGTACAATATTATTATTTACAAAGCAGGTTCACAAATGACATTTGTCAAATCAAGGAATTCAGAAAAAGTAGTAGATACACTGTGAATACTGACTATTTAAGCAATCTGAAGAGCCAGATTTACTCTGAATAGCCAAATGGGTTTTGCAAGTCACAATGTTCTCACAAACTACATGCAAATAAAAGAGATTTAATTGAACAATTAAATATCACAGGTTTTCTATATAGAACTAATATTTGGTATTATTAATCCTGTGAATATATTATTTCCCAACATAACTCTTCTGCAAAATTTATTGAATGTGTGTTTCTGAGCTCATGCAAGAAAATACATACGCAAAGGAATTGTTCACTTTTTATGATCCAAAATTAGTATTAAATGCAACGTGTTTGATTCCCAGGCTTCCCAGGAAAAGAGACTTCAAATATTTCCTCTCCTGAAACTATCATGATCTGTGAAATTAGCTGACAAAGTAAATTGTAACTTATGGAAATACTTTAAGGATTCTTAGTCATTATATTCTTCCCTCTGGTTTTGCATGGAAAGGCACTTCCCATGCCACATATTAAAGGTATCTAGACAGGCTAGCAGGGATTAATTCAAATAAATGGAAATGGTACAATTCATAGAGCGATCTGTGGGACCGAAATCCCAGTTCTGACAACCTAGGACAGTGAAAACAGAGACCAATAGATCTGATTGGCAACTGGGCTCACCACTAGCGTATCCCAAAGGGGAAAATAAGACTGCCACCATTTAGGTAAAATACATGCAGAAATCCAATTAAAAATTGAAACCTTCAGTGAATTGCAAGCCCATTCCTTGCCTTCAAAATGGAGGTGTTCTTTTGGGAAAGATATCAGTGTAATTCTGCTGAATTTGCTGAAAAACACCGGAATTAGGCTCTGGAAGGATAGCCTGGTCATACAACTTCCTTGCACAGAGGCTAAGGGATGGCTGAACCAGATAATGCCTTCAGCCCTGTGTGTTTCACCCTACAGTCAACTGCAAACATCCACACGTACCTGGCTACTTAAACTGGCCGGGCACAGAGCACACAAAATGGGATCCTGTGGGAAAGAAGGGAGGAGAGAGGAGAGGGGAAGAGAGGAGAGGAGAGGAGAGGAGAGGAGAGGAGAGGAGAGGAGAGGAGGAAGAAAAGAAGCAATATATGGATGATTAATTCCAGGCACAAAATCCAGCTAGCAGGCTCATTTTCTTATAAGGCTTGTGTAGGCCTGTGTAGATAATTCAGATATCATAATGCCAAGTCACATAATAAATAAAAACCCAATTATACTCATCACCTCGTATTTTGGCCAATGCAACGTTTGACCTCATTCCATCCTGTGGGATTGTTTTTGTGTAAAACAAGCCAGCAAGTTTAGCAAAGGAGAAATTGTTCCTAGAAAAAGAGATATGCAGAGGCCCAGATATGTGCCAAGCCCAGAGCGCCTTTAAAGGCGTAACGATATGAGAAGTTACTCTTAATGTGATTTGGGGATAAATTATACTGGTTGCTGCCTGATTTGTAGTCCAGAAAGAAAAAAGAGAGACGAGGGGTTTCTCTCACACACCCCTACAGATCCCAGCACATAATTTTGCTGCATACCTCCATAGCAAGTAAATGATGCTGCTTAAGTTATACCTTAGAAAGGGAAAACACATGAAAAAGACTTTTTCACTGCAACAAACGGTACAGGCTCAAACTATCCTGTGTATTTTCTGTACGCACACAAAAAAGAAAAAGAAACAACAGCTGTTCATTGCCTTAACAAGCTGCTTGTAGCATCAGGCTTGACCCACAAGAACTGCATTGCACTGGACAACTTGTAATCAACCTGTTACCTGATGGAATTTGCAACCACATATTAGGCATGAGGTTTCTGTCCTCACCACGGGGAATCTCACCAGGGACAGAGTGTCCAGGAGTCACCAGGTGCCAGGGGCCAACCTAATCTAGTCACCTCAAATATACGGAAGCATCCTTTTGAACCTGTTCCCCTGTCCTCCAAATCATGAAATATTTGTGGGAAGAAGAAACAGACAATGCAAGAATGGCAACTAACATGCTGATAGCACTGTTGTCAGGGTAGGATTTGAGTGTGTGCTCCATCAAAGATAATTAAGTTTTTTATAAAAAGCACAAAGGATCCAGCAAGACAGATCACAAGAGCCCTCAATCAGAATATGCTGCAATATGGTGATCAGCAAACTCCATCCAGTGTAGAAAACATGGTGAAGTAACTGCAATATCATTTTACAGAAGATTTCTATAATCACTGAACTATTGGATAAAAAGAAGGGAACTCGCTCTCCCCAGCTGTGCTTTCTGCAGATTTGGAATTGATATGATGCTGCTTTCTGGATCAAGTGACCCACACAAATAAATACCTACTTTTCCAACTCTTGAGCTAGAAAGGGATCAATACTGCACTGTGTTTTTCTTTACATTTGCAAGAATATGTCACCATATTCTTCCAATGACAAAAGCTGTTTCTAAATTCTTCACATTAACAACATCCAATTTTTATTTTTATTTTTTGCCCATATAAATGGTTTTCCTGAAATCTAATGGAGTGTAAAGGAAGAAGCTGTTCCTTCTCAGAAGGAAATTCTCAAATGATTTTAAATGTGTTATTATGGTATTCTATATACAAAGTTGTAACAAACCAAATATTTAAAACCATTAGAATTTCCCATGTTACAGAATTCTTAAAATGAAATCATTGCATTCGAGGAAGGCTGTAAGCGGGAGAAAGCAGCCTGAAGCCTAAAGCGAGGAATCTACTAATTAAGATATGCAATAAATATGTTAATCAAGTAAACTTCGGGAGGATGGGAGAAAGCGATTACATAATCCTCTTGGCACCGTATAATGTCTCAGTCCTCTCACACAGGAAAATGATGAGTAGGTAAACAAGTAAGAGAGAAAAAAACCAGGTCCTTTGATTGTGGGCCAAAGAAGAAACTGTTCCAAATGGTTTCTTTAACCAACATTAGCAGTTCAAGTAGAAAACATTCAGATCTAAGAGCTCTCTCTAGTGTGCCAGCCTGGGGATAGCTCACAGAAACCAACCAGGCAGCCTGAGAAACTGAAGTATTTAAGATGATTCTTGTTAAGTGCGGTCATAACAATGTCTTTTGTTATTCTACTTCTATGTAACTCTGTCCCACCACTGCAAAACTGTAAGTAAACAGGATATTTGGTTCTGACTCCTGTATTATAGATATTTCACGGCTAGCCAACAAGAAGGTACTTCATTCATACTTGCATGGACCCTTAACGTGAGGGTTTTGTGATTACACTTGTTTGTAGCCTTGTTGCCCTGTAAGCATGGTGTTGCTTGTAACAGGCTTTGTGCTAAGCTAATAACACAGAACTCAACACCTATCAGGCTCTGTCTGGACTTGTTTCAGCCTAGCTGGAGCCATATTTAGTCTTGTTCACCTGTAACAGCAGTTATCTAATAATCCAGTGACTGTTATTTTGCTTTAGCTTGTGAACAACTGTATGAAGAATGAACTATTTATGACCAGCGTAAAATGAAGAGCAGAGGAGTACTGGCATGAGGTGATAGCAGGGGTGTTGAAACTACGGGCACAGGGTGACACCAGGGACCCCAGGGCTATAAACATGTCACCAATGGTCAGGTAATGGTCATTAAAGCTGTGTAACCAAGTGAGCAGGGTAAAAATCGTTTTAAGGACATCAAAGAAAACAATGAACACGTACCTAACATAAGTTAAAAGTACTATACACAGTAATGTGGAAATGAGGACCAATGAAGAAGCAGCAGGGCACAGATCATATTATAAAACCTATAAAAGGACTCCAGACAGACCCAAAAGTGAGGAGGAAGGAAACATGTACATCGACATCGCATTTCTGCCAAAAAAAGGACCACGATGCTGACAACTGGCTGTAACCCTTCTCCCCTGCCCTGAACCAAAATCTGAACCTTAGGACCCAGAAACACAGTGGAAGGATGACAGCAATACCAGAGAAACATGGAGACACTGGACTGTGTATATTAATCTTAACTGTATATAATTTGAATCATAAGTGTTAATACAATTGTAAGCAGATTAATGGTTGTTCTTTGACCAATCTGTTAAGACTTAAATTACTATAACAATAAAATCCCTGTTTGTGTATGAACTACTTATTTTTGCTGTAACAAGATTTTGAGTGTAACAAATAGGTGGGAATTAATGCAACTTACTCTGTAACCTGGATGCAACAAACTGGCAACGCTTGAAGGATGCACAAGTGCATTGCTCTGGTGTTTCCAAAAGGTAAGAAGATACGCCTCCACCAAGCTGTTGAGCCATGTGAACCAGGAGATAATAATACTATAAAGTCCATACATACAGACAAAGCATCTTCCCAAATTAGTCAAGATCCCCTGGTCTGGAAGTAGGATGACAAAGAAAATGAAAATTGAAGATCATCCCACTTTCATAATAGATGTGAAACTGCTATAATTGGCATCTGCAACTCAAAGCATGATGCTGGACTGAGGACTGCTTAGAATCATCTGTCTGTCTGTCATGAATTCATGAACCCGAACCAAAGTCTGGTATTCACCCTTCTAGGAGTATGCTAGGACTTTGGTTTTCATCAGGATGGCTGGGCTCTTTACTCAGGCAGACAGTAGGGCTTTTCTGGGTTTTTCCCCTCTTGGAGGAATTCCTTTTTTAATATGAAAATGTTTGGTGCCTTACACCCAAAGCAATGATGTTAATTTTAGATTTTCAGTACTATTAAGATTTAGAATGCTTATGAAATAGTATAAGCATACATTTCAGAGCACTTAATAATTTTTAATATAATTTAATTTTTCATTAGAAAGCAAAATAGTTAATCACAGCAATAGGCTAAATTTCTGGCCACAATAAACTCATTGGCACCAATTTTGATAATGTTGACTTGTTACATTACCACCTCTATAGATTTAAATTTCCTGACCTGATTTTTTTTTTCATTATGTTCATACTGAATTACTTTGTCCAACACAAATAATATTATGAATTAGGCTTAAAAATATTATCACATGTCAGGTTAGGTGTAAGTCACTCTGTAAAGCTCAAACACTATTTTTATTTATTACCTGGCTGCTGTTTTGGGATTCTGTATATTGATTTCAGAGAGATTGCGTTTATAATCTTAATACAACTCTCAATTCTATAACTTACTTTCCAAAACAGCAATAATGATTTGCAATGTGCAATTTTGATTGCAATAACAATATTCCTGTAGCTAATAAACTTAATTATTAGCATATGACCTCATGTCTGGAAAAACTCCAACAGTATGTGCAGTTTAATTTCATATAACAAACGTGTGGCACTTGGATATTTTTTGTAATATGAAAAGATTCATTTTTATATGAAAATATTCTTTTTTGGTAAGGTGTGACAATGCAGTATCAGAATAATGAAGAAAAAATTATATGACCATGAATGTATGATACCTATATGCAGATCACTTCTTATTACTTTTTTTAAAATCAACATATTTCAATGAACAATATTTAAAAAGGAAAAAGAAAAAAAGAAATTGCATACCACATATATTGTAAAAAAGCAAGAAAATTATGATTTTTATGCCCAAGCCAGTCACATATGTATCTGTTCTACTAACATAAAAAAGGATGTGTCGTAAAAGTTATGCAAGTAGGGAAAATAAAATAAATCTAATAATATTTTGCACTTTTTTCACTAGATATCAAAATTAGCTATAATTATTGCCATTTTGCAAAGAAGGTAGCTAAGGAACAGAAGAGTTATCTGAATGACCTGAGTACAGATTGTTCTGGCTATTAATGTCCATTCACCTAAATGATCTTGGTGCATGAAAGCAGTTCAGAAAGTACATCTGAGCCATTGTACAATCTTAGTTTTGATTTTAGTACCTTGGTTTTGTTTTCACTGGCAATATATAAAGTTTTCTGTATACAAGTGGTGTTTTTCATGTAGTCTTCAAGTAGACATAGATCTCAGAACAATGCAGGTATTTCCAAAGGTGAAATACAACGCCAATAGCACGCAGGTTGGGAACAAATCATGTATATCAAGGAGAAGTCTGGAAAATTAGGCTATAAATACACAGAAACAATGACAAACCTTTAACCCTTAACAGTGTACCACTACAGCCCAATATAATAATTTATTATCTCAATAAAACTGGATGGAACATCAGCAAAAAATGCCTGTAAAAAGGAAAAAAATCTCTTCCCAAGAATGTAAGTGACAAAGGAAAGGTTAAAACTGGAATGAACATGCTTTTTTTCCTTTGCACTCTGGAGTTTTAAAGAAAAAATGAAATTTACTCCACTCGATAGTCAGTGATGTATATAATTAAATAGAAAGGTTTTGGAGAATGTGATTTTATGGTTACCGTAGCAACTAGCACCTAGATGGTCCATATTCCTGTGCTCTTCTACCATCAAAAAAAAAAAATTCCGTCTATGACCCACTTGAAAACAAATAGGTTTGTACCGCTCAAACTCCCATTGTTCTTCACAGGCATCTATTATCACTCAGAATCAGGCTGCTGGGATAATCCTACTCTGGAAATAACCCAGTAGCTTCACCAAACAGCAATATGCATCCTCTATGGCTTAACCTATAGCATAGCAGTGGAAATTCTGTGCACAGTCATATGTGGCTCTATTTGGCCCTATGTGGTTGTAATTCTATATATGAGGAGAGGAAAGGAAGGTTTTAATAGGCTATTGCATTTCATAGCCTAAGCTACTTCTATTTAGAAAAGTTTTAGATTTTTTTACCACAATCACTCAACTACTCTCATCCCATCCCTTTAAGAACAATAAACTTTTGAAACCGTATGTATAGTGAGCAGAAGTTGAAAGTTTTTCACAAAGCTTACCTTACCATTGTTCTAGTGTGAACTGAAGATGAACTAAAGCAGAAGTGCTGAATAGCTTATTGCTGGAAAGAATTTTCCTGTGTTCATGGTGCTAAGAAAATCTCCTCACCTGCCTCATGTTGTGCCTGAGAACTTAAGAGAAAGGGACAGTGGAAGTGTGACAAAGGGTACAAAGTTATTATCTATTGTAAAACCATATAGTACTTGTGGATATTACTTAAATTACTTGTTCTGAGTTGAGATCTCTAATTGCAAATCTTTCTCATGAGTTTTTCAAAGGATGCAATAACACTGAAGCACGAGAAAAAAAAATCAGCCCAAAGAAGTAAATTACCATTCCATTAAGTTTACCGTCTCTTCCCTCAGAGGCCTCACAAGTGTTAATTTTAAATGTAATCCTTGACTCGCCAGGAGCTTGCTTCTGCTGTATGCAGATATGAAAGGCAGAATTAATATTAACATTAATGTTAAAAAGGCAGGAAGATGTTCTTCTTTGTTTTCTAGTGAAATATCTGGTTACCATTCCAGGCAAATTTGACAGCAATTTGTTAAAATATCTCTCTCTCTCTTTTTTTTTTTTTTTTGGTAAGCATTTGTTTCTGTAATATCAGAGGTGGAAAAACAAAATAAAACAAATAACAATGAGTGCCTCTTTATCACATATTGGGTTTAGGTCTTTTAATAATTGACTGTACAACACATCCAAATGTAATATATTTATTTATTAACTAAATATTTCTTATTAGAATGACAGCTTCCCTTTTTACATTCCTTCACTCTTTTCCCTATGGACCTTCCAATCCTTACTTCTAGACATCTTAACTCTAAATCATACTCATTTCCATTCTGTGATCAGAATATAAATAACCTGTACTGCCAGACAGGCATAGAAGAAACTACCATTTCCTTCTCAGTCGGTTCATCCTTTTAGAACAACAATGGAAAAAGTCCAGTTTTAGGAATAGGACTAGGGAGAGGTTTTACACAGGCAGTATGCTGCAAGTTTCTCTATAAGCCTTCATGTACCTCAAGTATTCACTGTACCTGCCAACCCATATGCAGGAGACAG
Organism: Anarhynchus alexandrinus; assembly: GCA_008711295.1. Taxonomy (NCBI): domain Eukaryota; kingdom Metazoa; phylum Chordata; class Aves; order Charadriiformes; family Charadriidae; genus Anarhynchus; species Anarhynchus alexandrinus. The sequence continues at coordinate 1,236,889 of VUYV01000051.1, read as the reverse complement.
ATGTTCGTCCTTCCACTTTGTTAACTACCTTGTCACAATACATCACCATTTATGTATTACTTTGTGGAGGTTTGGTTTACACAATTTAGTCTGCATTTCCACCTGCTCTTGAGTAGGATTGGAGAAGTACCTGTTAAAGTTAGTGGATTACCTTATGTTTCTATAGCTGTTTTTAATTATTACCCTTAATAGTCATATTACGTAGCAAATATTTTACGTCTGTTCTGAGCTCACTGCAGGTAACAGATTTGCAGTTCTGAACCAGAGATCATTTGGCTGCCTGCAGAGGTTAGGCAACGTTTGCACTGTACGTTCACTCGGGTAGCCAGCCCGAGGTGGGTTAGCTGTGAGTGTGGCAAGACAACCAAGCCTCTAGCCCAACTACGCAGATTTTCGATCTCACTCATGTGCAGCCAGCAAGGACAGACATGCTGTACCGTGTATCGGCTCATCCGTCAATTTAAGTGAGACCACTGAACCATTTCACATGCATTTGAAAAGAGTCATCAAATGTGAAACACTTACGCCATGATCAGTGTGTGGCATTTGATCGAGAGAGCTGGCAGAGCTGAGAACTAGACCCGTATAAAATCCGTAGAGGCAGACTGTTGACTCCTAATAAGAGGGCTGGGTGACCTCGAGCACTCTGCTGACATTGGGGCTCAGCGTGATGGGGGACTGCACCACCCACGCGCTGGCAACAGGTATCAATTCACCAGTCTCAGACCAAAACGTTAATGTTGTTCACATGCTTTCTAGGACTCCTAAGGGGGCCTGAGCCCTTCAGTCTCACTGTAATATATATATTAACACTTTCTACTGTGCCAAATAAAAATGCAAAATGAACAGTTCACAAGAGTAATAAACAAAGGTAGATTTTCTGATACAGTCTAGTATTTGTCTTAGGCAAACTGCCTCATACGTTTGACATATGTCCAACACTATGGAAACATACGAAACATGCTGCCGTCTCCTGACTTACGCTGCTATGACTGAAAGTGGAACTGGAATTATGTGAGGGGAGTTGAAGATGCTTCACCTTCAGTAAAATATACCCTGCCCTTTTTCTTCTCAACACTAAATACAACTGCAAATATGAGGCTATTCAGCCTATGGAGTCATAAAACACAGGCATAACTCACAGGCAGATGAAGAAATGCCAGAATTTCTGAAGCATGTCGACACTCCCTAAAATATTCCTACTGGAACCCTGTGCACTGTCAGACTCCAACCGAAATAAGAAAGTGGAAGTTGGGAGGGCTGATGTTCACACACCATCAGTCCAAAGTTATTTAGCACAATTGTTTCTGTAATTGCAGCTCACTGGGAATGTTCAGTGTTCAATGGTCCTCGAAAATCAGACTTCCAATTGGCTGATGATGGGTTTTGTTAGATGCACACACTGAGCTGGGAAATTCAGCCGCACACATAAAGACCAGAGAATTCTCAATGCTGCCACAGGTTTGGGGTGAAGGGAGTCTTAGTGGGATCTAAGCCGTTTTTCTTCACACAAATATATGTCTCTTGTGAATTAATAGCACATATATAAGACTCTAAGCTACTGAAACTCAATAGCCACTATAAAGTGGGGAGAATGAAAAATTAGTGACAATAGGAAATTAGTTTTCTAAGAAAGGTCTTAAGGAACTTAAAATTAACCACTTACATACCATTACCTCTGATGAAATAGTTATGTCTGACTGAGATGTCACAAATGTTACAAAATTGACGTTATTAAAAAACCTTTCCAGGTAAGTTTTTTGGGTTTGGTTGGGTTGAGTTTTTTTGGTTGGGTTTGGTTTGTTTTTTTTTATTAGCAGCGTATACAAACCATCCTTCAACTCCTAATCAAGATAAATGAGTTACCTTCAGGCTTTATCAACAGGAGTGGTGACATCCTTGCATCTGGGGTAGCAGAGAAACGCTAGAGCATTTTCTTCTACAGGGGATATCAGATGACAAGAGTACACTCCTGCTTTGGGGGTGGAGGGAGACAAGAGGAGGCAGTGGTTTGGGACTGCAAAGGTGCAGGAGCACATACCCCTGGCCAGGACCGCAGGCTGTCTCCACATCTGATGAATGGAGAAATCTCAGCAGAAGGAAAAAGTAGTGAACCAGTCCGAAGCTCAATGAATCATTGAATCATAGAATGGTTTAGGTGGGAAAGGACCTTGAAGATCATCTAGTCCAACCCCCTGCCATAGGCAGGGACACCTCCCACTAGACCAGGCTGCCCAAGGTCACGTCCAGCCTGGCCTTGAACACCTCCAGGGATGGGGACTCAACAACCTCTCTGGACAACCTGTTCCACTGCCTTACCACCCTGAAAGTGAAAAATTTCTTTCTAATGTTTAATCTAAACCTGCCCTCTTCCAGTTTAAAGCCATTCCCCCTTGTCCTGTCACTACATGCCCTAGTGAAAAGTCCTTCCCCAGGTCTCCTGTAGGCCCCCTTTAGGTACTGGAAGGAAAGCTCTTTGAGGTGCTTCTGTATCCTGCGCTCCCTGCTAAATTCACACCTGAAGATACAATAATGACAAAACAGGGTGACAATTAAAGGCTATTTTCCAGAGGCTTCCATTTTGCAGCAACATAAAGTATAGCAGTCAATAACTGCTGCCTCAGGAAATATTGTGCTGGGCAAAATCATATCCCTCAGAGGAACGGAACTCTCTGTTCAAACACTTGATCTTACTTTATAGATGAGGCTGTTTGTGACGGTAAAGAAAATTACAGTCCATGTATAGGAGCTATATGAAAGAGCATGCTATGAATCTCAGGCTGGGACTGAGGAGCTTTGCTGTTCCTGGTGAGCAGCTTGTTAGAGGTAGCCTAGACCTCTGTGGGTTCATAGCCCAGCCTACAGTTTCTGCCTGTTTGACTTGGTGGTAATACTCTGGTCAATCAGCTCTGCAGGGTGAGAATGCTGACTCGGCCTCCTTCTCAGATGGAGCGGTGGAGCCAAAGTGGGCTAAGCCTCCGGGCTGGGAATAAGAGACCCAGCAGTGACAGAGCTGCGATCTGTGAGCATACTCAGGGAGAGAGAGGCAATCCCAACACATACACATGTAGGAGGGCATAGAAACTGGTGAAAAATGGGTACAAAACCCTCCCCAATAAGAGAGTTGCAAGCAGGCCATAAAATACACTTTGTGTGGATAGTGCTGCCATAGCCATTACTCTTTCCAAAACATATCACACCTATGTGTGAGAGGTACCAGAGGAATAGACTGCCAAAAGTGGACAGGCTCACAGGGACTCCCTAAAAAACACCTCCTGTTGCCACTGCAGGGCAACCAGCTACAGTGGCAGAGGCTGGCACCAGCCAGGACATTTGTTTTCTTATCCCATCAGTTAAATTCTTGAATGGTGGTACAAAGCCGTACTAAAGAGACCAGCAAATCAAATCCATTACTAGCTGGTATGTGAAGTTTAACCAAGACAACTCGGCAAAGAAATAAACCGTGCAATCAAAGCTGTATATTTCACCATCTCTTGCATGCTGCCTAGGTAATCTGCATATTTAAACAAAGCTTCCTAGTATTCATGCCTGAAAGTGCATACCAAGGGAAACTGAAGCCAGATGGTTAGATGTCAAAGTGACTAAAAAATTGCTTTTAAAAAGGTAGGCTTCCAATAATTAATAGTCCAGATCTTCAGATAATGTAAATCACTGAAGTGAATTGCACAGTTCTGATTTACACTGCCACACAATCTAGCTGTGTGTGTCCAACCCTTATTTTCAAAAACATTTAGCGCAGATTGCTTGGATAACTCATTTTCTAGGTGGGGAGGGGGGAACCAAACATCCATTTGCTGAAAGCCTTTAAGGATATGACATATTATAAAGCACTCTGAAACTTAACCATGTGCTAATTAAAACTTCATATTTTTAAACGCTAAAGCAGGAAAAAGATACAACTCCAGCTGGAATACACATCCCTCTACAGCGTACAGACAAGGCAGAGTTTCCAAAGGCACAAATGGGAGTGAGGCACCTCCCATCAAGAACTGGTGATGACAGGTCAGGTCAGACAATTCTGCACTCTCTCAGTAGCCTAACAGAAAGATGTCAAAAAGCTTCTGAAGACAAAATGACTGTCACTATTGTTTGCTGATCACAAAAAATTTTGCAGCTTAAGTTTCAGCCTAATTCTTAGCACTCGTAGAGTGGTTAAAAGGTGTTATACCTCTTCCCACCTGGTAGACTTTTGTGTTACACTGTGCATGGCAGTAATGAAGACAGATTAATGCTATTTATTTGCTGACACTGACAAGAGTAGCCTGTCTTTGTTTCTGTATTTTATCATTAAAGTCTTGTTTTTCAACCTCAAATAGCCCCAAGACAATGCACTGTAATAATTAAATACAAAAAAAAAGAAGTTTAAACAACATTAATAGACTGGATGAAATCAACAAAAGGCAACAAATTGTACTCAGTGCTGGCAATCCAGCCTCAACACACTCCTGAGGTAGGAAACAACAGAAGAAGATGGGTGTGTTTATTTATAAGGGTTTCCCCTCTTTGAATTAATGTTCAGGGATCCCTGTTCATCAAGCACTATAGGTAAAGCACTAAAAAAACCCCTAGTGGCAGCACTGGAGCACATTGCCCAGAAAGGCTGTCAAATCTTCAAATCAGTTTTTCGCAGCCCAGCTAGACCAAGCCAGATCTGACCTTATCTAGCAGCGGCAATGGTCCTGCTTTGAGCTGGAGTTTTGACTAAAAGACCTTTGGCAGTCTCTTCCCACCGACGTTTCGGTGATTTGATCATTCTATGAAAACATCTGCAAGGCGGTGTCCTGGTGGCAGGATGTGCTTAGGCAGCTTACACCCTGACAAGAGAATAAGTAATGCCGCTGTGCCTTTATAGCTTATGTGCAGCCTGAGACTTTCCCTGTCTGCCAGTAGTGGTATAACTCTTACTTAAACAAGCAGGCAAAACATCTCCTAATGAAAATAGTTAAACTTTTAAGTACGGTTTTAATTACAATGACAAACACCATTGATTTTCTCACATGGAAATAAATTTACTCTGATGCTTGTACTTACAAGACCCAGACCATAAGTATGAAATTCTTGGCTTACTTCTTCTAAGTTCTTGAGCTGGCTTCTTTCATCTGCTTTATTTTTCTTTTATTAAGAATTAATTAAAGAAAGCTATCAAGCTCATCTTTCTGACTGGAGTCAGCCGCCTTTGCTTGGATAAGTACAGGCAGTACTCACAGCCGTGAGCAGTATAAAGTCTATATTTAAAATGCTTTTTATTTTAAAGGGTCACTGTCAAGGTGATTAGCACCAAACCCAAATGAGCTTTTAATCTGCCTCCTTCACTCTGATTGCTGATTTAACTAGTAAAATCCTGCCAGCAACACCAGTTTTAAAAAGTAGCCTTTGAAGCCGTACCACAGCAAAAGACTTCTTGAAGTCCAAGGAGATTACGTCTACTGCGGTGCTCCTGTCAGCTGTCATTGTCACTTCGTAGGAGAAGTTAATCAGATTTGTTCAGCCTGACCTCTGCTTTAGCCTGCCAGGACCTGTCTAAGGCTGTACCTGTCGGGTGCTCCCTGTTGGGGTCCTGCTCACCTCTGCAGCCAGGCTTGGCTCCCTCCCAAACAAGGGGTGTCAGGTCAGCTCCCCTCCCTGCTTGGCCTCTCGTCTGCCTCCTCCGGCCAGCAGGGAGTCCAGCCTCTCTGCCACTTGCCCTTCTCTTTCCTCATCTAGGGCTAACTTAGGCGTAATGGGTGTTCTGCTTTCATCTTTCCTCTGTGTGACGGGGTGGGTATGTACATCCTCTCCAAATTCAGTGGCTTCATGATTATCCACCACCACTGGCTGAAATGGGGCTATGTGGACCACGGGGAGGGGGGCAAGACCCTGCCCATGGGGCACCCCAGGACTAAGTTGTAAAATCTTCCCTTTATTTCAAATGTTTATTCACCTTTAACTTAATTTTCTTTTACTCAGATGAAATGTGTTTATTATGTGGAGAGCTGGTAGTGATGGTTTTAATTAAGGTTGTCTAATAATTTCCTTTATAGCTTTTGGTTTTCAGTATAGTTTATAACCCCAGGAACATCAATAATTCTGGGCTAAATTTTGCATGCTTTGTTCCTGTCTCAAGTGGAATTGTATGGGATCATCAGCTACCCTGCTTCTGTTTCTTATTTTTCTTCCCCAAAATATTCTCTTGCTTTAATAAAATACAGTAGACTGGGAGCCAGCCGATCATAAATTGCACTTTCATCATTTCTACTGCATAATGCTAATAATTCTGTGCAATTTTATCTGTAATCAAGCAATGTGTTATGCATCTTTTGCATAGAAAGCAGAAAACTGTCAGTCCATCAGCTTAATCAGTGAAGCAATGGAGGTGTTCAAAGGTTATGCAAGGTCACCAGTACAAACTGGGATTAAAACTTCATGGAAGAAATGTGATGTTGTTCACCTTACACAATGCTTCTGGACTGCTTGCTTTTGCAAAAATATTAAGCAGAAGAAGCCAATACATGAAAAGAACTTCTGTAGTCATCAGATTTTTACACTCTGATTGTAGAGGATGCCATGCATACCATATAACCTATCAGAGACACTCTCAGTTGAGCTGGGACAACTTGGTTTTCCAGCACTCATGATAGCTGGCTGAAAGCCTAAAGGCAAGCTTGCCAGAGCAGCATGAGGAGTCATACATAATTTCTAAATGTTGAAATAAAAAGTTATTGTGATTATTTAAAAAAAAAAAAGTTATTTGTGTTTCCATTCCAC
>VUYV01000051.1:897908-1230068 GCA_008711295.1 Anarhynchus alexandrinus | reverse complement strand
CTTCCCTTCCCTCTTCTCTTTGTCTCCCTTTCCTCTCTTCACAGGGTTAAAATTATACGCAGAAAGGAAATTCAGGATTTCAGATAAATTCTCACTCTTTTTTCTTCTGTACCCTGTCCCCTTTAGGAAGAAGGCTGTCCTCAAAATCTCTCCAGAACTTGTAAGATTGCTGCAGTCTGGGGCAGGGACAAGCAGACACAACCCCCAGGGCTGCTCAGCACCAGTAATTGGAGTGTGATCTCCGGTGAGAACTGTTCAGTTCTCAGGACTCCAGGCAGCGGGGCTGCCCTCTTTTCTTCTGTTTACTGCTACTGTCTTCAACAAATTGGCAGAAAGGCTTTCCAGCCTGTAGTCTTCCAGCACTCACCAGTTCAAAACAGGTATCTCGCATCTTTTCTCCTTCACGGTTAGGCTGTTCAGAGGTCTAAAGGGGCAAAAGGTGTTCAACAGATGTTGAGCGCTTCTTCTGTCCTCCTCGGTAAAGCAGAAGAGCATGCATCCGCGGCTCAACCCTGTTTGCCTGAGCCGTGAGAGTAGTTTCATTGAAGTTACTCTTAAAGCATGCAGGCTTTGCCCCTTGTGAAGAAAGCTGCCTTCACCTTTGGCACTGAATGCAAGATCACTCACTCTTCTGCTTCTACTACAATACTTAGGTCCAATGGCTAAGGAAGACAACCCGACTCTAAAGTTCTCCTATTCTGTGAGGTTAACCTTCACTTTAATCCTTACACTTTTCATTCATTTTTGTGAGTGAGATTTCTTGAATATATCAGGTCACGAGCTTCAGTAGCAGAAAGAGAAGGGGCAAAAACCATTGTTAGACAAGAATGCTAATTCTGAGAGCGAGCATCGAAAGGTTGAGTCAGCCTGTGCCACATTGGGAGAGTTCAGCAATGCTCCATTCATTTGTGTGACAAGCCTCATTATGAGGAAGCTTTTTAAAAGCAATTCATTCTGAGGAAGCTTTGGATACAGTTCCAAAAGCAGAAAATAAAACCTAGGAGAACTGGGGAAAGCAAAAAGAGCAGGCAGTAGAATCAAGCAGGAAGGCATACAAAAATCAGCTCTTTTGCAAGTTCATTTCTTCATTATGCTTGACATTCTTCGGGAGACAGAACTGCACTGCACACTTGTGGCCTCAGGCAGTGAAGCTGGAAGAAGATATTTCAAGAACTGCAGAACACACACACAGCTGTATAACACAGAAAAGATATAAAAACTGAATTGACAAGATCACAATGCTAACTTGCTCCAGAATTACATCAGCCAAGGGAATCTGTTTTGAGGTAGAAAATTTTACATATTCCTAACTATTTTACCACTTATTTGGACCTTTAGGTGGTGATCAAAAGACGTGGCTGAAAAAATAATTTAAAGTCAAACCCATCACAAACAAATTAGACAGATTTTCTGAAGAAAACAAGCAATACCTGGAAGTTGTGTGTGATTTTCTGGGAGATGAGAGATACCATCAATTCTAAGCAGACAGCTAGAAAAATATATAACTTGATGATTCCCTATGGGTTCTAATAATCGCTGGGATTTGTGATTGTCATTTTTAAGTCAACCACACCATCACCGAGAAATTAAAAGAAAACAAACAAACAAACAGTGTTTTGTGCTCCCTCTGCTGGTTCTGGACAAATGCTAGATCCAGAGCTTTGCTGTTTGGCATAAATCAGTGATGATGAAGCAGAAACAACAAACTTTGACTTTCAGTGTGCTTTTGTATGTGGTTGTTTTGGCTGTTGTAAGAAAAGGGAACAAAAAAAATCAAAACACATTGTAGCTCCCTTTTAGAGGAAAAGTACATTTCTATTTTTGAGAGTGCTAGAAAAGTAATTTCTAATGTTTGCTGAACTTCAAGGCACCTTGCAACAATCAACATCTGGATGATGCTTGGGGCAAGGCTGTGAGACTGAGTGGCTCGCAACAGTACAGATATTGGCAAACTCTCTCCAAGTACTTGTTGCTATTAAGATTTTCAGTCTCAGTCTGAGCTAATAGTTGATCAGGCCTCAGCTATGCTTATTAGCCCACTAGAACTAAGGATTTAACTCATATGCTCAGAGAATGTAAATACAAAAGACTTCCCATTAAAAAAAAAATAAATTGAAAGAGATGAGAATTAACATAAATAAACTACTGTGTTTGTGAAAGGAAATTTGTACTCATTGGGTTTACAGGAAAACGCAAATGAATTTGAGATAGGTTGATATTCTGGCATTCTTTGGTGCAAATAAAGTTTTTCCTGCCCTACACAGCATCCACAGGTGCTACATAGAGGAATGATTCCTCTCACCCAGCAATGGTACTTCTGCTGGCAGTTCCTGCAGGAAGAGGAAGGCAGAAAGAGTGATGCCAGAGTACAGGTGACCTCATCACTTCTGAAAAAGTGTCACATTTACCTCAGTAAAAAATGAAGAGAGAGCAGAAGTCTGATGGGATTTCTGGGATGAGTTAAATTTGACTCATATTGAATGAAGAACCTCTTTACCTTCAGAAGAACAGAAGCTGACCTTCTGCACATAAAAATACATTGGGAGATATTCTAGGTCTGATTAAAGCTGGGGTTTGGTTCCAGCATTAACTCGGGGAAAAACATGTGTTGTAAATACGGAGTGGAATAAGGAAAGTAGATGCACAAACGTCAGAGACACGTATAACCCCAACTTTCTCATTAGGAGCTTGTGATGCTCTGAAGCACAAAAATAACATGCATATCAGTGTTTGGATACAATGTTATGGCCCTAGAGCTATAACATATTATTCCTTTATAAGCACATACATAATTCTACTACTTCTCTGTCCGTTTTTCTACCATGTTACTACTTCTGCTCTGGAGCGGCATTTGTAGAATTCCTTCTACGTAGGCCACAGTTGTGGAGATCAGTTGGGGAGTTCTCGTTTGGTGGCAAAACTGAAAATTAGCCTAGTCCCAAGGCAGATACAAGTTCCCCAAGGACAACAGGATTGCACTACCAGAGCACCTGTGTAAACAACTGGAGGACCAGGCCACCCTCTCGGTGCGTCCCACACTTTTGACCTCAGCACACTCTTCATCATTCATTGAATTGCTCTTAAAAGCAATTTCAGAGAGATATAAAATGCCTTGCATAAGGCACATATGAAAAAGATGTGAGAAAATTCCACTGGCCATTTGATTAACTCTAAGGAGCAGAACTTGCTAACATAATGAAGCATGACACATCATCAGGAGGCCGCATCTATCTGGAGAAGTGTCAAACAGCACAGTTTTATGAAGCATGAATACTGTGCATTATGGAAAGAGAAAAAGATTTTAATTTTATTTCAACCTCAGCTACCAGCCCACCACCCCTAGGGTAGAGATGCTTCCATATGCAAGACTGCATAATTTAGAAAGTCACATAAATTATTATGGCGTGAATAACAGTAAAAGCATCAAACCCAGCCTTTTCTTTGTTGGAAATGGTAGGTAAATTCCATCCTTTCTGGTTTGTTTTTTTTTTTCTTTAAGGGTATCCTAAGAAAAAAGAATTCTTGCTTTAAAATAAAATGGACAAGAAATAACATAAAAATTGAACTACATAAATTATTCATTTGATTCAATTGTATAAGAGAAAGATAGATTCAAGGAACGTTTTCCATATGATTCACTGAAAACTGCATTTTTAATGCGTTCTATAAGCCTAAATTTTCTGGATAGTTCAGAGTAATAATGTCCATCTGGATACTATGTCCCTCTGTGAAAATTACAACATCTATGAATTATCTTTATAACATCCCAAAAATAGAGAGAGAGATCAGGTCTGGCAGCATTAGGGTCTAATTTTAGAATGCACCCAGTTGCCTGATAATCATTTACACCAGAGACACTACTATGCTTTCTTATGAACTGCAGCTTATTATTGGTAATATATTACAGAAAAAACAAACAAACAAACCGCCTCTCCATTATGTCTGCAATGACTTTTGCATGACTAGAGCCAGTAGAAAGGAGTTTCAGCTTCCAGAGAAACAACTTTAATTCCCAGACCAAGGTTCAGCCCGGCTCCTACCCTGCATGATGGAAGTTGCCTCGCAGGGACTGGGCGGGCTGTGGATCCTCTCTCCCCAAGAGACCATACACAACAGCAGCTGTAACCCTCATGACCACTTTTGGGCCATGCTGCCTTTCCTGCAGTTGCACTTTCAGTCTGGGTTGAAACTCTGCTCCCGACTTTTGCTTCCTTTTACACAATGTCATGTATAAAAACAATCTGGTTCCCCATTTGATTCTCTTTCTAGTCCCTTGTAACTTATCAAACACCATGATTTCTGTTGAAAATATCCTTTAGTGCCTTGTAGATTCTATATTTGGCCTTAAAAACACTGCTGAACAATGTAATGAACCATTTTAATGAGAAAAGTCTACCAAACAGGCAACTGAGCTGTTAATATCTCATTCTTAGCACTGTCACAGTATTCATCAGGGCTATGTAAAGGCTGGGAATTAATTATTTCAGAGAGGTGTCTTCTCTGAAATTTTCAAGTGTCCTCATCAAGATTTGAGTAAAATATTCCCAGACCATTGCCCGAATTTCATCGCCTTAGAAATAAAAATTACACAACTGGAATAATAACAAGCAAAATTAAAAGGAAAAGAAAACCACCACAACTGTATACAGAGCAGGCATCAAAACTCATTTTCAACTGAAATAATCAGACCAATTTCTTTCCTTTTGTACCTCATTTACAATAAATAGCAAGAAAATGTAAACACTACCCTGAAATACTGCAGAAGAATTATGAGGCTAGTGATACCTGATCACTGTGCCCAGTTATTTTCTACGTACTAATTTCTGCACGGCATGGTCTGCTTGAGAGGCGTGAAAGATCAACAGCTGTAAAAACAGAGCAATAGCTGCACTGAAGTTTCACACCTGCATGCAGAGACTCCTTCATCAACTTCGTGAACTTTGTCCTTTAACTATAAGGCAAAGGGGTTTTTTAAGTATCATGCTGCTGTTTCCTTAGTAAACAATGGGTGTAATTAAAGCTATCATGTATCCTCCAGGCAAAAGTATACCAGTATTATGTTGGAAAATATACAGCTTAGGATTTAACTGGCTAGATTTGTAATTTTTTTCTACTGCAGATGATAAAACATTACCAAATGAAAAAAGTGGTAGTAATTTTTTGTTATTGCACAGGAAATGGCTGCAACACTTAGCTGTAAATGCAGTTCATAGTGAAGTGTTATTAATAAATAGGCTTCTGACAAGTAAAGTTTATTTTAGTGCAGTGTAATGTAAGTTGCACTTGATTGCATTGCATTTAGCAAACAGAGCTACCTACAGATCTGGAAATAACTATAGCTGGAGAAAAACATGAGAGTTAGCAGAATCACTTTGAAACTGTGAATTTAAAACCAGAAGTCAGCGATATAGTAATCACTTGCTACTCTCAAAGGAGACTAAGAAATTAGCAGAGAGGTAGGGTAGAAGAAAATAGGTGTAATTCATCATTCTCTGTGCATTTTTTTAGTAGAAAAATGGTGCTAAGATGACTGGAAGAATTTAGTCTGTTTTATCAAACCCATCAAATAAGTAAACGATACAGACCATATTGATAAATGCTTAAAATGGAACGGAACAAACCCGAAAAATAGGAATCCATGGCAACAGCTGTCCAAAACAGAATATCTCCGTCTTTCCTTTAGAAACCTCCAGCAGGTTGACTGAGTAATTCCACGCTGCAGAAATGCCTTTGGGATGTGCTCCTACTGGCATCCTTGTACCACCTGCTTTGGAAGTACTGTACCATGGGCCTTAGCATTTGCACAGACTTCTGCAAAAGGAAAATGTCAGCTTCCATCTGATGTCTCAGTTTTGTAGTTACAAAAGACATACATGCATAAGCAGTGGCGAGGCTTACGGAGGCAAGATGCACACATGCAGAGAGGGCTCTGTGCCGCTTATTTCAGCAAGGCTGGAATCTGCCTCTTGAATTTTTCCATCCAAGCAAAGTGATTGCATGGTGAATATACAGTAGATTTCATGCATGTGAAATAAGACCTATTCTACACTAGCAGGTAAACGGGAGCGCAGGAACACTGCCCCCTCAACTCCAGCCTTTAGTCTTTAAAAGCTTCGTATAAGAAATATTTTTTTCAAAATATATTCAGTTATTGATATGTCTTCCTTTTGAAAATATTTCCCTTGTCATGGCTGAAATGATTTATACAATGATAGACCCTATGTTCTCCCCCTGCTGTTATTATAAACGATATTTTTACAGTTCAGGGGAAGTGGTTTGAAAAAAGGTTTATGTAGAGTGGTTAGGCTGGGGAATGACTAGATATAAGGTACCTGGAGAATAAAAATAACTGCACCCTACAGGTTATTGAACAACAATAATACAAAAAAATAAGTATTGAAAATTGGAGAGGCCAACATAACTGAAACTGGAACTTAACACTGTAGGTAGAAAAAACATGTACAATAATCTTGTATTGTGAGGGAACTATACTAAACAGCTATGCTGAATACATTTCTTGGAAGTAGGCAACTGGGGAAGGAAAGAGCTTTCCATTTTGGTTTGTAGATTATCTTTGAACACACTTGATGAAAACCCACTCATTTACCACAGAATATCTTATAATGAAGGCAAAACTGATATGTACCAATGGTTTACTGACATGGGACTAATTCTTCCACCACATGACATATTTTACCTATTTAACAGTGAAATTTGGTCTGCCTAATCTTTGATGCAGCTGCACCACATCTTATTCAGGACAGCTACTGGTGTGCACCCCATGCTACTGAGAGCTGTAGCCAATTGGATTTCTATCAATAAAGAAAATCTGTTTTCTTCTCAGAGCAGTAGTCAGTAACAACTCATAGTTTAAGAATCAGTATTTTAACTGAATCAATATTTCAGAAATCTTAAGATGTCCTTTGTGACATCTCTCTTTTACAATTAATCCTCTCGAAAGCTGCACTGTTGCTGGGATAGAAAGTTCCACATTCAGGGATGCAAACAGGTAGTCTTATGAAGAACGAATGTTTGTTAAATATAAGCAAATAAAAAAGTAAATTACAAAAAGGTAGGCCTCTGAATACCTCTAAGACATTAAAAAATACCCACATTAATTCCTCCTAGGGAGAGATAAGCTGCCACACTAAAAGATGGCTTCTAAGCTTGATACTTTATTGCAGAGAATGCATGGGAGCAGATCCATCCCAGTAACTAGTTACTTAATTTTTATGTTTTCTTGCTGTTCATTGCAATGCATTTACAGCAAGGCATTTAAACTACAGGGACTCTGAAAAATTAAGCCCTGGTACTGCATTTCCATCTTAAGAATTTATTTCTTTGCCAGATGTTAGCAGGACACAGGAAATAAACACTTGAAAGTAGAGAGAAGCTGTGTGTGCCTGGCCTACTTTACAGCTCTAAGATTTTTCTTTTTGCATGTACCATAAACCTGCAAATCCCATATTCCAAGATTCCCAGAAATAATTTCCAAGTGCCTGAGTGTTCTTCTAATATTCTGGTTACTTCTATGCAGCTGGCATCTCCTGTTTATTGCATTTAAGAAACAAACAAAGTAGTTTTAAACAACATCATTTTTTAAGATAAATTACCTTTCTGAAACTCGGAAGAAGTAATCTCACTCAGACACAAGAAGATCTATTGTCCTCTCATCCCTAGGCACAACTTCCATTATAGCAGATCAAGGAGGGAATACACTTTCCAGTATTTAGATTTTTAAAACTATCTCAAATCAGACCTGTGAAGAATATTAAGGCCATTTTAATGGACAAGCCATTAAAAAAGAGAGCAAAACACATACATTTTATTGAGCAGAAACAGGAATGTATTACGCACAGGTTGATACACTAGCGCAACTCCATTTTACTAACTGCAGTATATTACCCCTTGACTGACACCACCAAGGTAAACAACAAAAAAAATAAAAATAAAAAAAAAATCAGGGTATAAGACTAGAGTCCACTTCAGAAGAACAATGGTGGATCCCATCGTGGGATCTCTGCGGTTAACTAGAAAAATCATAAAAAGCAATAAGAGGTGTAAAGCTGTCATGAACAACATCCCGTTCTCCTTGTAGGTAACCTTCATTTAAAGCCCACCAACCTGTTTCTGCCTCAGAATCTGTAACAACGTTAACATAGAAATTTTAACTTTAGTGATACAGTAAACATGATCATTGTGGTAAGATAGAAATTCTTCTCTTTCCATTCCAGAAGCCACAGATGTTACTTTGTGTTTTTGTATGCAACAGCTTCACAATCAGCTCCGCACAGAAATAATTGGAACAGGTGGGGAATTCAACAACATATGACCACCAATTTGTATCACAGCATCTCAAAATAAAATACTGACTAAACTTAGAAAACATTCAGTGGAAAATAAGATAATATCACCTTCTGCTTTTCTCTCTTTTTAATGTCCTCCTGAAACAACCGGCAATGTATGTGCATATGTAATGTATAAATATATTCTATATACCCTATATAACCTCTCCCCACCATTTCTTTTGAGGTGAACAAAGACCATTCAGAACTCTAAACCTGACAGTTATTCTCAGCACTCCACAGTAACTGCCCTCCCTGTGTTCTGTTTGGTTTGGAGCAGAGCCAGATAAAACACTCAAAGCTTAAGTTCATTTTTTTTTTTTTTTCAAATACTTTAGTATTCTTTTCCACTGTTATAAAGAAAAAGACACATTGGGTAGTGTCCTATTAATACTATAGGCTCATTGTTCACAGAGGAATTGGAAAGTGTCTGTGAATAAATCAAAATAAAGAATTTTTACCAAGTCACCTAAATCTAAACATTTTTTTGTTACAACTTTATACTTGACATATGAAGCATTTATTTTATATAATACCAGTGTTCAAACTCTTTTATCCCTTCCTTCTGTTACAATGTTTGAGAAGAGGTTACAAAGCCCAATGTGTTCTAACTTTCGACCGGCTTCCTTTGAGTTTATAGTATTTCATGCCATACATTTTGGGTCTGAATACAATATCCAGAAGGAAAATGATGTCCCATCCTAATGATACTTCTGTCCTTTGGCTCAATCAATTGAAGTCTAATCTTCTGTGATGGATGCACTCGACTGCTTAACCAAACTAGCCATAGTTTGGTATAGGCTTCAAAGGAGGTAAAGGCCTGAGCTGTAACCGGGCCCAGACCTTCTCTAGTTCCAATCTGTTCTCAGAAAACCCCCAAAGGAGCAGAATGACACCATGAGCATCGACGAGTATGAGCTTGGAACACCGCTCATGCAATTAACACGTGAATAGCGGGTGTCTTTTCCAAGACTCATTTATCAAGAAACAAAGAATGTTGTGGGTACCAGGAGTCTCATACATACTTTTCACATTGCATGTGATTTGACTATGAGCCAACCTCTTTATTCCATAAATATGACAGCCTAAGCGAGCCTTGTTTGATCTCTCCCTGGCTGCATGGCGGTGAGCTCCCCTTTAGATGGGACACCTCTCAAGGTTGCTCCTTAAGGCAGAGAGACCTTTCACCTTCGGTAAGTGACCGATATCATACATAATCTTCAATTATAGTACACTAAGTTTTTTGCCTTGGTAGCTTTGATTTTTGTCTTGGTCAAATGATTGTGCAGTACAGTACTAGAGTGAACCTCACCATCGAGCTCTGTCAAGTCACAGTTTTACATTAAGTTTTGATAAAACAACTTTTGCTCATACTTTTGAAAGTGGTTCTTTAAGCAATCTAAATCCTCCATTCATGACACTATAACTGCTGAGAAGAATTACATATAATAACAGTCGGTTATTTCTTAGGTGCAATGTCTTTAGTTTAGTCATTTTTAAAAAAAGAATGCAAATGAAGAATTATTTCCCCAGAACCATAAGGTAAGAAGGAAAACAGTCAGTTTCCTTCTTCACCATTTCCAAGCCTGTTTCTCTAAGAGTTTCTGTGTTAGAGAAACAGTCTTCTTTCTCCAACAACAACAATAACAACAATCTCTTTTACAACAGAAATTTATTTTCTCCATCCCAGGAACAGGGCAGATTTATCACCCCGTCTTCTGACTCCCTACTTCTAAAATACCTGATTTGGACTGTTAGTCACTGCCCACCTCCTCTGTTTGCAGGCAGTGCACAGCAAATGGGGCTGGGAGAGGGCACAGGGATAGCACTGCTGCCAGACGTTTCACCCTACCACAGCCATGGACACTCAGCTCCTTATCTTTACACTCTGATGGAATAAGGAGTGCTCACAAGCTGCGGTCCATGGGCTGTCCTTTGTCGAGCACTACCCTCCGGCAAAAGGGCAGTACAGTCTTCCGCCACTCCAGCTGGGTCTGATATAGGTTGTCTACTGTACTTTTCTTTAGCTTTGATGCCACCTTTTGTTACGACCTAAGTTGTTGGGCAGAAGCTCTGATGTAGTTATTGATACACAGGAACACATACTGATGTGTCCTTCATAAAGAGTGCTTACTGTATATGTTTTTTTTAGCTTTGTCACCAGTGAAGGTTACAAGTAGGATAAATACTATGTATGAAGCACGGCAAAATATATGCCAAAATATTGCTTATGTTGATCAAAGCCACTCCCATTTTACTCCCAATTCAGCATAGCATTGGGGTTAGTGGTTGTTCAGTTAGTACTTAAACATGAATAGCTGGGATTGTCACATTACCACTCAATAGCAGGTAGTCAGAAAAAAAGATTTCCAGTTTCTAATGTCACTAGTGATCCTTTTTGTCCAGTCTCTCCCCCAGTCAACTGTCGGGGGTGTATGAGTGTGTGTACTTGCTAGTACACTCTAAAGTGCAAAGGACTTGTGATAAGTTATCTGCAGAGGACCATTGTGCTAATCTAATCTTGTAGTAACTCAGTGGGCTCAATAAAGTTATTTTGGTAAAACTCTCCCCTAGGACATTAAAATATGAGCAACTGTACAGTTTGGTACAGTTCATTGGCTGAATCAGTCCTGTTAACATATAAAATATTCCCTTACTTTATCAAGTTCTGTTACTTCTGCATTATTGATAAGGATTATTTTCTTCATTGTACCGTTCAAGAAAAGAGTACCTACATATGAACAGTGAAATTGGAGGCCTGAGTTTTGTGTAAGGCTTTTTTATGGTAACATCTGTGCTGTTTACCTTTGCCTTTTCTCTTTCTCCTAATATATGCAGCAGTGACAGAGGATACAGACAAGAATTGGAAATGGAGAACGGATTGCAGTAAGTAAATGTTTTCCCCATGTGTAACTGGAGAACTATTGGCTATTCTACAGTGCTGGTATCTTTTCAGGTAATAGCAGTAGAGTTTTCAATACCAAGACATATCGCTAGAAAGGTAGCATTTACAAATTTGGCTAAACTGCTTTGGAACAGTAAAAGTTATACTTTTGCCTCCTGAATTCTTTAAGGATTTTGGAAAACTTCCAAAAGATTCATGGTATAAGAATGAATGCTGGTTAGTTGAAGTCTCCTCATTGTTTGAAGTTAGGTATGATTTACTGTTACAGATATACCAACAAAATGTTATGCTCCAGTTACAACTCCTGTTGACAATAATGAACTTCTGTTAGTATGACTTGCACATGTTTCTCAAAGTATGCCACAGCAGCTTCAACGGGAAGGCTTTCACTGGTAGAGAAACATTGTGAAGAACCACATCTGTAACTAGTCAAACTAGAAAAAGTTTTCATCGTAGAGCAATCCACAAGAAAACACTTTCATCATGCTTTGTCATATAGGTGACTATGTAAGAAGAATACAAGAAGGCTGGTGACCCAGGACTTGGTGCTATTGCTTATTGCCTTTGAAACAGTGGCTGCTTTGTTAATATGCTAGGATTTTGCCTTCTTGTTCCAGCAGTTGCCTTTAACTGCAGGATTTAATGACTGTCTACAAAGACAAATCACATGCTAAAGAACTGGCTTTGTTCCCCTTGCCACTCCCCTGAGGCTAACATGGGAAAGGCCTCAGAGCTTCAGCAGTGGCCCCATGTCCAACACAGGGCGGCAGAGCCACTCTGCCTCCACTGGCAGAAAAAAATCTGTGCACCGTCTTCCCCAGTACTGCTATGTAACACAAATATCCAGAAGCTCATTATTAATCATATTAAAGTTGTTAAGTACTGTACTTATTTTCCTCAGCTTTGTATTATATGCACCATGCTAAACTGAACCCATTTCCTTTTACAGTCCGCAGTCCCATTTTCTGACTTGAGTCCTCTGTCAATTTTTTTCTTTGTTGCAATATGATCCTTCCTGGTAAAGGGGGCTTCAGCCTTTTTTAAAGAAAGTGAAATGCTAGTTGCTTTCATAAATAGAAATACTTCAATTGTTCTTTGATACTTTTGCACTTCTGTAACATGCTGGACTTTCATTTACCAGACCATCTCCATATGAAAACATATTGTTTGGCAACCTTGATGCAGACCTTTCTTCTGTTTATGTGAAATAGGAAGCTATTTCACTAACGTATTTTAATCCAGACTCTACATTCTTTACCACCATTCTTTGGTTCACGAGCTTAAAAAAACCCTCTTCAGATCTATTTCCCTGCTGTCATATTTTCCTTTAGATATGTTCTGAAGAAAGCTTCTTTTTCTGAATTGAAAAATGTCATAGCATGCTTTGTACTGTCTAATTTTTCATCTTGTTAATACCAATAGTATAATGTGTTTGAACACTGCAATATTTTCATAAGATTCATTGGGGGTCTATCTTTTTCCAGCACTACTCTAAATGTTCAGATAATGAAACGTGGGGGCTGAAATAGATAGCCTGCTGACCACCTGAACCCAGAAAGATTAAAATGTATGATTCAAAGCTGTTCGAGGGATACACTTTCTGGAAGAAAGATTCCTGTAGTGCTCTATCATTAACATCGAGACACTTCATACTGGAAAACTCTAAGGAAAGTAGAAATTCAATTGCTTCACATAGCCAAAAATACATGTTTAGACAAAATACTAGGGACAGGAATCAGGGTCATTGAGCTGCATTTATACTATCAATTAAGCTATTTGAAGAAATTTCTTTTTCTTCTGTATCGACTAAACTTTTAGGTGGCTCAAAAATGAACCAGTAACTGAAGCAAAATGCTTCCTCTGGTATTTCTCGTAAAGGAGGCAGAAAAGGGCACCAATAAACATTGAACAAAGAGAACAAAAGCAACATGCTGATAATAAAGCTTCCTATGAAATTTTAGCCTCCAGAAATTAGATGCCAAGGAAAAGGTATAATTAATGATTTGGAATCCATGCAGTAGTAAGATTAACTGTAAAGTATATACATTATTATCAGAGATTATTTTTTAACAACATACCAGTGATGGACAGGGAACTGCAGGGGATTTTCAGGATTTCAAAATGCAGGTTTTCTGAGAGCTATTAAGTAGGTAGAAAGCATAAAACATTCAACAACACTCATTTTCATCAAAACCATCTTTAATAACAAATGTTGTCAAAAGCCTTAAATGCAGAAAATTTTGTGCATGTCTAATTACATTGAAATAGCTGTAGTCAACGAATATGGAGGCAATACCTTGCCTTTGACTTCTTCTAGACTTCTAGAAGTTAAAGACTGTGTCTTGGATCGTAGCCTAGGTACTTTCTACAGACTGTCAGAAGAGATCCCCTGTCTGATTTGATGACAACTCTTGGCTTAGTCAAGTGGTTTATTAATTTCATTGAGGCTGAGGCTTCACTGACTTTTTAAAATAAAATTTACAGACAGCTGAACAAGGGCTTGAACTGTATTACTTTAAAGGATAAATTTAATTATCAAAACTCAATAACATTCAAAAATGTTATTCTATTCCAAACGTAGCTGTTCTTTGTTATACTAAATACGGATTATATCTCCTTGCCTTCTCAAATAAAACACACATTGTGATTGCAAAGTGTAATTTTTCTGGCTTACTTCATTAGTCTTATGTCCAGATGTATTGTACAAACTCTCTGCTGAGGATCATTTATTCTACCTGGAAACCCTGAGACTTTGCTCCTGTATGGAATACTGCTGCCAAGTCAGAGTCATCTGCACTTCAGAGGAATATAAAGAGGTAAAAATCAAATTTTGTTTGACACCTTGATGGTGCCTGGAGGCTACAAATCTGATGTTTTTTGATTAGTGAAAAGCATTGTGGTTGTGAGAACAGGTGGAATATGACAATTCAAGATGTTCCTAAAATGTAGTAAGGGATAAACAGACTTCGATGTCTTTGACAGGTGCTTCTAAGAGATAACTATAACTACTTCAGTCTCGAAGGCTTTTTGGCCATGAATGAAGCTTTTGGTAATCCATAGGCATTGTGACAAATCATCAGCTCTTCTGCATTATTTTTAGGAAGGCTGAAGTTCAAGAACAACCTACCCTCTCTGCTCCCCAGGCTATTGGGAGACTTCTTTGGCGGTTGTGAAGTTGGAGGGGTTGCTATTTATCTTGCTGTGAAGTGCAGTTTTCTCACATAGCAAATCATCTTACAAGGTGTTAACATTTCCCGTTCCCACTCATCAAAACACTTAACCACGAAACAGATGCACCGAAGATGAATCGAGTTTGAACTCATGCTTTAGCTACCAGGCTTCACTTTCAAGAGATCTGTATAGCCAATTCAGATGATAAGAAGAAGATAAAGCTGAGCTGACCAAGGTACAGCAACCTCCTGTCCTTCTCTAAGGACAACTCACGTGAAGTAGTTGGTTTACTTTTCTCTCCTAAATACTGAAACTATATGGTATTTTGCACTGGCCAATCAGAAAGAGGGGATATCAAGATTTACTCTATTTTTACTAGCTGTTCATGGCCCCAAGAGTTATTCCCTCCTACAGCATCACTGCAGAATTAAAGTGCCCTGTCTGTAGAACAGTTTTCACTGCTTCTGTGTCCTACATCAGAATAGGAACTCTCTATTATATGTGGAGCCAACAAAGGAAGACTGTGTGGTGGTGCAGCCCCCTCTCCCCTTAGGCCTCTCAGTACTTGGTGCGATTTCCTCCCCACCTGGGCCACGTAACAATACAATGAACCAGAACGATACGTAATGGTCTAACATGAAAGAAAGAAAAGGCGGAGAGCAACAGACTAGAACACCACGGCAGCCCCTCAGTAAACCTGGTTCCCATGGTTGCTACCGTTTGAAAAATAATAACTATAATCAATTACTCCTGACAGTACATGGATTGTGGCCACGGTGAGGCTGGTACCAGGACCCCAAGTCCTAGCAAGTCCTGGACTTGAATAACCAGTGGAAAGTACTGGAATATTCCATTGTCTAAGCTAGGCTGGAGTGCAAAAGTACCTGAAAGTCAATTATCTCAGGTCCTATAAGTAGCAATTCTAATAAAGATCCTTTGAGCTCTTCCAGATTGCAGCAGGCTGTGGCCAGTATTCTCTCCTGAGCTGGGATGCCACTCAGGCTGACACCTTGAGGCAAGGGTGAAAGAACGCTTCTCAAGCCTCAACGACCAGCCGTTGGGGAACACCGATGCATCATGAGTATTTACCTTAAATTTGAGAAATGGAAATTTTGACTATAGGCTAACCTCTCTTCCATCCACCTCTCCACCCATATGTTTGTGATATACATATTAGTTTTATGGATGTGGATGTGCTTCTGTCCACCCATGCATGTGTAGGACTCAAAAGTGGTACCTTTCATCTCATTAGAGTCACCCGTTATTAAGAAGATCCTAGCAATTGGAGAACGCGCTTATATGCTTTGCTTATATATATGTACGTATTAATTTTGCTTTTGCTTACGTGTACATATATATTGATTTGAGATACCTTATAGTAAGTTAGTGTGAATCTTGCCATCTTCAAATCTGTAATTAAGTCGCTGTTCAGTTATTTTTTTAAATTACTTTGTAAACCTTGAAATCGATTAATGATTAAGTTCTGCTAAAAGTCAACCTCTTGATCTACCTCAAACCACTAACAAATTTTGAATCATTGCTAAATCTTAACCTTGTGAAGTATTTCCATCCACAACAGACTGCTAGTCTTTCAGCAGGATGGGGAGGAAACAGAAACAGCACAAAAGAACCCAGCTCAATGTGTTTCCAAGGCAAAAAATATGCTTATGGGTTGACACAAAACTAAAAAAAACATCCAGGTTTAGTACAACCATCTAATATTCTCCTTCTATTAGCAATGTTTCATCTTAAAAGACACAAAGGAGTTTGATTTACTGTAACTAAACCGTGTTTGCATCTTTTGAAGAATTTGTTCTGTTAACCCTCATAACCTCTGAACAGTCCAGAGCGATCATTATTGCCAGGTACATTAGTATGTTATTACCAGAATGAATCCTCGGTTGTGAGTCCTCCAGGAATTTCAACAAAAAATGTTTGCATAGGAAAGATAACAAATTAAAGCACCTGCTTTTCACTAATAAATTCACTAGGAATGTCTTTCTTCAAAGCGTAATGAGCAGTCATGAGCTTTTATCATTATGAGAATAAAGTGAACTAATTTGACAGTTCTGCCTTCAGTCTCCTTCGCACTTATTTTATATCAAAATAACTCATCTAACTTCACTGGGAATGCTTCTGCTTTGTACCAGGTTTTTAAAATAATCATATCCAAATTCTTTTATTTCAACAATGTCCTCATTTTTCTTAGATATTTTTTTGAAATTCTGAAGAAACTGTAAATAGGACCACCCGTGGTTCGTATGTGCTCCTTTGAACTCAAAAGCTAAGCTATATGCTGTGCAAACTCCCTTGATGACTTCACAAGAAAGGACACAGCTTAGGTCTGCTGTTTGCAAGACACCCCTCTAACTTGTTTAAACCCTCTCATTAGTACTAAGCATTCCTTTAATCAGTGCCTTCTGTTCTCCCATAGAAGTAAATACATCCTAAAATCCTCACCTGAGGGGCTGGTTGAGGACAGAGAAGATTAGGTTTTGCCAGCCTCCATCCTTTTGTGCCTGTGTAGTTTCACTGTTTAATGCTTTCAACGTATGCACCGACAGAGAAGCACATATGCCTATAGGAGGTACAGCCACATGCTGCATCCAAGATATAACCAGACACTTCAAGTGTAAGCGCAGAGACAGGAAACATTTCAGAGTATTTTTTTTTTACAGGGCTGCATACAAAAGTTTGCTAACTGAAGTCATGCTTGGTTAGTACATAGTATGTGGTACTATTGATACTACTTAAACTGTAACACAGCTGGATATTAAACCTGGTGCATTTAATTTTAACATAAAGCAAAAAGGCTTACCTGTGAAGTTTATATGCAAAAGGCTATGTTGAGACACAGTTCCCATACTTGAGAGAGCACATGGATGTATCTGTGCCTGTCTGCGACATGGGGGCTCCCAAAGGAGTCTCCCTGTGACCTCCTTGTGCATCCATGCAGGTGTTGTTGGAAATTTGCTCCACTGTAAAGAGAAGATAAATGCTTTTTTGCAGGCAAATCTTTATTCTGTCTTTTCTGATCAAATTATACCAAGCATCGAGGACAAGCAAATAGTATGGATGAAATTAGGAGAAAACCCACAATTTGTCCAGCTATTGTGGGGGCTGTTCACAACAATTTTAAGTCTAACATAACTTGAAAACTACTTTCTTTCCATTGCTTTATAAGAAAACTCTCAAACAAAGCAGAGCTGATGAAATTTCTTGTCTACAATCATTTCAGATAAATCAAATAAATTACATGACCAAAAGGTTACACAAATTATTTAAACATCTGAGTGAAATCTTATGGGACCCATAAACATTTCTCAATGATGAAACATAACAATAAGAGTTTTCTTTGTGGAGGTTATGCTGCGTTTCTCTTGGATTCTTTATATATAAAACCATAAAAAGTGATTCCTGGGATATATATATCAAATGAGGTTCCCTCCACCCCTTACTTGTAGCCAATATTTCACTAAAATCTAATAGCGGTATAGCTGTAAACAATACAATATCCTGTATACAGGGTTATGTTGAATGCTTACTAAAGCACTAAAAAAAAAAGTATCTGGTTATCTGACACACAAAAAAATAAGTAATGGAATATGAACTCCATATTATAATTTCTTTGAAGCATTAGCTGCCTATTTTTCAGTGTTTGAATAGTGTGTAGCACAAAAGGATTCCCAAATGCTAAAATACAATAAGAAATTAAAAAACTGCAAATTAAGCTGTGGCAGAAGATTTCATTCAAATTTTTATTCCTGGTTTACAGGATCCCACTCCTCTGATCCCATTGCTCTTTCAAAGTTTCCAAGTATGGCATCACTTGCCTTTGTAGCTGCAGTTTACCGGGTAAGGACAAGCTAACTTCCATAAAGCATGGTATAAAGAATAAATAGCTTTGTACCACCTTCCCCCTCCTCCCAGGCTAAATGCTTTTGTGACTTATGAAATAAAATTAACAAAAAATAATACATTAAAGATGTTCTGCCATACCTAAACATTGCATTTGGACATATAATAGGTTTATGTAGAAATGCTAGTGATATGTCCAAATTACTACTTTACAGAACCTGAGCTTGTCTTTCTGAAGCAAACGAGAATTAAAACACTGTGTTTCTTGCAGGAAGTGCTTGTCTTGTAAGCTCTTTATACCGGATAAGTTGTTTTGTAGTGTTTGTATGGGGTGATGAAATTTGTATCTGCAGCCACCAGCAAAATATAGATCCAGAGGTTTTTATTCCAGAGCAGAGACTTGATCACTTACTCGGGAAAACATTACTACAGATTTCAATATGTAAATGTTACAGTATCTATCATTTATGGGAGGAAAGTATCGAGAATGAACAGCAAAGCACAAACAACCATGGAAAGATCTATCGTATCAACAATGCTGCTAGACTTTTTCTTCTCGTCTTGGACATAAATTGCAAATAGAAAATAGTGCTGTGCCATTCTGTCACAAAATTATAGATTTAAAACCACTAAAATTCAAGCCCTAGTAAATGAAACTATTTTTTCTTGTCATCCCTCAGGACCACAATGTTATTACATAAAGAAAACAGAGGAATAAGACATATTGTTTCTACAACTAATTCTCAAAAACTATTTATGTATTTTATAAAAAGCAGATCACCTAGGGGTTGTTTTCCTCTGGATTATGTTGTTAAATTTAGTCACTGTAAAAATATGTTTCCAATATTCCTGCTTTGAATAGACCTGCAACATCTCAGAGAAAAGCAAAAAGAAGTTTGAATGTCAGCTATTTTCTGTTGCCCTGTTGACATTTTTGCTGCTTTCACTGTTGCACTTACACATGCACACACAAAGGAAGCATTTCAGCAAAGCAAATTTTTATTTCTTCTTTGCCTAGAGAAAAAAAAAATCAAAACTAAGCAGTGGCTTTTAAATTAAGGCGAGCTACATAATCTTTTGTGGAGGAAGGACAACTTTGTCAGAAGGGTAAAATGTAGCAGGAACTCCTTCTCACTAAATCATTTGGAAGCATCACGTGTAAAAGGCATTTATAAGCAGAGTATGTACAGTAAAACTGTATGATAGTTTGCTTTTTTGACTATTTCATTGCTGATGAGATTCTAAAAATGAACTATTAGCATCAGCTAGCTCATGTGCTAATTAAAACATTCAATGTTACCATAGCAGAGGCACATTCCTTTTCAGATGGTTACACCAGACTTTTACATATGTTCATCACCACATTAAGACACATACCTTGAATTCTCTTCCAGACAAGTAATTTTCTGTGCAGATGTAACCATTTAATTTCTTTGAAAGAACACTAAACAGAGAAACCATAAGGAAAACACCTAGTATTTCAAATATAGAGAGCTTTTTAGTTCAAATCTAGAAATCAAAAGCTATTCCTTAATCATTATTGCCAAGACCTGGCTCAGTAGCATGAAAATATGTGTTCCGGATTGGAAATAATTTATGTCTGGCTGTTTAATGTGACCATACCCTAGATATCCTAACAACAAGGTGCACCTGATTTTTAGATCAAACTAATGTCACTTCTAGTTTCCCTGAAGTGATAAGACACTTGAGCATACACTGGTTGCAGCTTTACTACTCCTTGAAGCCCTTCAGCTCATGAACCTACAGTCCTCATCCTTCACATAATTCTCATTTTTGGATCTGATGAATTTGCAGTCCTGCCAGTTGACAAGTCCCCACCCTGGAATCAGTAGGCTTTCAGTAAGAGAAGGGTTTGTTCCTATTCATCCAGATGACAGAGGCCCTGGCTTGATTTTACCCTACGTCTCAAACGTTGGCCATACCAGTGTAACACTGCAGGAAAACAAACAAACAAAAAACCCACACAGGTAGCTCTTATTTTGATGAATATACTCAAGAAAAAGTCCATCTTGAATGTTTTTTTTTGTGCAAGCCTTGGTTCTAGCCAAGTATTTCACATCAAGATGGGAACCTCACACTTCTTTGATAGCAAACACAGCTATTGGAAATGTAACCAAGCTTAACCTAAACACACCTGTAAATTTCCTTGTTAGTGTTACCGGACTTGTGTAAAGGGTTTAACCGTAAAACAGAAGCAGATCAGCTGATCATCTGCAACAAAGTACTCCTCTCATCAGCGGAGATGCAGGATTTCCATACAGATTTGCCCATTTTCTTTGTTTCTTACCAGGGAGGGAGTCACTTGACCTTTGTCCATTCTGTCTTTGGCTTTCCAGCTGTGGTAGTAGTTTTCTTGTCACAGCTGCTCTTCAGGAACAATGCTGGAATGAACTGCTCCACTTATATTTGATCAATGAATGTGAAAAAGATAATTTTTTTTGCTTTTTACCAAGCTGACTATTTCATAACAGCTGGTGAAAACCTCCAAAAAGCTCAAATCCAGCTGCTAATCTCACCGGCTATCTTATCCTTAGGGCTATTCGTTAGCTGAAAAGCAGCATGTGAGTGCTGATGAATTTCTATAGCTCACATTCCCAAATACAATGAAAGCAGATGAATTTAGAACTTTGTCAGACTAATCTATTGTAATGAGTTGAATATAAATGTTTTACTCAAAAGAGAATTGCTGTTTACCAGTTATGACAATAGGGGTTTAGTAAATATTGAAAATGTGTACAATAATGTGCAAGAATGAGGAAAGGCATCATACAGTGGCTTTACTGAACAGGTATCTTGCAACAACATGAAGGACCCACAGAGAGACTCTCGGGAGCACACCTTTTATGGACACATGTTCTCTGGTGCATGCATACCTTCCATAAGAAACAAAGTAGCCTGGAAAAATTAATTTGGGGACCACCAGTACAGTCAAAGACATTTTTGAATAATGTTTGCTTCTTACTGTCATAATGTTTATGATCATGTATCTTCTAAGCTAAAAATATTCCTGTTGCTTGAATAATGTGCTTGGGGGAATGGCTAGATGAAAGCCAAGCATGCAGCTTCTTTTGAAGAATTTGACCCAGCAACAAGATTTCCAGCTTCTTAAATATGATTCTGCTGGTTTGCCAGATTTAACATAGGATCCAACTTGCTGACTCCATGTGAAACTACAGTTGCTTGGTATTCAGTAGCTTGGTGTACAGCAAAAAGCATTACATTAGTCTGCCAAATAAGGGAAGATTATAGCTCCACTTCTGCAAGACAAATCTGTTCCAGTGCATAGTCATCACAAGGCAATGACACTGGTTTTTCCCATGGAATCAAGAACTCTCCTACAGCAGCAAGGAATGAAACTGGTTCGAGACACAAATTCTCCAGTGGTTCATAGAATCATAGAATCATAGAATTAGTGAGGTTGGAAGGGACCTTTAAGATCATCAAGTCCAACCGTTAACCTACCCTGAAAAAAAAGAAAACCCCAAAAAAAAACCAACACCACCCACCCACTTCTAAACCATGTCCCTAAGCACCTCATCTACCCTTTTCTTAAACACCTCCAGGGATGGTGAATCCACCACCTCTCTGGGCAGCCTATTCCAATGTTTAATAACCCTTTCAGTGAAAAAATACTTCCTAATATCCAATCTAAACCTGCCCTGACATAACTTGAACCCATTTCCTCTTGTCCTATCAAGGGTTCTTTGGGTTTCCTGATGAAACAGACAGCCCTGTGGCACATCGAAGGCTGCCTGCACATATACTGCAAGCCCTTCTGTTTATTTAGCTACAGGCAAATCATTTATCTGTGGGCAAATTTTAAGTATAGTTAAAAGGCCAGGTCTGGCATCTTTTCATGTGAATAATCAGCACTGAGGCCAACAGCAGTTTCCTAGTAGGACTGAAAGAGCGGTACACAAGTTAACCAACATCCTTGGCATCTGAAAACCTTACCTTTAAAAAGTAGAAATGAATAGTGACAAGCTGTCATAGCTTGGAGATCACCACAAAGGAAGATGGGAGGTGGATGTCTCCACACATCTCCTGAAGTCAAAGAGAGTTGGTGTCACTCCACATCCAACACTTATGTTACCTTTGAATCCGTCCTGTGCCTAACCCATGCTAGTTCTGCCGTCAATAGCAAAAATATTCCAGAATGGATAGAACTGCAGTTTTGGTATTACTGTCCTGACGTGCACAGCTTTGTATTTAGGTGGAGAGCGCATGGCGCAGAATCAAAGAATGGCTGAGGTTGAAAGGAACCTCTTCAGATTATCTAGTCCAGAGCCTTGATCAAGCAAGGTCAGCCTGGGATCTTTTGTTGCTGTTTTGGGTTTTTTTTTTTGGGGGGTGGGGGTTGGGGGTTTTAGTTTGGGGTTTTGGGTTGGTTGTTTTTTGTGAGCTTTTTGTTTGGTTTTGTGGGTTGGTTTTTTTTTTAATATGTAATGCAGGATACTTTCATGAGAAAACATGAAATACTTGAGTTTACAGTATGCAGGAACGGTATTGGAGGATTGTGAAGAGAAGAGAGGGCCAAAGCTGACATAGTCTCACCCGTATTATCTGGTAAAGAAGTACTTACAGACAGTGATTTAATCCACCACCAGAACCACCCTGGATTTTGCCTAGGAGGCAACTTTCATATTTTATTCAGGGGAAATCTGGAGTGAACTAGTATCTGTAGGGCAGACAACTGGGGCTCCAGAATCCAGGACTGATGGGGGAGCTGTGTTATTTTACCATGCAGACTCATGCAGATGCACGAAGGGCTCCTGCTAATGCACCAGCAACCACGTCTCTCTGCAAAAAGAGAGCGAGCTAGGCACAAGCTTGCTGCTTCGTGAGCATTTGTTACCCTCTGTATGTGCTCACACAAGATGCCAGGGGCCTCAGTGCCAGAACAAGTGTCTTGCTTGCTCTTCTGTCACCACAGCTTTGCCTTCACACTCCTGACTGAAATAGCTGTGCTGGCAGAATCCAGGGTAGATCTGTGCTTAGTTTCTGGAAACAAAGGAAAAGCACTTAAGGGAAGAGAATGTTTGAATAAATTTGTAATACGCTGAAGATTGAAAGACAGGATGAAATTTAGATCTCTATTGTTGTTACATGGCTCGACATCCAAATTCTTACTATTCTGTTCAGGTTCAAAATCCCACACCTCATCACTGTGATCACTGCGTGCCTGCTGGCAATGGCTGAGATTTTCAAAAGACTAAGAGAGGTTAGATTTCAGTGAGTTTTGGTCACCTGATTCTCCCACGATACCTTGATAATCCCAGCACACAAAGTAAGGTTTTTATTGTCTGAAAATTGTTGTGGGTTTTTTTTAAAAAAAAAAAGGAGTTAGGGTTCAAACACCAGAAATCAGTCTGTGGCACTGAGAAATTCATTGCATAATGTTAGATCCCTTTTTAAGATTAGTGATCACATCACCAAAAACAAGCATATACAGGATGAACTGCTCTTATGAAAACCAAAGTCCATCTGGGGGTAAGGAGAGATCGTATTAAACAAATAGACAGTAAGACCACTTTGAGAAATTTCTCCCCCGACTGAAATACTGGATCATCTTTGAAAAAAAAATAATATTGCAGATGGCAAGGCTCTGGCTAAAGAAAATCTAGTTATAGCAGAGGAGAAAAGCATATGTTCCAGATACATACTATAAATAGACTAGGTACTCTTATGGGATATATCAGCATACAGAAGTGCAGCAATCAAAAAGGCCAGAATAAATGTGCCATTTTTTTTTCATCCCATCAGTTTCCTGCATGCATCTAGGGGCATTTCAGGGTTTTTTTTACTCATCATATGTTTTAAAATCTAGTGTTTGATTCAAAATAAAGCTAATTTGCATTGGCATAGTGACTTAACTCACTGGTGTATTATTACTGTGTAAGCAGGTGTACCAGCAACTGCAAATAAATGCTTGCTGATGGAATCCCAGCAGGGTTTCTGATGAGTTTTCATTTTGTTGAACCTTACCCAGAAAATTATTGTGTAAAAAGCTTTGCACTTAGTTCTTTGCCTGAAACATTATTTTGCTACATCTGGCCAAATTCATGGCAATTATACTAACTATTCTTAGAGGACATACCAAAAATCCCATCAGCCTTTTTAAATCATTGTCTCAAAACCCGCGTATGAACAGCAAAAAAATCCCCCTCAGATTAATATGCACAATGAGACTTCTGATCCAAATGCTGTTCACTTTATAACCTACATAGAGAAAGATAAAATGAAAGCTTTAAGGTGGAATCTAGGTGACGCATCACTGGAATATTCTAAGTGAAAGTATTTTGCAGTAAAACATGGCATTCAAAGCAAAACAATTTGTTATTATGATGTTTTTGGCAACACATTTGATCACATCATTAGAGTTGATTTTCATTTTAGTTATTTGGGCTGAGAGCATCTCCAATTATTTTGCTGTTTGAGGGCTTAATGGCTTATTTGAATCAATTCAGAATACCCAAGAAATGCTGCAATGGGCGCTGCATGTCCCACATTCTACAGTCTCCTATGAAGGAACTATTTAGGTCAATCTTTCTTACCTACAGTAAAGAGCAGGAAAAAAGTTTTCAGTAAAACGCTGAAGAATACCTATTGATGCTTTTACACAGATCCACGAGAGTCACCACCAAAAGCATATACAAAATCGAAATCTAATAGATTTGCAAGTCACCTTCAAATGTTAGCAGGGTGATTATTTGAAAGCCAGCAAACAAGATTAAAATAAATCTTTCCCTTTCCTACACTAGCAAGCAAGCATTTGTCAAAGAATGGGAATTAAAATGAGTTTTCGTATTGATTACCACGACTGCTTATGTATTCTTTTAAGTGATAATGATGATAATTTACATACAATGTTGAAAAGTTGATAAAGTACTTAAAAACCTTATGAAAGGTTCTGTAGAGGAACTGCACAATTATTTACAAAGCATACTGACCTAGTTTTTTTTAAATCCCACTGAAAAAACTATATACTCAAGGCAGTAAGATTTTTTTTTTCCCAGCTTAAAGCTAAATTTACCTTCCTGCTTAATTCCAAAATTATATACTATTGCACAAATTTTACTCACCTGTGATGCAAAAGTCACTGGGCAGAATTCCTGCAGCATTGGGAAGTGGCCAGCCCAGTCACTGCACCATCATAACATGACACCCATAAGGGCACCATTTCGAGTTCCATTCAATTCAGTGTACCAGATTACACAAAAAATGTAAAACATTCATCTTGTGAAGAGTTTCTCCTTCACAGCTTAACTTTTAGTACTCACAGCTTTTGATATCGTGGAAAGACTTGCAGACCTATCTTGCCATGCTGAGAAACCATGATTTGGAAGGACTCTGTACCTAAATCAGAGCAGAGAGAGGTAGTAACACAGATGTCAGTAGGCTTCTGGATATCACTTCCAGATGCCTTTCAGCTGTGGAAACATTTATGCATGGCCAAAGGAAGAGAGGGAGGATAGCATAGTCACTTGAATATCCACATACGGACCTAACTTCTTTGAAAATCTGTCTTGAATGCTTTGAGGAGGTTCCTATGTGTATAAAAAAGTCACAATTTACTTTGGAAATGTAAATCTCTTGCATCACTTGACTTTGTTGCACAGTTTATTATTAACTTGCCATGGTTTTTAAGCAAAAAACAACATGTGAAGCAGGGTATAGAGCACGTATATCTAGGAAGCCGTTGTGTGGGTAGGCTCTGTAATGAGCAGGAATGCGATACCTTTTCTAGGGCCTGGGTTGAGTTTTGTTTGACATCACAGTGCCACTGCTCATTTGGGGAATACTGGGATAGTTGCACTCTTATAGGTGCTTTGGAAAGGCCTCTCCAGGGAGCCAGCTGTCACCACCCTGCTGCACAGCAGACTGTCCTCTCTGTGAGAAGTGGATGCTTCTGTTTCTCAGTTCCTGGTGAACTCAACACTCAGCTAAATGTCCTGCCTCCCGCAGGGGCAAGGGTCCCGTTTTCCCCACAAAAATGGGCTCCTGCTGCCTTCTGGCTGCTGACTTGGCTCTGCGGGAAGTTAGCTCCCAGCTCTGTGATCTCACTCGCCTGCAAGCACAGCAGGAGCGGGAGCTGCTAACTCTCCTGCAAGCATAATTTCCATCTATTTAAAGAGCTGTGATTCACAAATCATGAGAACTCCAAATTTAGCAAAGCAAATTTTAGAAAAGCAGGAGTCCTACCCCTTCTTCCCACTTACCCTCAGATCTCAGGAGAAGCCTGAGCCTGGGCAAAGGCATAAACCCAGTACCACTCCAGGAGCCGGGTGCAGGCTGGGGAAACTTTGCTTTAGAAGGAATTTTGACTTTTTTTTTTTTTTATTTCAGTTAGGAAAGGAATGAGAAAGCAAGAATGCTAGATACACAGTTCATTTAAGAAGAAATGTGTAAACAGCATTTTTATCAGGTCAGCCTGGAGATGTGATTGTTACCTTGACAAAAATGCTTTATCTCCCTTACTGAGATCTGTATGATAGACTGACTGGCAGAGCTATTAATTGATTCTTTGTATTTCTGATCTCACTAGGGCCAGCAAGCATTCCTAACGGTTTCTAATTCCTCATCATGACATCCATTATGTTCACCTCTGAGATGTCTAAATGTATTCCACGTATAATGGCAACGTTATGTAAAATGCAACATGACAGGAATACTTAGAATTGCTCAAAACTGCGCTGTGGAAAGCAACCTTATTTGTGTTAGGCATCCAATATGGGATTTGCATGTTTTGGTTTTCTACAGGCACGCTGAGAAACTCAACTACGTAAGGGTTTAGACGTTGCAGGTGGGCTAGTGTTATATCCCTTGTGGCTCCACTAAAAACAGAAAACCAAACACAAACAAAAATAATCTGTACAGGAAGAACAGGCATGCTGACAGAGATTGTTTGACATTAGAAAAGCACAGCTACAGCTGCCTACCCTTTGTTACGATGTCTACAGTAAATCTGGGATAATGCTCACACAAGAAACAAAGAACTACCACAGAGGACTCTTAAATAGGAGAAATAGATTCTGAAAGGTGTCAATTTACGTAATTTAACTACAGCAAAGGAAAAATAAAACAGTTCTCTAAAATCTGAGCCTTTGAATTACAGAAAGCAGCTGTGAGGAAATCTAGCCTTTCTTTGAAGCAGAGAAAAACAGGACAGTGGTATGATACAGGCAAGAAACTGTATTCATAAAATAGAGTGTGCTTTGCTTATCTATATAGCACAGTGTCAATAATAAACTTAAATCTACTGTTCCTGTGCCAGAACTGTCAAGAGAGTTGTGCAGGAGGGTTGGCTGGATGATCTTTAAAGGTTCCTTCCAGCCCAAGCCATTCCATGATTATGTGATTCTATGATACGGTCTCCAGCATGGCAAAATGACTCTTGTTCACAGAAACGTGTATGGCTCATTGGTTCATTAGTTATCTTGCTCTTGTGCCATACAGTAGCTTCCTCATGGGTCTCATCCGGCCTGGGAAGGTAGGAAAGGAGCAACCTAAATGAAGAGCAAATTGTACTATCCAAAGGGGCTCTGTGGCTTATGACTAGGTAGGAAAATGGGTAAGACACTGCTTTAGGACTTGTAGGATTTGTAACTCAAACGATGATCCAAACCTGAAAATAAACATAGTTTATTCTTCTGCCAGCTGAGAGTAGGGAATCAAAGTTTCTTTTGAATTTACCAAATGTCTGGGAACGAGTGTCCAGTTTGAAAAACACAACGTGAAGAACAATTTGAACACAAAATGAAGTATGTGACTCAACTTTCTTCAACATATCTGAGAAAGATCTGCACCATTGCTCACACTCCAAATTCATCCACATATAGATTAACTAGTAGTGCTATAGGAACATGCAGAAACATTGTCCATTCTGGCATTGCATTAATGTGTATCGTCTCCCAGATATCTACAAGCCATATCTTCCTTTTTTTGTCAGACAAATAGAACAGTTGTTAAAAGACTCCTTATAAGAAAGAATTGAGATAAAGATATTAAACATATGCTGCTTCAAGAGCAACTAAATCATTAGTTCCTCTATATCATCATAAAAACAATAGATCCTTTTCTGAAATGTATCAGAGCAAGAAATCTGTGAAGCACATCTGGGGGCCAGAACTAGTGAAATATAAGATGAAAGCAGGAAGAGTAAATGATTTTTGTTTGTTTGTTTGTTTGTTTTGGAATTTGGATCTCACTCTAGTCTTTCTCAGCAGAGGATCTGAATCAAATCAAAGTGCAGATGGAAGAGGTTGTGGACTGAATAGATTAAAAACAAATGGCAAAAAATTGTCAGGTTCATATAATATTCATCCAGCTTTTTAGCATAATTCAGGAACAAAGTACCTTGCCTACCAGTTGTGGTGTATAGCTTCTCTGCATTCACATGTGATGGATGGGAGGTGACCAAATACCTAATCAATACTTTAAAGGTTTTGGGGATCTGACATCCATGGAACTGTAAACTGACATACCTACCTGGAAAACGAGTCGAAGCATTATCAAGGAACTGATGGACTGCTGCACAAACAGGGAAAGAAAAATCAAGACACCCTTTGAAGCAAAAGTCTGGGCTCAAAGATTGTTAGATTTTTTTTTAAAGGAGTAAAAGGCAGGTAGATAAAAGAAGCCTTGTTAATGTTGATCTCCATGAATTTCAGAAAAGCTCTCACCGTAGGCTCTTAAGGAAAATGTGCAGCCATGAAATGAGAGACTTTCCATAGATAAATAATTGGTTAAAAGAAAGGAAAAAAAATGGTAATGGTAAATCGGAAGTTTTAATAGCGAAGGAAAAGTCCTTTTGCTTTTCAGCATATTCATAAGTGATCTGGAAAAGGGCATGGCAAAATCTGCTGATGATACCAATTTATTAAGGACTGTGGTACAGATTATGGCTGAGTGAACCAATGTCAAAGGGCCTATCAAAGGAGACAGTAGCTAATGAAAATAGCTGTTGAGATTCAAGATAGGTCAATGTAAAGTGTTGCACAAAAATAATCCTAGCTTGATATATGAAATGATCAACTCTAAGACGACAATTCCTATTTGGGAATGAGATCTTGGAGGGATAGCAGTTCTAAACTGGATGCTTGGTGATGGGTGAAAAAGCCCAAACAGAAAAGAAAGCAAAACTGTTACACCCCTGTATTAATCTGTAATACACCCACAACTTGAAATTGAGTACAGGTCTGATCTTCTGCAACTTGGAAAAACTAACATGGAAGTGATAAAGGTTTAGGCAGGGACAACAAGGATGTGAAGGGTATGAATTGATTTAATCAGTTAGGACTCCTGATCTTAAAAAGTCAAAAATAATAGGAGATACAATAGAGATCAATAGAATCATGAGTGGCATAAATAGAATGATGAAGGAATTATTATATCTTCCCATATAAGAAATAGGAAAGTTAGCAGCTGTTGAGTGAAAAACACAAAGCAAGGGATCATCTCACTGTTAAGCTGTGAAACTTCCTGGAGAAGGATGATGTGAATGCTGAAAATTCAGATGCCTCCTAGGGGTTAAATCACACCAAAAACTTTTGCACTTTGAGAGGAAATTTTGTATGCGGTGCCATTATTATATTCTTCGATCCACATCTACTAATGGCCACTATCAGGTGCTACTTCACTGAATCTTTAGTATTATCCAGTGTGACCACCCTTATGTTTTTATCCTAAAACTTTCCCAGACACATTACAAAAATGAGTTCAAGAAAATAACCATTCTTGAGAAAACGTAGCAAATTAATCAGTAGTTACAGAGGTCAAGGGTAGCATTTAAGATAAATTCAAGCGTAACAAAACTTTAGTTTACACATACTTTCCAATTCATTTGTATTACCTCTTTAATGATGTTTCGTTTACTTCCTTTTTCAACATGTCTCAGCTTTCTGCAGGAAGAAGTTGGATCTGAAGGTGAAGATGCTAAGAAGCTAAGGTAAAGATCATAAGTAAAACCAGGAAAGAAGCATTTCCGAACGAAGAACGGGTAGCTTATTCTGAGTTTAAAAGACCACATGAAATGTAAGAAAAGCAGAAGAGAAGAATGATACAAATGCACAGCTGAGATTTATAAACAGAAAGGATGAGGGAATTGTTAAAAATATTTTTCTTTTCTTTCTTCAGAATTGTCAGTCTGACAGCACACCTTCCCTACTTACACAAGAAAGAACAGACTAAACCTCTTCTTGCTTGTACCCCTTCACTTAAAAGCCTCAAGCAACCTCTTCCCAGAACCACATCCTTCCAACACTTAAGAAGATGATCCCTAAACCCGTTAAAGGCATTTTGCTAACAAAATGATTTAGGTAAATTGTTTCAAGAACTTTCAGAGAAATCAAATTTAAACTTCACTTCAAATTTTAGAGTATCTGCTCTTTCACCGTTTGAGAACAAGAAACAAGTAAATCTGGCTTAACAAAGAGTAAAACCAGGCTTTATTCTTCCATCCAGCTACATCACTCTTTTCGTCAAACACTTTTTAAAAATAGATTTCTGTGAGATTCTCTGCATAATCACACCACTGAAACTCCTGCTGGGCAGCTGTATAAAACAGCCACTTAAACCACCCTGCATAGGCACTCTGGGCTTTGTACATGTGGTATTTTCTACAGTAAGTTCTTAAAGAAATAATTTTCAGTCATCGGAAGTTTGATTCATGACAATAAGAACATTTAGTTTCTCTTAAGTGAAAAATTATTGCTTGTGTCTTTTGTAAAGACTAAAATCCTGCATATTTCATTTGTAAATCTTAAAAGGCAGTATAAGGACAGACACACTGGAAATCTAAGGCTTTGGCTGTAACACTTTTTTCAAAATATAAAACCCTTGAAGTATAAAAAAAAAAAGAGCAACTTCTTCTTACCTTGGCAAACTCACGCTATAGAATCAAAAAGAGATAAGCCTACAAGGGAGGAAGAAAATGGAAGAGGATTGTCATAGCAACCAGTTAAGAACATATTCAACACAGGAAACAATCTGATTAATCTCCTTCTTTTTTAAAAACCACAGGACAAACTGCACCATCCAGTTGAGTAATGAGACATTTTTTAAAAGGTAGTAAATTAAATATCAGTTCATTAAAATTTGTAGTTTATTTGCAGGGCTTTTGACTCATTCAATACGTATACGTCTTACAAGGCCATAAAGGAAAATGAAAATAGCCACATCTTCTGTTTGTTTAAATTATCTAGGCTGTAATTAAGCTTAAAGTTTTTTGGTAGGAGACAAAGAAAAGGTGATATTACTTTTTAAAACTAGGAATAGATGCTCTTGCACTGAAAATAAGAGTATTAGAAAATTAAACTAGTCCACAGCTAGAGATTAAAGAATGAAATCCCAACTATCCCATTTTTTTGCAAGCCAATCTACTATGCTACAGCTCAGTAGCTTCTGACCAATACCTTCAATTCATGAAGCCATACTTTTGTTTTAATATTGACATCAGCCATTCACTTAGTCTTACTCAGTCTCAATTTTACCACATCCAGTAATCAAATACTGATACATTGCTAGCGTTAAGATGAAACATAGACATAATTTCCTTTTGGGGATAGTCTTGATGTAAGTAACACTTTATGAGATATGTTTCTGAAGGACTTATTTTCAGTCACTACGTGAGTTTACATTGAAGAATTCCAGGAAAGACTCATTAGCAGATCTAGATGGAAAACATTGTCGCTCATTAGTGAAACTTTATTGCAAACAGAAGAGCAAGAGACAACAAACTTTTAATAAAATGTTCAACCTTTTTTTCAAAGAAAGCCAAAGTACTAAATACAGCCAAAGCCTGTACTTCTAAGAGAAAGTTAAAAATCCTGAAAAAGCCAACACTTTCTTCTGCTAGTAAATAGTTTTGATGGGATTTCTATTTTTCAGCACAGGAGAATCTGCTCCAATAATCAGTCATTTGCTATTCCTCAAGTTTTCAGAACCAAACTGCATATCCTACAAATCCTTTCTGTAGCTGTTTACATTTAAAAAGTCAAGGAAAAATATAGCATGGGCTAAATAAAAAGGTTGTTTATTATATAATTGAAATCTGCAATTAGTTTCTGGGAAGTTAATGCATCTATCTATTTCAGATCCTTCAGAAAAAAGCACTATTAATGTGACTATTAAACTCTGCATATTTCTGAAGTTTATATTTTTACCCTCAGGGCTACCTTCTTCAAATGCAAGAAAGCAAAATGCAGAAACTTATTCCAGTAGAAAGGACGGATTATAAATTTGATCTCACTCATTCATTTGGTTTAAAATGCTTTAGCAGATCCTAAACATTAAGCCCAATTCTCCATTCCAACCCCAGGGCAGAGCCAGAGTGTTCACTGAAGCATTAGGTTACATCTGCTCATCTCTCGGTACCTCTCTGAAGCACACTTCAGTTCCTGGGCCAGGAAGCACAGGGCGGCCCCCAGCAAGGAAGAGCAGCAGAAGAGCTTTGTGTCACCAGACATGTCCCAAAGACCTGCCCTTTCAAAACTCATGCCTCCCTTGCACCCCCATCATGGCCAGACCTCACCAGAGCTCTCCCTACAGCAGCCTGGAGTGGCCACTTGCCCCTTCAACCACCATCTCTGTACTGCTGTGTGTCCCTCACTATTGCTGCCCCTACTGTTTTCTTCACAGGTGAAAGCTGTGCTCTCTGTCATGTAAACCTTTGACAACGGGTGAAGGTGTCCCAGTAGCCACAGCTTCCCCACCGCAATGGGCAGATTTGGTGATGGCAGGCAAGCAGGCACTCACCTACTCTAGACCTGGCAAAATCAACAAGAAAATTTTTGATCAATGACCCCCTCACTTGGTGGCCTCACAAATATCTGGTATGCTGAGGTGGTTTGGATGCCATCATTTCCTTCTCCAACATAGCCACATCTTGGAATGGAATGGAATGGAATGCAACGGAACAGAATATTTTCAGTCAGAAGGGTCCTACAATGGTCATCTAGTCCAACTGACTGACCACTTCAGGGCTGACCAAAAGATAAAGCACGTTATTAAGGACATTGTCCAAATGCCTCTTAAAGACTGACAGGAACGTCTTCAGCAGCTGCAGCACAGTACTTCCAAAACCAACATTGTGTGGGTTTGCTGCCATTTGCTGGTGAAAACTATCTGAAATCCAAGGTGACAGGTCTGCTATGGCTTTGCAAGGCCACGCTGCGGATGTGCACCATCCTCCACTGGAGGACCACTGTAGCACTGCCAGCCAGCAGCTCCTCAAGCTGAAGAATTCCTCCATTCTGTCGACTGGTGTCCTGTTCATATTAATTTTGCTACAAAACCACCAGTAAAGTACATTCAAGTTTTGAGCCATCACTATTTGAGGAACACAAGAGGAATATATCCCCTCTCCTATACAAACCTCTGCTTCCTGCTTTCTCCCCCCTCCTCATTCCTCCCTCCATGCTCACAGGCTCCTTCCACTTCCCTACTCTTGACTGGTCCCAGAAAGTGAATGAGTCACATTTGTAGAACTATTTAAGGTTCAATCTTGAACTAATAGCTGATCACAAAAAAGTGTCCATAACATTCCANGGTTCCAT
The DNA here is from genome assembly GCA_008711295.1 of Anarhynchus alexandrinus. Taxonomy (NCBI): domain Eukaryota; kingdom Metazoa; phylum Chordata; class Aves; order Charadriiformes; family Charadriidae; genus Anarhynchus; species Anarhynchus alexandrinus. Next base: position 1,196,214 of record VUYV01000051.1, on the reverse strand, counting down.
AAAATTCCCGGAATGGCAACAGCTGAAAAATTCCCCATAAATTTGGGAAAAAAAAAAAAAAAAAAAGCAGAGGTTTGGCTTCCAGTGTTTCCTGACACGCTCCATCAGCCTTCTCCACAAATGGGCAAGGTGTTGGACTGAAAGTGGAAGGGTAGACATGGGAGGCTGGGAGGGTCCCTGGGGGTGTGCGTGCTGGGGATGGAATGGCTGTTTCAGTGGGAAAAAAGGTACTTAAGAAACCACAGTGAATTTCAATAAAAATGCTAGTAACCCCATTCCCCAAGAACGGACAGACCGGTAACAGGTTCCAGCCCTACAGTTTGTCCATCACATGATGTGGACATAAAGATTTAAATATTTATGGCTCATACTTTAAACTGTCGGATGTCTAAGCTGCCTCCTGGTATTTTACATTCCTGACTAGCATAGTTCTTATTTAATGTATTCAGTCTTTCAACTTCAATAGCTAATTCGTAAGTCAAATGCTCACTTACTGGATTTCAATTTCATCATTTGTTGTTTATGTCTTCTGAGGATTTTGTTAAAACTCTTGATAAAAAGTTCCTCTTATTTTCCTTTTAATACTCCCCGCATTTAATAAAGTCCCAGCAAAGTATGTGTTGAAAGAACATACATCTTCAACTATTGTTGCTTTGTGTTGTCCTTACCTTTCATGAAGGATAAAGCAGTATTATTTATTTTCTGTATAAATACACTGATTTATGATAGATTTATGTTGTGCTCACACAAAATCGGGGATAGCTGAACACATTAGAGGGATTAAGTGTTAAGCAGTGATGAAAAAATTATATTGTGCAAGCGTCAAAACTGCACAATGCTACTGAAAAGAGAAGGTTTAAAAAGACAATGCAGTAATATTTTTCTGCTTTTTCCCTATTGTGGGAAGTGTGTATTATATATTAACACTACGTATAGAAAAGCTGAATCCCCACCCTGAAAATCTATAGGAAATTGAACTTCTTTACAAAACCTCAAAAGTTGGGTTTTTTGATTTTGGTTGGTTTGGGTTTTTTTACATTGCAATACAGTAAATATTTTCCTTTTCTCAGGATTATTGTATACAAGAGCATCAGCAGAAATCTGCAGTCAGTTCTAGAAGAATCCACATGAATTTATCTTCCAAATCCCTAAACAGAGGTTAACGAATGAACAGTCCTTGAACCTACACTGTGTCTTGAGCATACTTGCAAATGAGGACGATCCACAAAACAGCAGAACACATTTAAACAACTTCCAAAGGGGCAGATAAAATTCTTTTGTCAAACAAACAAGCATTATAACCAAAAGTCACACAAAGTTCAGCTGGAATGAACATGGCCACTTTAAAGCAGTCACTAACGACAAACTGCCTCCTACAGACATTTCAGTGACAGCGTTGGAACATGTCAGGCCTATAGTTTCAGCAGTAAATAGGTTAAGCACTCGTGCATTATCATGGTGAAAACCACTAGTAGAAATAAATCAGTGACCTATGACACCATCTATGGGCAAAATAATTTTTTAAGAAAGCATGACTGGCAAAATGACCACTTGATGCAGAATTTTGCTTTCATAACTAAGGACTAAGTTGCATGTATATATCCTTTCCTTCAGTGCAACTATCTCAAGCTTGTACTTTACTTTTTGATGTCAGTAGTCAGTTACACTTCCAGAACTAATAAAAAAGACACAGTAAAGGGAATCAATAAAAGGCATATCTTTTATCCCTATGAGATTTCAATGTATTCCTGTTAGATCTTGTTGAATATTTTTTCACTGATAACACAATGCTCCACTAATTTAGATTTCTGTAGTAATTTTTTTCTAAAAAAGAAAAATTTTCTACACACGTGCCTGCTAGTCTTCAAAGCAGCGAATTTATAAGGTCCTACAACTGAGAGAAGTAATATTTGAAACAAAACAGACAACGGAAAAATCATGCTGCAAGATTACTGTAAGTGTAACCATCTACAGGAGATGGTATGTAAGAACATATTATAATTTCAAATGAGCTGTAAAAAAATGGATATTGCTTAAAATTATACAATTACCAAGGAACTTGAATAAACACTCATAAAATAGTATGTGAGCCCTTTCTGAAAACTGAACCAACATGCAGTATAAGGAGACAATTAGGATATTTGCTTCAAAACCACACTGCTCTTCCAACCCAAAAAAGCTAATGTAGACACAGCCTGATTAGCCTGTTGTAGACAGATCCCCTACAGAAACACGTATGCTTTTATGCATGTATATATGTATGCAAGTATGTATATGTTACCAGTGCACAATAACATACTGGTTTGCTTTAACATAGAAAAAGTGAGCTGCTGATCAAAATATAGCAACAAAAGAGTTTAGAAGCCAACCCATTTTTTTGTATCATAGAACCTTGCTCAGAGGAGGACTAAATAATGCGGAGGTTGAGAGTGAAAAAGATATAATATATTAGCATGAACAGAGTTACCTGTTACAAAAGAGAAGGAAAGTGGGTTTTTTTAAAGCCAGTAGGAACAAGCAAGAGCATTACGGCAGTGGCTCCTCAGACTGAATTAACAATGACTGATTGCTCACTGTCTTACAGGGGGACATCAGATGAACTTGGGAGGTAACAGGTTCAAAACAGTGAAAAGGAGGAAGTTGTTCATACAGCACACAGTCCAGCATTGAAGCATCTCGTTCCAAGTTGCTATGTGTGTTTAATGTTTACTTGAATTCAAAGGACAACTGAGTGAATTAATATAAGAGATATTTGCTGTGAGCTATTAACTATAGAAAAAAATCACTGGTTTTGGAAGTCTTTTAATCACAAACTGGGAATACACTTTGAGGAAGTATCATTAAATGAAACTTCTGGTGGCTTTCTGTATGCACATGTCACACCAAAGGAAATGCAAACACATTAAAATAAGTTGCTGTTAGCAGGTTTCTGACTTCTATATATTATCATTCCCCATTGTGTAAAACTTCACTGGGCCATCTCAAGTGGTGTTCATCTGCCTATGGTCCATGGGCCAACAGTGACTTGTAAAAGTCACAGGTGAAAACTATGCACACACCACCCTGCAATTGCAAGCAAGTGGGGCAACAAATAAGGTAGAAATAAAACACATGTATAAACACTCATAATTTAGCCTAATTTTCAAAATAATGTAAACTACTGAAACAGCCTGTGCAGAACTATTCAAGAGTTTGGGACTAGAATTGTTTTGGGGTTTTTTTTCTGAAAGGCTAGCATAAAAGATTTAAAAGCAACAATCTATACATTGGCTGCCCTAATACAGCCAAACTGTCATACATTTTCTTCTTATTCTACACACATCCACATCCACCCATGCTAGTTATATTTTACCAATATGGTAAAAAATTTGGACCAAACCAACCTGTTTCAATAAGGGTGTAGAAGACATAGCTCCACATCCAGTATAATATGACCTTAAATATCCATGTGTTTAGATTTATACTGTAGGCAAGTATGTAAGCTTTAAAACAGAAAGGTGCACTGTTCATTGTTTTATTCTGTTCAGTACATCTGAAAGTGAAGTCATATTTTCTTAGTTAAGTCAAAAACAAAAGAACAAAAGATGTTTTGTTCAGAGGCTTTGGTTGCTTGGAAGCGCTGGAGAGCTCAGGTACTTGAGTAAATCAGACAGCACTGTTCATGGTTCATTATATCTCCTCCATGTTACTCTGACAGCTCACTCGTATGTCTTTAAATCTGCAAACAAGAAAAATAAGTAGCTTTTTGAGCAGCAAAACTTAAGAAACTCAGCCTCCTGTGTCTTTATGTCTTACTTCTGAATTTTCCCTATCAGTTAGGTTTCTCTTTTCCTTGGGGCTTTCACGCTTCCAGAGTAGATTTTCTGGTGTCTAATAAGGTAGTTGAGCTGGCATGACAGTCTTTACCAGAACGTACAGGTTCACAAAACTGTTTTGGAAAGATACTCCAGAATTTAAGGTGAAGGAAGCCAACAGGTTTATACAGCAATCATTCTGAAAAATCAATCTGTATCTATGATGTGGGTCTTTTTTTCATTTTCATCCATGTTAGCTAATGGAAGATCCTGGGTCTGCTTCCCCAGGATTAGAAGTATAGTATCAGCTCTCAAAATGAAAAGCTATGGTAACATTAAGCATACATCAGTGAACAGTGAAAAGATTTTATAGAGTTACATTTCTTTTTAATATATTCATGTTTATGGACATACGAACATTATAGAATGAAGTCACATGAGCGGTGCGTACTACAGTAAAAATATATACACATACATAACATTGAACCAGGAGATCCAGGACAAAGATCTGTCTATGGACGAAGGCCATTTTTATTAAGCTATATGTCCCATTACTTTTCCCTAATTTTCAGTTCCTAATTTCTCTGGGTTTTGTACAGTAGCACTGCATTAACAAAGGACTTACCAAAATTATCCTTGGAATACTGCAAAACAATTTTATGGATTATTACCCATAAAATGGGTATACATAGATTATGTACTCATATGTGCACGTGTATGTATTCATAACAATAACATGTATTAATTGCTATTAATAATTTATAGATACTGTGTGCTTATACAAATGACTGCATAATGGATTTAAAGGGCTTTAAGTGTGGGTATGTGTGGTTGGATGAACAGATCGATAAATTTTTACATTTAATAAGAAGAAAAGAATTTTTTTGTTCAGGTATAAATGTCTTTTGTGTTCAAATATTTGGGAACTTCATGCCATGAAGCTGGCTTATAACTCTTTTACATTATCTCCTGTCCTGGATTAATCAATTAATAAATGGAAACAGAAAAGTAAAGAATAAAATGTGTGTGTTTGAAAATTGTTCTGTATCTAGGCATGTTGGGAATACTGGGCACCGATCTGATTTCACAACAACACAAGACAAGCTGACAGCAGAGAACTCATTTATCCTTAACACAGAGCACAAAGTAAATATTCAGCCTTGTTGTTTGAATGTTCTGTCTGGACTCTCTGCTCACATATTACATCTGACTACATTACTTTGAACAAGTTCAGCTACAGCTACCAATAAACCTTTGCGATTTAAATTCCTCAGTCATTTTTCTCTTTATATTTTCCAGATTTTATGATGTCTTATCTTGAACCAGCTGCCTTGGGCTACTACTGCTCTAACAATGCTGTCTAGAAAACTGTCTAACCTAATGGAAAAGGTAAAAATCAGAAAACAGAATCGCGTGGACTCTGTTCTCTTAGGAACTGAAGTTTATGCTCTGCATGCTCTCCACAATGTTTTCACTTATTTTTCCTCATACTTCCATACTCCATTTTCTGAAATCTACAAGATTATAAATAAATTTATACCCCTGACTACCTCCAGGACTGAAAATATTAAATATTCAGAAATCATAACTCAGGCCACAATAGCATAAATATTAATAAATTTCTTAAATTTACATTCCTATTCTTTTAAAAATGTCTTTGTAAACCTCACATTGGAACAGAAGATCCTAGTAGGTAGCAGTCATATAAAGAGAATCCCAAATGTATTGTTTCTAAAAATAACATGTATTTTTAAGGTGATGCCTTTTTTTTTTCAGTATTTGAGGCCATTGACAAAAAATACCTTGTGCCACATACTTTTCAATATCATCTTAAAAATAGAACATCCATTGATTTTTTTCATAGTTTTACTCCTTCATAAAAAACCCCACCAAAAACCAAACAGCAAAGAAACAAGAATTCACAGGTAATTTTCTTCTGCTTGTTCTGCGCACAATAGAATATGCCAGCATGAACTGAGCTGATAGACCTAAGCAGCCTTCAGTGTTGCATTTGACGTTGGTCTTCGGTGTAAACATAAAAAACAAGAAAAAAAAAAGATGAAAAGAAAAGAAAAGGATTTTGTGGAGGACTGGTACATTAAAGCATGACTGTTTGAACTTAAAATTATTTTCCTTTGTACTAATTAACTGTACATTCCTTTCTGAGGTCTTACGTTGCAGTAGATATGTGCCACTTGGTTTATCTCTGTGCTGGCCACAATTGAATATAAAGGAAACATCCTCATGAAAATGTTCTTCATTCCAAACACAGAACAGAGTTCTAGCCTTAACTGTTTAGGAAGAAAATGTAATAATTTAACACTAGGTACTCTGAATGACAGAGTGATTGTAAAGTTAGTCTGACTGAAAAAAAAGGAAGGTGCCTGGAGGAAAAAAAATTACTCATTATAAGATTGAGTTCTAAATGCATTCAAGTGATTTATTTCTAATATGTGCTTACAGTATATTCATACAGGCTGCTTATTAAAAAATGCATGTCCCAAGAGTCCGTGTCTCCATCTGAAATGCCAACAAATGCACCTTTGCACAAATGCCGAGCAACAAATAAAAAATAAATTGTCTGACTAAATAGCATTTAATGAGGTTTGAATGACAAAAAGAAACAAAATAGTAGTGGAAGGAGGTTAGAAAAAATTCAGGCAAATCTTCATGTGGCTTTAGTATACAAAAGAAAAATAACAAGTAAATAGAGATTCAGCAATGAGTAAAGGAGCATCAATGAGCTGGAAGACAGAAATTAGTATGTACAGTGAGAAATACCTGAGCTGTTTGTGAAGTAATGTATGGTGTAAACGAAGCAGCAAAGTGAAATACAGGTATAAGACGGGAAAGCAGACACTAAAGAAACAGAACTATAATCAAGCTTTGTAGTATTTAGTTTTAATTGGTTAAGGTTAGTAAACATTGGTTTTTTGCTGTGCTTGTCTCTGAGTTGTTAGGATACCAAATTCATGGTTATAGTTTCTGGACAATACAGCAACAACTGTGGACTCGTGGAGAGGAAGTTCTGGGTCTCCAAAGTTGTTGCAGGGAAGAAAGCATAAAACTTCCCAGACATTACAATCACCAATAAGCATCAGCAATCAAACCTTGGGTTTAACATATAATTTTCAAGAAAAATGCAAAATTAAAAAATGCAAGCTTAATTATAACACAAATATCAAAGGTTATATGCACTAGAAAGTAAAATGTGAAAGTAAAAGAAATAAGGGTAACTAATACAGACCGAATAATTAATGCAAAGTACAATTATAAGGTGCAGCTATTTCAGGATATAATAGTAAACAGATTTATTCACCAAATACCTACTGAGTCAGCAAGAGATGATTTTATGCTATTTTTAGATGAGTTTTTGGTAAGTGGCAAGGACAGAAAAGAAGAGCTGATTGCAGCAAATAACCTTGAATGGGGTGATCATGAGTGAATTCAATTTAAACTAAGATTAATAAACTATGGATTTCCATTTCGAAAAGACAGACTTTGAGATAGCGGAGTCATCTGGGCCACACTGATGAACGAATGTAGAAGAGGCTTGGAATTCCTTTTAGTCAAAAAGTGAAAGAAAAGATACGGAATTTGTACCCTAAGGACAGGGTAAAAAGTTGTATCCATACACAAAAGGGCCTTCTCTCATTTGCACTGATTTGAGTAGCTACACCAAATGCCATTCCCCACAAACATCTAAGATGTAACATACGCACAACCAGAAGCACAACGGTTCTGTGTTTCCAACGGTCTCTATTCATTTGTGTTCATTCATCTCAGAATGACAAGATTTGCCAACAGAAAGCCTGAGAGCTCTGTACTCTATAAATAGGCGGTTTTCTCTTAATATTAGGAAGTCTGATCTTGGCAGATGTGTTGATGAGGCAGGGTGCCAGCCTCTGAACAACACTTGATATTCATCGTTATCCATATTATTTTGTCCTTGCGTACTCAGAAAGTAGTTGATGTCAAAGATATTCTCATGACTGGCCACAAAGAAAGATTTTTTCCACTTCAATATATGAGAAAGAAATGAAATGTCTGGAAATCATCTCTAGGCTGCAGAGACACTCCAGTGTTCCAGCTGTGGCCATGAGACCTCTGGATTAACTGCCCACATGCCAAAAATTCTTAAAACCCACTAATAGGTTAAAGATGAATGGAAAAGCTTGCTGTAAACAAATACATTATTAGCAGATGGAACATTAAAAATCAGTAACAGAACAGGATGGTAACATCTAAATAAATGCATTTATATTATATCAGTTTATCCTCTGCTGTAAAGCAAAAAGCTACCATTTAACTACCTGCCCTGTGAGAACCTAAAAATGTAAAAAATACAACTGATGCCTACCTGACACAAATGTATACACATACAGAAAGTGACACTGCAGTAAAGAACTTTGTTATTTGTTTTTATTTTGTTTCTTAAATCAGAGACTATCAAGCAAGAACCCAGGAAGTCTAAATTGCTGTACAATTAGTAGGTCGAATTAAAGCAAAACAGCAAGGAGAGGAACATATTTAGCCATTAACAGATAAATGGGAAAAACATTAGTTTGAAACCAGTCATAAAGTTATGTTATCTCTTTTCCAAGAGTTATTATTCATTGTTGTTGTTGTTGTTGTTGTTCTGAGGAAATACTGTTTTGGGCAATGAAATTTTTGTCTTTATCAAAGAAAGGGCAAGTGTGTTCACATGGAAGTGGACAAACTATGTACCAAAAATGTCATCCAAAATCGAGGAACTTGTTTTTCTTCACATAGAATGAGAGACATTTCAGCACAATTTTGTATTTCTTTCAAATGGTCGAAATGTTAAATCCCATACAAAATTATAATAACATTTCAAAGCTCAGGAATCTTCAGTATCAAACAGAATCACTGTCCTCTGGAAAACTCAAAATTAAGACACAAACACTTTCTCTCTCATTATATTATATTGACATAACATCAATAAGAATTAAAGTATCTTAAGCTAAATATATTAATATAGCTGATATATCTTACTGTTACAATATCAATAAGTGTGACTGTGTCCCAACTTCAATATATTAGACTGATAAAATATCAGTGAGAAAACTGTCACTGTAACCATTCCTACCCTTGTATCTGTAAACCTATACTTGAGCTGATGTGTTCTTACAACTTATGTTCAGAAAACAGAACCTAGTAGCAAATACTCTTTTCCTCTAAAAAAAGCTGTGGCCTAATTTTTACTGCACTATCTAGCTTCACCTCTATTTCATTTCAGTCACTTCTGATTTTTCTTAATACTGATAAAATTTGGGTTTGAATCAGCAGTCTTCTAGGTATTTTTCTGCTTTATGATCATCTTTTCAAACTAAGGTATTGGACAAAGTCACTATATGATGGTGTACTCTAGAAACCTTTTTCCCTATGTGTAGAAAGGCACAAACCTCATATCATATGCTTCTTTTAAGAATAAATACATAACAGTGTTCCAAAATGACATCAATTTTACCCCTTTTTGGTCTCTTTGGATTGCTTAGATCTTAGATTAACGCAGGGATTAGATGCCTATTTTGACATAAATGGCTTTAGGAGATTTATAGATTCAGGTAGTTGTAATAAACTGACTGAAGAGAGGAAAGCAACCAGCTCTGATGATACAAGGAACAGGAGCGAGAAGGTACAACACAGCACCCAGAAAGAAGGAAACTAGATTGGGAACGAATAAGGAGAGACAAGGTGAGTAGTTGGGGGGTGATAGCTTCTCTCATTTAACGCAGATCCATTGGAAGAGACCACAAGGAGGACTTTGCTTTCATCTGGCTGTCAGAGAGAGGGCAGGAACAGGTCTGGAAGATATTCAAGCAGCTGCTTACAGGTAGTAGTCCACAGGTCCCATTAACAGGGCGTTATTAGCTCCTAGTGCAAAACAGATTTTATCACTTCTCTGTGTAATTTTGCACAGCCAGAAATGGCCATAACAGTAATTTACACCTCTTTATCAGCTCTCCTTGATAGGGAAGAGAGGGGCCGGGGGGTCCTCAATGATACAAAGGTAGGGGGAAAACAAATGGTGCGATAAATGCATGAATGCGGTGTTACAGAGTTAGCCATGGCTTGTGGGCCCAGCCCCTCTGCTGTAACCCCTTCAGCACCTGCTGGGGGGGATGAATTCTGCCTGAGGAAAGCAGATGTGCCACAGAGGTGCTGCGCAGCGCAGCCCTTGGACCACTGCGGCTGTTCATGGCTGGTGGGACTCAACCCTGGGGAAAAACATGGAAGCGATTCCTGGTCCTCACTGAGCACAGGGGCTGTAACTGTCCACACACATAGAGGAAAACCCTTCTGGCGCTCTTCCCATCCTCCTTCTCCTCTGACATTTTTGCACCTATAAAAAGTCTACACAAAATGGGGCTCTAAAAATGAAGCTGACGATTTGCAATGAAACAGTTACCACTGCAGTCGCGTTCACACAGCTTCTGTCCTCACCCAGTAGCAGTTCTTTGGAAAAGGACTTTGTGATACCTTGCTTGTAAACTGTGTGATATAAATTAAGTTCTTTGCCCTTCCTTGGCAAAAGGAAATATAAAAATCACTACTATAAATACTGCATCCATCTTTTAAAACGTATAGCTTTTAAGACTATATCACACTTGGTGAAAACAGATCAAGAAAACAGATTGAGGCTTTTTAAACCATCGGTTTTATCCTGCCAGCTGCACTTATTCCCACTGTCATTTACTATCAACATTTTAGTGTTCCAAAAAAAGTGTAAAGACTCAAACATACTCCTGAAAAATAGTATAAGCTGCATGCTAATGAAGCCACTCTCCTGAGGGTCTGTCTCCTGTTATTTGTCAATAAAGACATTTAAGTTTCTATAGTAAATAACGTCTGCTCCTTAGAACATATTGCAAAGCACCAAGAAGAAATAGGAGGATAACAAGTACCAGGCTTTGTTACTTTGCTAAGAGAAACACTAGCCCTCTATCAATCACCACCTCTGCCCCCCCCCCCCGATCTCCTGAAAATAACATCTAATTAATTGACGTGTTGTTCAAAAATTTGGATTCCAGAATATGGCAACACAAATATTATATAGCAGACAGATCATTAAAACAGAACAAATTTTTGTGAACTGTAAATAATGAAAGAAAGAATCGGATTTGTGCCATCATTCTCAGTAGGACATACAGCAATTTTAAAAAGCTGAAGCTGACATCTGACTGACTTCTTCGCAAATATTACCCCTGGCTGCACTGGCAGATTCCAACTTAATATCCAAGACTGAAACACTAACTGACTGCTGCCAAGCCAGGACTAAGCCTTGGCTTTTATACTGCCTGCTGACTGTGTTTTGTTTTGGTTTTGTTTGTTGGTTGGTTGTTTTTCTTAAGAAATTATTAATTTGTGAAGGTATTTGCATTTCTGCTTTACATTATCTTAACACATAGTAACAAAAATAATTATGCAAATACTTTCTCTCTCCAGTGGCCCAAATAAGATTTATGTACTCTTATCTCTTAGCATTGTTCTGTGCCATAAAAACCGTGAGAAATATGTGAGCATATGAAGGAAAGGATAGCCAAGAGGATATACAAGTAATTTAGTTTTTATCCCAAATATAAACAACATTGTAGTGTGCATAGATAAGCACCGCTCCAGTTCCATCAGGGGGTTCTGCCGTTATCTATATGGCATGATATTTATCATTCATACAATGACCTTCAACCATTTACTTTGCTACGCTACCAAGGCCCCTTCATAGAATAAAGGCCAAGTTTTTCAGAATTAGATATTATTAGTCTTTCTATACAGTAGCTTTACATAGGTCTACGTTTGCCCTCAGGGTAAAGCAGGGCAACACACTTTCGCTCAGGTGCGCCTACACAGATTTCCCAGTGACTGAATTATTCATGAGTAATCTCAGGACAAAATACAATCTTTAAAGTATTGACTGGAAATTTGTGTTACTACTGGGGATGAGGCACATCTCTGATCCAAAACATCCCCAGGATGTTTGAGTACTACAGTACTGGAAACAGCAAGTGTTCGAGCCACTGGTTCAAACAAATACATGGACGTACCCAAATGCATTTAAACTTTTCCACAGAGCTTTGCTCCTCAACCTTTCCTGAGCCATCCCTGCACAGAGGAATGAGTTGGCTAGCAGGAGGGTCCCACCTCTCCCTGGGTAGCAGTAGGACATTTCTGTAACTTGAGAGCATCCCCTGGTTGAAGGCAGGCGGAGGAGTCTATGAGTCATTTCTACCCAAACTACTCGTGTTAGCGGCACTGCTGTAAGAAGGAAAAAATAAAGCCATATTTTCTGAGATTGGAGTAGAGAGATGCAACATTACCTTGAGGAGATTGCATGAAGGTGTTTTACACAGATTAAAAGGGAAAAAAAGGCACACCAAACCTCTTGAAATGTGAAGTAGTACAGCCTTTGTGGTTACACTAGGTAGGATAACTGTTATAAGGGCCGCTAGCCTCCGTATTACACACCAGAGGAGGAGGTCAGGGACATATTTCAGCCAAGCAGTGTATCTCAGCTAGGCAGAAGGAATCATTTTAGTCGTCTTTGGGCTATTCACTGGGCTAAATCAAATTATATAAGCAATCATTGCAGAATTTAGGGACCAGGGCTGCACTTAGAGTCCCTGCATTTCCATGTCTGTTGGCAGAATTAAATCAAAATTAGGGTGCGTTCCAAGTACCAGAGAGAGTTCCCTTGAGAAAGACTAAGGGATCACTGAGGATATTGGATAGGCCAGAAGTCAAAGAAAGGAACTGGTCTGGTTGTGCAGTGGTTGAACAGACCTACAGTGGGGCCAAAAAGATAAGGATGTCTTCTAGAGAAGTTGCTTGCACACCTTATTTTTAATGGTAGCGGTAAAATGCTGAAAGAGCCTTTTGTTTTGGTTTTTTTTTTTTTTAATTAAATTTGCATCCAAATGTAAGACTCAGAGAAGAGTTAGAAAGAAACAATATGGATATGTAAAAGATTTTATATTCCTCTAGTATCTATTTTAGGTTTTGAATAAAAAAAATGAAAGGTTCAAATGAAAATGACTGGATTCCACTTAACGCAATTTTAGGCAAAGTTAGATCAGAGTATGGGTACAAATTCCATTTTTCATCCCTCTCCAATAAACATGCCCCAAGCTACAGGTGGGGGCAGGTAGGAGAGAAGACTTTAAAATAATCCAGCTAAATTCTCTGATTGATTGCAGGGGGGAAATGTCCTCTCTGCAATGTCAGGAAAATGCAGAAATCAAAATTACAATATTAAAAATAAATGTGACTTATCATACATTTTGAGAGGGACGATTTTGTCCTGCAGAAATGTAATAAATGAATTCCTGGTCAGTCTGGGATATTTATAAAGGTGTCTGCAGTTTTCTCTTCCTTTATGCATGCTCTTTGCCTGTTAGGAACATTTATTCAGTTTCACAATAAACATTTTATGCTTCTGTGTCCTGCAAGGTCAACTAAGCTTATGAAAACCAAGCTGTTGTCTGTCTGCCTTACCTCATCTCTAAAATTCCCAGACAGAACAGAAACTCCAAAACTCATCAAAACACTATCAGTTAGACTGGAGAGAATTAGAGCTGAATACTAATTTTAATACCTCTATTATGTATGCACAAGACAACTATACTTGAGGTTGAAACAAGCAACATATCTTGAAGGACTCTTGTTTATTCACTCTTCCCCAAAAGAAGAAAAGTAACAATTCCATCTAATGAAGTGAGAAGGTGAAGGTAGTTTTACTTTGCGAGTGAGCTAGTTAATGAGGCAATATCCTCTTGAATCTTTGAGATAAGCTCTAGGTCAAAAGTAGACAAATTAGCATAACATTCATATTAATATATTTCAGAATCAGATACAGAAACAACCTGCACTCTGAAACCTGCCTAATCACAGACAGCTAATTTTCAAAGGAGTTTTGGCACTCATTATGGTGATGGATGACAGTACTAAAAACATCAACATTTCCTTGAGATCTGCCATGCTTTGTAGGCACTTCTCTTATGTACTCCATGAATTGTATTTTATATTTTTCATAATTTATTTAGATACTCAGAGAAGTAAAATGAGGTTCCATGTTGAAGATATTTTGGCATGCTTCAACGCTGCATTTGTGTACTTGGAAATAGATAATCCAACACAGTATCATATCCTAGTACCAGGCAGTTGCAGTGCTGCTATTCTAAAGCTATTATTAACATATCACAATGAGAAATACACACAGACATTTGTACAAACACACTCACACGTGCAAAATATTCTGTACATGAAGTATGGGTTCTGGTATGTATGGACCTCTTCATGCACACATATACAGACGCACACAGACACAAACACCCCTGCTCTCATAGCTGTGTGTACAGAGTGTAGCCACTGCCAACAGGTACCAACACATATGCTACTGTATGCAAATTATTAAATTATCTTATTTTCCTGTAAATGAAATTAAACCTTGGTATGCCACAAAACATTGAAAACTCTGGGTTAACGTTGCAGCTGTTGTCTAGTAAGAAGCAAACAAAGCCAAGGGAGAGCATGTATGAAAGTTGCTATTAAAAAAAATTTATAAAATCAGAGATGTTTTACAGAAAAAGGCCCCTATAATGGTTTCCTTAACTTTTAGTGGATTCAGTTGATGAGACTGTTTTAGGCTGCCTGCAATTCTGTGGAGTTTGTCTGAACTAGTCAACATAGAAAGCTTGATTCTAGAATGAAGTGCATTCCTTATGGTCTCAAAATTCACTGTTGCTGGAAAAAATTCATTCTGAAATACAATATTACTCATCAATAAAAATGAAATGCAGCCTTTTGCCCTGTGAGCACTGGACTTGGATAAATAGGTACTCAGGGCCCCATCTTAGAAGTGTGTTAAGCATCTTTGGAGGCTATGACCACACTCAGCTTACACCGCCTACAAGGGAAACTGATGTCTTTTGGCATCTTCTGGGCTCAGGCTCCTTTTGATTACAGTTAAAAAGAACACAAAGGGCTCGTGCCTTAGGCAGTGCAGATTAGCCAAAAGCGCATATGCCTAAAAATAAGAAATGACTGGAGAGTGCAAGGCAATGGTAGGGACGATGGGAAGATTTATCCTGCAAGTCACTGGAACACAAGCTGGCCATGGGCCTACTAGCAGCAGAATCTGGAGAGCGAGCCAAGGGAAGGGAGCTCGTCTTATCTGACATGAGAGCTGACAGCACATTGGCAGCCCTGGTCGCAGACGTGACAGCTGTGAGTCAGGTTACAGCTTTCCATCGCCCACCTCAGGGGCTCCCCTCCCACTCTCATTTGTGATAGGAACAAAATCTGCAGCTCACTGGGTGCCACGGTGATCAATGCTACCCCGACATTTCTTACAGTGGCCACTTCCAGCTCACTGCTGGAAATGTCTTTATCACCTAAATATTATTTTTGCTCGGTTTCACAATATTGTTCCTCTTGCATCATCCTAAGGCTCCCTTTCCTGTTTACTGTTTTCTGAACAAGTTCTAGCTATGGTCACCTCTCCCTTTGCTGTTTTGGGCCTGTGTAAGACACAGCACGAAACAATGAATGAGAGTCTCTGCACTCCTTTAAGCATTGTTACACTGTTGAAACCGCTGTTCTTTCCTAAAGGGTTCTTTATCTGCTGGTACCTTCCTAACCACTCATTGTAAGCATGATACTTGGAGTCTCTTATGGCAGCTTGGTGGCACGAGCTTGAAGGTAAGCAGGGAAATTTTTGGTAACATCCCAGTGTGGGGATCTACTGGCACAAGCGCTGCTGACAGCACAAAGCAGAGTGGCTTAATGCTGCTGTAAATTCACTTGGCATCCAAAGGCTTCTCTTAGTCAAGCCACTAATATTCCAGAGGGGTTTTCCCTTCATCCAAGGACCAGCTGTGTGCTTTGTGTCCTGGGCTCAAATCCTTATGCCTGGCCATATTCTTGTATCATGCAAGAAGAAGGAATTAAAGCCATTATGATGAGGCCAGCCATGAATTAAGAAATTCCTCAGTGAAGAAAGCCTGATCTGCTGGATATGTAACTACTGCATAGATACGAATCTAACATAGCATTTTGATTCAGCTTAAAAAAGAAAAAGGTGCTGTAGTCTTTCCACCCATATATGCAACAAGAAGCCTTAAATATAGGCAGAAAAAAACTCAAAAAAAGCATTACTAAATCAGAAAAATACAACAAATCTCTGATTTCCTCTTCCTGAAAAATTTCTCTGTGGCTGCAACATGGGAAAATTGCTTTGTGAAAAGCTTTTGTTCCCCTCAGGTAGTAAATATTCACCTTTATTATTGGTGAACAGGTAGCTAGGAGTTTCCTATCAGTTATCTAGGAAGTTCATAGACATGCCTATCCATTACATCACTGATTCTCCTATATCACGCCAAAATCTAAGTTTTTCCAAGTCCATTCCTACCTTGCCTAGCATTTATATACTAGTATTGAAAATTTATCTCGTTTCTAGGCAGATTATGACACTCACTTTTAGTTCACCAAACATCTTTATGCTCTCTGCCATATGGATCCTTATTCTTCAGAGGAGCTCTCTGTAAAACACCACAAAGCCATCTCATGCTTCTTTAGATGCGCACCACCACCCCCCAAAATAGCATTTGTCTTGATGCCAATGAACACCTTGGCTATACCTTGGCTGCTGCTATTCTGACACAACAGAATAGGTTGTCAATGAGATTTTCTGGCATCCGTTTTATCACTTGTCTGAGAGTGTAAGGCCTATGGGAGGGACTGCATTTTTACTCTGTCCTTGCCCACCACCTTGCACGAGGCAGTTCTCATTCAGAAGAAACGACAGGAGACAGCTGCAGCTCGTGGCCTGAACGACTACGGCCAGCTCCAGAGACCATGTTGCAACTGTCCACTGTGAGTGATGCCCACATCAAAAAATATAGCATGCTGACACTAAGTCCTTCTCTCGGTGCTTGGCCCAGGAAACACTGTTAGATTTAATAGCTGATTATAGCCCTTATATATAGCAGACTAATTCCTATACATAGCAACAGAGTTCACTTGTTTGATATCCAAGTTTCACTAGTCATCACAATCGATCACAGGGTCATATTTGTATTCACATGCAAAAATAAATGTTCAGCTGTTCAACCTCACTTGATGGAAACCAAATAACACAACAAAAGGAAAAACTCAATTAACGTTTTAAGGGTTGGTGTGGTTTTGTCCCTCACTGTCTTTACAGGGTGTTTCATCTTGTATCTTTAAACATTATAGATTCACAAGCATTATGCAAAGCATTATGAGGATAATCGGCACAATGGGGATTCAGTATTTAATGAAAGTAACTCTTGTTTTTAATTATAGCATTTAAGATCATCTTATTGCCAAGTGGAATACAGCCTGTCTCTTTTGTGATTTGGGATCCATGGTTGGATTTAAGAAATATCCCACCACCCTCTCGTTTTACAATGAAGATAATTTCCCAGATTTTCAGGTATCTGTATACATGTTGTATACTTTGTCTGGGAGCTTTCCAAAACCAGGACTGAATAGCAAACAAATCAAAGGCATTGTGTACGAACATCCTAGTGGAAAATATTTTGTTATTTTAACATACTGTAAGTGAAGGAGGACAGAAGTGCAGTTTTCAGTATCTCCCTCCAAGATGTCTTCAACTGCTGGCCTATATGGTTCCCCCCCTTTTTGCAGTTTGTTCCTCCTAAAAAGTAAGTCCCATGACTAAACCAGCCCCAATGTTAGACTATTTGGAACATACACTTTGGCTGCAGGCAATTAGATTTCACACATTTTATATTTTCTTTTATACTATATATACACACACACTATATATATACAAAAATATAAAATATATAATAAATATAAAAAAAATATATATACTATAATATATATATTTCTTTTATATTTCTTTTATACTATAATCAATGTTTTCCACATGTAAGGAACACTGTATTGGACTAGAGATTTCTATCTTGCATGAGAAACCAACAAACAAAATAATAAAATCCGTGATTAACAAAATGTTCCCGATCCTGTTTGCATACAGAAATGCACTACACCTCAGCAACAGCAAAAAGTAATTGTATCCAGACACACACACGTTTCAAGACTGAAAAAAATGCATAATTGCTGTGTTTAATGTTTGTATCTTTTGTGTATATTTTAACCATATTTGCAATTTGCAAAGCTATTTGCCTGATGGCATTATTATAAATCTATGAAATCCATCCTTTGAACAGATGGTGCTATAAAACACAATTGTATCTGGGAAGAGGTGTTTGAAGACATAGTATATGTGTAGGCATACATGTGATGACACCTAGAAGACCGCAAAAGCTATGTAAAATAGGTAAGGACACCAACTGGGAGGCCCAGTTTCCCAGGATGGCTGATAGGTATGTCTTTTTCGTAATATCAAAGGCCATCTCTGCAATGCTTGTAAAATAATACCCATTGGGTATAGGAATAAAGATCTCCACTGGTACTTCAGTAGTATCCTTTTCCTGAAAACTCTGTATTCCCTATGGATGATCTGTTTCAGCAAGGAAGAGATAAACAATGTGTCATGTTATTTAGTTTCTCTGCGTTTTCAGGTAAATTTTCTTTCTTTTTATGGAATAATCTGTTATTGGTATAAGAACCCAACAAATCTTACACACTTATTTTCATCATAAGAGTAACAGGAGCAATATTTATTGAGTAAGTCTTTGAGGCTATTTTTTTCATGAAAATATGTAGCAGAAATAATAAAAAGCCAGTAGTATCTTATTTGATTTGATGTATATAAGAAACTGGCTCCAAGTGCTGAAATTCATACAACATGTTGGCATAGCTCAAGGAGAGCAAATTTGCAATGAATGATGATAATTTGCACTGAAAGAAATTAGTGCCTATTTTGATTAGGAATTAGCCTTCTGTTCAAATTTCAGCAGAGTAATGTATTCATTCCTGGTTAGAGCATTAGCTGAGTTGAAAGGGTAAGAGAAAAGCTGGTGGACAAAAGGGAAAATTAAAAAGTAAAAAGATTAAAGCGCTATTTCTCTAGTTCAGTAATAAGGTAACTTATACAGTTCAAACAAAGAAATCACATATCAGTGTGTTACACTGAAATGCACATTTACCACGGTACCCAACCTTTGCCAAGGCAGGAACTCTTATTGTTCAGTTTTTAGGAATACATTGTTCACTTTTCATCTTTGCACATCATCACACCCAAATTGCTCAGTTTTGAAGGCGGGTAGAACTGTTATACATTTTTTTACTTCCTAAAAAGAAAGCAGCACTTGAGCAAATACTGTATCATTTGTATATTTGGCATGGTGTG
This sequence comes from Anarhynchus alexandrinus, assembly GCA_008711295.1. Lineage (NCBI taxonomy): Eukaryota > Metazoa > Chordata > Aves > Charadriiformes > Charadriidae > Anarhynchus > Anarhynchus alexandrinus. The sequence continues at coordinate 1,177,098 of VUYV01000051.1, read as the reverse complement.
CAGACAATGTAAGCTTTCCCTTACTAACATTAATTTGATATTACACAATGCAATTCACTAACGACTTTGCACCATGGGCTAGATGCTTAGCTAACAAAAATTGCCATTGGTCTTCTGACTTCATAGGCTATGACAACATACAGCAGTTGAGGATGTGATATGCACTTCATAATTGCATACATAGCAAATATTGCACAGCCAAGATTTTGCTTCCTTCCCTTTAGCCCTGGTATGGAAAAAACAATTCATCAATTATCTTAAAGCAATTCATGTTAAACCTACAGAAGCAGGCTTCAGACCTACTGAAACCTTCAGTTGTTCTGCTACAGTTCCTACCCAGGATGCCACACTATCCAGGGCTACAATTCTTACAATTTCTAGCCAGGAAAAACACATTTCCAGGAAGAATTGGCTAGAAATTTAGCTTTATGTATTGAAAAACGTGACAGAGAACAAATGAATTCTGAGCAATCTCTGCTCTGTGAAAGTCAGAGAGTTGACTGTGATGAAGTGGAACGTGGAAGGGTCTGCCATTCAAATGTGCAAGTGCTTTGAGGAGTTAATCTATGAGATAAGCTTAAAAAATGCCAGTATTTCTGTTGTGGTGCCAGCTGTCAGGGCTCTGACAGTTTACCTCGGCACTGAATCTTCAGAACAAAGGAACTAGGTCATGAAACAGAAAATTTAAGCATATTCCCCATGAAACTTACCTTAAAAGACCAGCATTCGGGTTGCTAAGTCAAGGACTGAAAAGTCAGGAAATGACAAATTTAGGGCTGTATGTTCAACTTTAACTCTCCCTCTTTGTATACGTGCACTGTTGAACTACTAATTATATGACTGCAGAAATAATTGTATGTAAAGACCATACTTCATCTGATGGCAAAAAGGAGTGCTGTTATTTAATTTTAAATGGTTAATCAAAACAGGGGTTTTAAATATCTCGGTGCATGCGGTGCCTGTCCAGTGTTTTTAAGTTATTTATGATTAACCTCACAATTAAAACTACTCTTTTAAAAAATGAAATTAAGACAATTCATTTTATTTTTTTTAAATTACAAATATTCTAAAGGAATTAGGCTATTTAAGCACAAATAATATCTTCTGCACAATGACAATAGCCCTCTGGGTTTCCTCCCCCACTGCAGAAAGATATCTAGTGTCTACCCTAATAGCCAATTTTTTTCCTCAATTAATATGCTGTAAATTTAGGCTATTGAATGAATCTGGATTTAAGCATTAAGAAGGCCTTAACCTAAACCCAGTGAAAGCAAATCATGATCAGATGCAGAATTAATCTGAGAAGGAAAGGAGCATCGCAATACCCAGGCCCATAGAGAAAGAAGCACCTGCCCGATGGCAGCTCGGTCCGTGTAGAGATGAAGCCTTTTGAGCCAAGCTGTACGTTGCACTGTAGTGACACGGGAAGAGCAATGGCTCTGGTATTTCTTGGGTCCACTCAGGCCACAGCAGAGACAGCTTTGCCAAAAGCCATACACCCTTCTCATTTCCTAAGATCTTCAAATTCAATTAAGTGCTTTAGCAACACATTCATTTCTTTATCACAGGAGAAAGCAGAAATCTCTAAAGGCTTGTTTAAGAAGGGGAAAAACTGAGACTGCCTGGGAAAAAGGACATAGTTGTCTCCTTTTCAGCTTTAGGAATTGGAAGACATCACCTTCTTGTGTATATTCCCACACAGCCCCAACAAGCCTCTGCCACCCCTGAGCTCCTTTCCTTAGTCACCTCCCTGCCCTCTTTCACTGCCTCAGTTCCCCGCCGTCTCAAGTCACAGTTCAGCCCTTTGGACCCCAAGATGCATTTCATTGGTTAGCTACACCTCTACATCTCTATATTACTTTTTATTCTCTATATTGCTCTTTCTTCTTCACTCCCTCTTGGGTAAGACAGAAGTAGACGCAGCAGCAGAGGAAGGGGAGTGCTACCTCTGGGCAGAGCTGAACTGATGGGTCTCCACTCCGTTTTCACTCTTGGGCACCAAGAACCAGTTCAGAAAAGCCAAGGAGAGGACTTTGGCCACCAACAGGGAGACGCATCCTGAAGCTGTCTCTTGCTTACCCAGCTACTAATTTTTCAGAAGACAAAATGATCAATTGCTTATAGCCAAAGGCTTTGACAGAGGTCTTCATTCAGTGTAATCTAACTTCAACTTCCTTATGCCAGACACTCTTCAATGTACAGCTCCCAGTGTAATTAAAGAGCTTATAGCTGAGAGAGTGCAAGTTTTCCATTGCTGATGCCCTCCACAAGGGCAGCACTGCTCCTAGTTCCCTTCTGTCTTCCTGCTCCAGATGGGAGAGGAAGGACACAGTCTGTATCTCCCCTTGTATCCAAAAATTAAGGCAATGCATTTGCCTTGTCCCACTTTCTACCCAGCCACAAAATGCATGTACTGCATAAAACACTCCGAAGTTTTGCAAAGTTATTTCCTGCTATAGGAGAAAATAATACAATGTTACCATAAATTAAACTTCAGTCTTTAATGAATGTGCCATTTCATAAGGAGACACAAAAATCTTTTATGCTAACTAATAAAGCCTGAAAAAAACACAGAAGCTTTTGGGAATACATTCTTCAAACCATGATTTCTTCAGGTCATTGATTTATAGGTCAAGTCTATTTAAAAACACCGGCAGCGAGTGTATGGTACCATGTACAAGACACGGAGAAATAAGGCAGATTACATCTAATATGTATTTACAAAGCCATCGCTCATAAACTGTTCGGAGAATAAATGTTTCCTAAAGCCATTTTAAGCACACTGAAATATGCTCCCTGACAAACGCATCCTTTACAACCTCTTCCAAGTCAGAAAGAGTTTTAAGTTTAAAAACAGCAGATACTGTTTTTCCAAAGCAGTACGAAAGTGGCATATCCTTCTGCATAAAGTGCTTGCTTAGTGAAGATAATTGAGGATGGAAAATGCATTCTTTTTCTGTTCTATCCACCATAGCAATTAAAAACAACAATTAATTGTGTCAAGGTGCAAAACGATGATTTTAATTACACTGCCAGAGTAACATAAGAGGTTCACATGCAGTGACTGCCTCCTTGATTGGTCCAGGATATTGCAGAAGAAAAGATAGAAATCCTTCCCTAGGGCAATGTTCCCCACCTCGTTCATGTTTATTTACTTCACAAATGACCTCACTAACTTATTTACTGACCTCCATGGTAGCAGGTTTTTGAAAGTAAAACCAAGATATTTTTCCCATTTATGAAAGTTTTATTATTTCATTCTATTTTTAAATACTACTGAGATGAATATGTGCCATATACAACATCATATTTTACAGTCTGTCTTGTAATTTAAAATTGGTTATGAAGGCAACAGAAATCATTCTAAAAGAATGAAAAAGTTGATTTTCAACAACATTCAGGGCTCGTGAAGTCCACATTTCTCGCTACCATTGCTATCACACTGAAGCACACTCAGAAAGCAGAACATCAAAAAGACCCTTTTTCTTTAATTATGCCTTTACCTCTACCGTCATTGAAATAGCATGCCCAAAGGCGAAATAGGGAGAAACGGCAAACTCTTTCCTGAAAAGTTCATAAAGCAAACATGATCCATATATCTAAGTGTCTATTCCCCTTGTACCTTCAGGGAGAGAGGAATATTATTGAAATGATTAGGTTCATTTTACTGTCTAGTGCCTTTCAATAGTATTGTTAAATTGGAAAAAGAATATCACTGCGCTCTTGAAGCCAGGGTCTCTAATCCAGTGCTAGAGGCACATGGAAGCATACCCACATGCTGCAGAAGATTAATATATTCAGATTTATATTAGACGTTTCAAGTTGAAGAGGGCAGTCTCACACTAGTGTAATATCCTAGCTTAAACGGCTTTGTCAAAACAAGTTTTTCTGTGGTTTCTGACCTTTTTTTTTGTTGAACTGTTACAAATACAGAGATTGTCTTAATCCCTCTTGTTTTTATTCAAACACCTGTGCTGGTACATATTCATAAAGATGTTTCATATCCCATCATGCATCTTCCAGATGGTTTTTATTAAAGGTCTTTGAGAAGATATTTCTCTTACCCCCTTTCTTGCTTCTTCAAAACAGTTAATTAAAATACTTCCATGGAGATGCACAACATGGACCCACTAAATAGTGTCAGTCATTGTGCAAAAAATGAGCCAGTGTGCTGGGTAACTGGTTGTCGCAACCATTTTTTTTCGTGGCAGCCTGTGTTCTTATTGTGATTCAGCAGAACTGCTGAGACATCAATTAGTGTGTGGTTTCTAAAAGCTTTTATAATTCATGTTTAAAATGCCAGCTTCAACCACAAAGCACAGCAGTCCCATAATCTACAAAATAAAATTTGGGGCTCAGTTTCCATTTACCTAAACTTCTTCAATAATAAAAATGTGTCTGCTGAAGACATCTGTTACAACTCAGTAACATCTAATTTTAATGGCAAATAATAGAGTTCAGCTCCATAAGATTAGAGGTTACGGGCTAGGCCTTTTGGCTGGCTTGGCGTCCCTGTTGAAATGTTCTGCCAGCCAACTTAATATATGCATTAAAAAATCCCAATGACTTGATGATTCCCTCCTCCTCCTAAGCCTCAAAATAAAGCAATTCTGTCGTCTCTTAATGCTTTGCTCCATTGCATTGTTGAGCCTATGGTGGTGTCTGTTTGATGGGACTGACAATAATATTATTTCTTTTCACTAAAAATACAGGCTAAATGAGGAGAAATCCAGAGTTAATTATATGGTGGAAACATACGCTCTGCTGGAGAGGAGGTGGAGTTGCAAAAATCACTGTATTTCAGGCCAGCCCTGCTTGCGTTCCTGGATTTCGGATATTGGACTTTGTCAGCCCAAAGCTTGAGACTCAGTTTTTTTCAGATCAAATTCAGTTGTCTAGCACATGTAAATCACAAAATGGTACACAGCCATTGGAAAGGATATTCTATGAAAAATAAACATAACATCACCATTCAAAACAATCGAACTGTCTGTGACATTTAACTGAAGTTCTACATTCCTTTTTAATCCAAAACTCTGCGAGAGATACTTATGATTCTCCTGGGTAATATATATGTCAGTAAAATAACCAGATTTGAAATGCCTGTGGAAATCATGAGCAGAGAAAGGATACTGTCACTTCATCTAGCCTCTAACTGAGCACCCAATCCAGTGAATCACGAAGTAGAACTGCTTGCTAGGACATGCATGAATAAAGCTGCAGAGAACCATTCACCAGAGACTCAAATGCTACTGAATAAGCTTCTGTAAAGCCTGCAGAATCTGGGAAGATTGTGCCATGAAAATCAACCTGCCCCATTTGAAAGCTGAGTAGCAGAAATATCATGAGCTTGTGAAGAAAAATGATCAGACACCCCACAGACTCGCTGCTGATGTGAGGTTGCAGAGGTTTAAATGGCCTGCTGGAGTTTTTGAAAGAGAGGGAAGCATGGGTCAGGTCATGGTTTGGCTTTTACTGCCCCTCGGTGCCCTGCTTTCCCTTGGGTCATGCTCCCTTACTCTGATTGTCCCCTTTCCCAGATCAGTAGCTTGCACTCTTACCCCCTCCTTTCTAGGAGGACTTACTACGATACTGTTTCTAGAGACTATTCAGGTACAGACAGTGCCTAAGGGGTAGAAGAATTACCAAATTGGCCACTTGCATGGCTCATACAGATGAAGAAATTGCAATCCAGAAATGGGAGAGTGCCCTGGTACAATATCACAGATTATCTCCCCAGCCATCGCCAGGCTTTCCTCAGGTATCACTCACGAGTAGCATTTTAATACACTATGGTCTTAGTTCCTCACTATATCCCTTCTGGTATAGTCATTTGCAGCTCTACAAATCAAGTGAAAACCAGGTGGTAGGTATTTTTATTTAATTTTAGTAGTACTTTATGAATAAATCTATAATATAAAGTTTGGAAGTGAGCAACCCACTTGTGACAAAAAGAACCCCACCACATTTAAAAGGGTCAAAAACTTTGGACAAGCCACTTGCACTTTTTTTCCAAGCTTAAGTCCATAAAACAATCACACACCTCTCCAGAGCCTTTTGCTCCTTCCTGCCTTCTCTGTGTCAGGACAAGGGCTGGCCATGGGCAGCTCTGTCAGCATGCTGACACAGCTGACCATATGACCACAGGCACAGGGTAGGCAAGGAGGATGTGACCGGGGAGCAGAGTCCCCAGTAACAGCATTTTAGAGGCTCTGTGGATATAGTTTCAAACCTGTAACTGAGCCAATTAAATGCTCACCTCCATGGAAAGGACTGTTACCACCCCACCCCACACGCTCTTCCTTGTACTGGCTCTGACATTCACCCAATTGTTAGGTACATGAGCTGTTGCTAATTGAGTGAAAAAAACCAAAGTGACTTTCCCCCCCTGCCCCAAGTATTTCCCTCCCTTTATTTTAGGAACAGTTACTGCAAGCTCACCTGAGTGCCACACCATGCTCAAGAGAAACAACAGGAGCCGGAGCCTGACAGAGGAGAGCAGCATGTGAGGGAGGGGGAAATCCCATTTTAGAGATGACAAGCAATTACATCAGCTCAAGCCATGTCATGAAAACACATCTCCAGAGAGTGGGGGATGATCCTTCCGACTTAGCTGAGCAGTCAGGAGGATAAGCAATACTTACCAGCTATTCGCTCTTCCAAGTACATGGCTAGGGAGCGGAAGTGGAGAAAAAGACAAGTGGGAGAAGTTCTGGTAACCTCTCTCTCTCTCCAGTCATTAGATAGAACAGCTGAAAACAGTGTTTATTAAATGGGCTAAATTACCTACTCAGCACCCCAAAGTGGTGAAGGCTCAGAGGATGCTGAAATCACAGCCGCAGCTCATTCTCTCTTCTGTCCAGGGGTTAACCACCCATCTCCGTCTTATTTAGGACGTGTCGTAAAGGAACAGGCTAACTCTTTACTACTGGAGGATTATTTTTGTCCACCATGGCTTTTTTGAATGAACAAATATTAAGCAATCCTGTTGTTTTCATCTTCTCTCACTGCTGCACCAAGTACCACTTTCACTCCTCTGTTGTCCTTAATGAAGCTCTCTGTGTGCTGGACACACCTGCAGAGCTCTTTAGGAACAGAAGATTGGTCATCATCAAGCAAATCTTTCTTCACCTCTCACGACTCTATTTATGATATACTGATTAATCAATCATCAGAGAGATTAAAGGTCATCTTTATAAAATAAATGGCTTATGGCTGCAGCAAATCATGGGTTTGAGATTTATTGGAAAAGGCTGTAAATTGTCACTCATGTTATTACGCAAATAAATCAGATAGTTACTGTAAATTGATTAACTGATTCCAATTTTTTTAGGAACAAATTGTTGCTCCAACCTATTTTTCTCTCTTCTTGGACAAAATGATTGCTTTGTAGTCCAAGTGAATGATTGCCCGTGTATCCAAGGCCACAGTTATTGCTGTAAGTTGCTTTACACACATTAATGTTTTTTGAGTGTTGTTCACCACAATTTGCTTTTACATGAGCACTGCTCCTCATTTGAAAAGACTGAATGGTACAATGACTGTTTGAGATGTTGAAAATAATATTTCAACAGCATAATCAGCATTATATTTATATATGGAACAACCCTACAATTAATATAGATAGGCATTTTCAAGTTTCACAATAAAAATAAAGGACCGAGAACAATTTCTTACACTGAAAGAGAAACAATTAAGACCCTCTCATTATACCTGGCTTGCTGTAAACATATCGGTATTGCAGGGTGAGGAGGGGAAAGGGAATTAATGGAATGTTTCAATAACAGAAAATAAAGCTGGCTGAAATTCAGGACATTCATTGCTGAGATTACAATGAATTTTCTTAGTAAAATAATTGTATAGAGGTACATGAAATTAGAAATTAAGAGCCGACTAAGCACATTTAACTTACTCTTATTCTCACTGCATTTGCACCATCTGCATGTCTCAAATAAATTCCCATGGGTCACAGCTAGTAGACACATTGGTTGAACTTCCACTGTCAATTCAGATTACTCTTTGTTTCATTTCAGTGCCTTGTTGCTGTGACCACCCTCACTGCACGCCTGAGGGATCCCTTCTGGAGAAAAGCAGAGAGGTTCCTCTAACCAGCTAAAACCCAGGCATGACGACATGGCTAGATCAGGCCAGGCACTGCTCAAAATGGACAGTATAGATAGGTCTTCACTGGGGTTTTCTCCTGCTGCAGAGCCCTGTCCTGTGACACTAACGGGTCTTGCATCCTCCTGCATCCTCTTGGCACACCCTGCAGCAGGCACAACCTGAAGTGTCATGCTATCAGAACATAAATGCAAAAGACTGTTATCTCTGGCACACTGCAGAGTATCAATTATTAAAATACCTTAAAATAGCTAAAACATCTCAAGATCAGAGAATGCTAGGCAGGGCCAGGAGGCGTCTGCCTCAAACCATCCCAGAACTGGGAGTGTGCAGGGGGAAGGAAGAGGCATAGCTACAAGAACCTTCATGGCCTCTAACAGGAGGACGTGTCAGCTCTGTCTGCTGCTGAGAGTTTTAGAGCAGTGCCACTCAAAATTGAAAAACTGAAAGTATCCCACTTGAAGGTCCATCATGAAAATTAGCATGGATGAGTGAAAAGCATGGAACGGGAAAATTTTGTGCACTGAATATACGATGGGCCAGAGGCGCCTACGGGTGAGATACAGAAAGCTGTGTGATAGGTGTGAGTCTGCGATCATTTCATGTGTCATCCTCTGGGACTAGCCAGGGCTCTCTAAAAGATCCCTAAAGGGAAGGACCTGAAAACAAGTCACTTAATGCCAAGTTCAAGCAGCTTGGCAGAAGAGATGCAGATTAATAGAGTGGTAGGTGATGACACCCTTACATCTGCAACATGTATGGTTTGGGGTGTACTTCAGGCTAGATTAGTCAGTTCCAATGGGCCAAAAATCCACACATACAGGATGCTCACAGTAAAGCAATCCCAAAATCTTGGCTTTCTTGATGCAGGTCCCTATAAAGGCAAGTCTAGGAAGCCTTGTATGTTCTTCTTGCCTGTTTCATGCAGAAGATTGAAGCATGTCACTACTCCCTCCATGATTGCCTTTAAAGTCTCACGTACAGCCACAAGCCTTACTTCTCTTCCTGCTCATTTCTGGTGCCTTCTTCCCAGTCTCCTTTCTTCCTCTGCGTTTGTTCAATGTCCAAACAAAGGCTTTGTAAGGGCAAATGAAATCTTGCTTCTGCTACTGTGGAACAATACAGTAAGTGAGCAGACAGGGGTCCTCCTACAAAATAAGACATGTTAAATTACAGCTAACCCAAGCAACTACTTTGTCACTAGCTAACCCAAAGTTCTGGGCTGAGACAATGACCCAGAGAGGAGGGACTGTAATGTTATCTAGATCTGAGACAACTATCACAGGTGCAGCACTTTCAGCCGTGGAAGGACAGAGCAGAGGCCCTTAGCTGTGATCTGGCATTGCTAATTCTCCTTCACCAGACAAAATCCTGGAAGCCTAAACTTGCATTCAAGACAGCAGCCATGGCTCTGTGAGACCCCATCACCCTGGTCTCTACCAGACAGCAGCTGAATAGTGTGCAAAGAGGTTTTCAAACAAATAAAGTCATGACAACCCTCACAGTCAGACTGTGAGGGTGATATTTATTCACCTTAGTGCAGCTCTGTGGCCAACATCCTAACTCTAGCAAAGGCCTTAGTTTTTCCTTTTCACCCCATCTACTCTCCCTTATGCACCCTCTATAAACTCAAATACAAAACTAGTGCTCTTGCCCTTGATTAATTTTGGAGCAGACGGGGTTCTGATGTAGGCTATGATGGGGAATCTTGAGATACTCCTTTGTAGACATCTTCTGTGTGGCTCAGGAATAGGGACCTGAATCAGCTCCAGAGATAGTGCTGCCTTTCTGGGTGTCCACATTGTGAATACAAGACCTGGAGTGGGGACACTCAACAGACTGACTGGCCCAGCTGTTTTTTTTCACCTGACCATCTGTACAAAGTCTCTGTAATAGAGACACAGTTATGTTGCCACTTCCAAAGGGAGATTGTTGTCCCCCGTCTTCAATAAAAGGGACTTCATCTTCTTGAATGTAATGTATCACTTTGCTGGTCATTGTGTGCATGATTGCAGTCACAGAATCACAGAATGATAGGGGTTGGAAGGGACCTCTGGAGATCATGTAGTCCAACCCCCCTGCCAGAGCAGGTTCACCTGCAGCAGGTTACATAGGACGGCATCCAGGCGGGTTTTGAATGTCTCCAGAGTCGGACATTAGTGGATTGCTTGGATTGCTAATAATGAAATATGTTATCCTGCCATCAGAAAAATTTTTGGCCCTTTAGGGCACAGGCTGATGTCAGTGTCACTGGAGCACATTTCTGGAACTTCTGTGAGAATAAAGGGAGATATGTTGCCATTTCCACAGTAAGCAGGAAGAAAGGAGCTATAATTCTTTAAAACGGTGATAGAATACAAAAAGAGTTCAGCAGTTGAAGATAATGCAGTTAAAGAAGGGAGAGGATCTTGAAAAAAGAGAAGGTTGTAGGACTGACTGCAAATGTGAAAGAGTATATGTCTTATGGATCTTAGCATACCGTAAAGGAGCTGTTCTGAACATTGCAAGAGCTCTCATTGGTTTGTAAAACCTCAAGTGGCACATGCATGCTTGGCATGCACAGGATGCCCTTGTGCTCTTGTGAACCGGTCATTGTGTTCAATCTTGTGTCCTCCACGAGGGTTGGAGAACATTTGGTGCATAGCAGGAAGAGAACTTCCAGCTTAGTTTCCCTTGAAAGGATTCAAGTTTGCATACACCAGACTAACCCTGTGAACCAAATGTGTTTTTGTTTAACCTGTGATGCCTGGGAAGGCAGGATGATCTGCAATTTGCTTCAAACTGTTCTAGCCTTACTACAAAGAAAATGCTAACACAATCCCAGCCACTTCTGTTACACACACATAATGGCTCACAGAACTGTTTATGCTATCATGAAGCAGCAGCTCTGGCAATGTGGACAACAGACCTGATTAGCAAGTCTGATTCATCCCAGTCCCTCATTAGAGTCTTACCCCTTTGCATGTACAGTAACACAATAGCTCCTAAAACATCCACTTTGCCAAGATGAATGCAGCTGAAAAGAAGATATTGTTTGGTGTCCTGCATGTTGGAGTTCCTGGTCTCTTGATACTGGAATGGCCCCAGCAGCTATGGGTTGCCGGTCATAAAACAGACAAGCTTGAGGATAAATGTTTTATGGCAAAGATTTAACTGGCACCTGGCAGGTCCTGAAAGAAGAAACAGAAAGATAACTGAAATGTCATGTTTTCCCTTCTGAGCCTGCACGAAGCACAGTTCACGCAAACCAGAGACTCTGGGCCAGGCAGCTAAAAGGTCTGGTCACCTCCCCACCTAGGAGGGGAGGGTACCAGCTGTGTCACCAACTACTGCTTGGCCTCAGACGTTCATCTTTCTAGGAGCTGTTGCTCTCAAGGAGGTACAATAGAGGACTTGGTGCTGGGTTTTCTGTAAACACATTGATCAAATGCCAATTATCAAGACTTGTTTGTTATACAACAGCTCATAACTGTTAAGGGGGCTAAAAATGCTACATGCTTGTTAACGTACTTAAAACCCAAAAGGTGATAGGGTTATCCATTGAAAAAAGTCTACTAATCTGCTTAGGAGTTCATCTCACAAACACTAATGATACACAGACAGGTCAAAATCTACTGATCTTAAAAGGTCAATAATACCTAGAAATTCCATTTAGGAATTTTTTAGGTAATTTCTTCATGCATACTGACTCACATGCATCCTATATGCCAAATACTTATCTGTTGCAAATCAGTCTTATCCCATCAACTCAAAAAATGTTTCATTAGTTGGAGCTAGGCTGATGCTTTTGTGATAGACTCCTTCCTGCAGATGCCTGCAATGCCAGACGGTCAGTGTAAGGTTACTGAATTCAATGGAGCAAGGCTGATTATCACCAGCTGAAAGCCCAATCCTCCCTATAAGCATGACCAGTTATTTTGGGTATTTTTTTTAATGGTATCTTGAATACCTTTAAAAAGTTTGACAAAAGTTACATGCTTTTTACAATGGGCTCTAAAATATTAAAAATCTCTATAAATGTTTTAAAGTTTTAACAAAGCCAAATAAAAAAAAAAAAAATCTCTGCAGGTTCATCCATTCCTATTCTGAAGTTCCCTGTGGGCACACTGCTTCATAGAAACTCTTCCCAATGTAACAGAATATCCTTTTAATGGCAAAAAGTTGTATTGTTATTCTTAACTCTTAGACCAATATTTGCTTTGGTTACATCATAATGAAGCTCTTTCTATAGAAATCAGCTGGGAAAAAAAAATCCCTATGGAACTGTAACAAACAAAATATGCCACCTAGCTCACTAATTTTACAAGATCACAGTTATTTTTTCTGATAAATCTAGTATGATGTCTGTAATGTACTTTCAAGTAGCACCAAGCAGAGCTGTTGAACTTTGCTTTTCAAATATCTTCTTTTCTTTTCTTTTTCCTGTTTTGCCCTAAGGTCTCTGAACTTTGGCAAGTATATGAAAGTCCTCAGAATCCCCACTATTTTCTTTCTCTTTCTTCTGTTACTAGCCATCTTCTGGGTTACCGCTAAAAAAGCCACACTGTTGTAAACCAGCTGTAGGTGCTCCACTGTCTCTTGACAGTCAGTGGCCCAAAGAGCCGAGCAACCACAACTGCTATTGAGCTCCCTTTAAGGAGTCCAAATATCGAAACATCTTTCAAATGACCAGTGATAGAAGAAGTAAAATGCCGATACTTACAGAGGAACTTCATTAACTTATTGCTCTGAATATTTGAAGTATAAGTAATAAGCAAACCCATAACATACTAGCTTTCTTGTATTGCTCAAGCAACTCAAAATCTAGTATACCTATAAATCCTACCGATAGTTCTTGCCAGAACAGGGTATATCTGGATGCATACATCAGAATTTAAAAATTCAAATGCCACCTTGTACAGTTATGACACTGTGATTTGATCATCTGAGTGAGAGATTTACATGTCCTACTGGCATATTCCAGTTTGAAAACTAAGAACACAGAAATAAATCTTGAGGCTATTGAATTCAATGGACAAATTTTCATTGCTTTCCAAAAGGAAGGGGTCTGGCACATTGCAAAATCATTGTAGAGAAACACATATTAAAACCAAGTTTCAAAAGCTATACTTCATTTGGCTTCAGACCACCGTATAATGACCCAAAGTATTCGTATTCCTTTGTCGAGCAAATGTATATCCTATTATTTTAAAATAAGCTCCAGCACATCTTTAATATATCCCACTACTCCCTGAAAGAGTTTGTCAGTTTAAAGAAAAATATTTTCCTTCCTTTTGTCCAATATGTTCTAATACTGTGTTAAGCTCTTAAAAAAGATGTTATAGCCTTCCTTAGGTTCTCTTCTTGGTGGCATTGCCACCACTGAGTTATTATGTAAATTATTGCAATCTGTTTAGCTCCTTCTGTCTCTTTTCTTAACAAAAGGGGTCTGCAAGTGCTAATCAAAATCTTGCAATTTACATATTAATGAAGTTTTCATAATGGCATTTGCTTCATATGCAATATGAATGGTATGGAGACTTTTCATTCTTCTTTTAAGCAACTACTACATTTTGATTTCCTGAAGTAGCTGAGATACATTTGAAAACAACTGTAAGTGCATCACAGTATATCTCTCTCTATATATAACAATATTTCTATATGTCTTCATTATCAGAGTGATACACTCCAGTATTTGAAGCTTAAACATAGCATCACTTGTGCCTGTGGACTGTCATTATTTACTCACATTCCCTTGAACACTTTTGTTGCAATCATGCTGCAAAATGCTAAAGGCACATTTTTCTGCTGAGACTGCTGAGCACAAATAAGTAGTTAATCATTTTTGTGGTTTAAAAAAAGAAGAAGAACGAAAAAAAAAAGGAGAGGGGCATGGAGAGAGAGACAGAGAGATAAAGTTTTAAAAATACCACAAGCCACTCTTATGAAAATTTGAAAGGTAAAAAATTGCCCTACCAGGATAAACATCACATTAAAAAAGCTGGATAGGGAAACACATTGAGTTTCTGTTTTCTGTTCTCTTTTCTACTTTACTGTTATTTTAAAATATGGTAACCACACAAATTGTGCTCAGTATTAGTTGTTTAAAGCTTTCTAATTAAGGATCTGGGATCACATCTATCTGCAAATCAATACAGTGGACATATTGATTTCTACTTTCAGTTGAATAGCCAAATGTGAACAAAGTTATGTCCCTTAAATTCCTGATAGAAATTGTTAGGGACTGACAAAAAATACACAGTAATCCAAGTGACAAATTGACATCCATATTCAAATTGAATCTCCAGTTGTTTGTTTATAGCTTCCAGTAATGGGACCATGTTCAGCTCTTTTCAGTTAGACTGAAGAGTTCTTTACCAAATTTTTGTTCCTCATTAAAATATGGAGATGAGGTTAAATGTCTGTTTGCTAAAGTAAATAGATCATGTGGAACCTCTCAAAACAATCCATTTTCTTTAATCGCATTCTTTATTCTTATTTGAATCTTTGTCAGTATTTAACTATTTTCTTCAGGAGTGAACTCTCAACTTAAGCATTCCAGAAATGTGTATTCTTGGTGATAGAAAATCTATACTCCTCAGCAGTTTCCCAGGTTTCTGCCCTATACAATCCTGTAGGCCTTTTTTTGGCCATAATTTCTACTGGGAGCTCGTTTTCAATGGGATAACCACTGTGACCTGTCTTCCTGAACTCTGTGAGACTTTTTTTATGATGTACTTGACACTTCAAGATAAAAGATTCTTTGTCATTATGAGATCTAATATTGGATTACTTCCATGCTGGATGCAAAATATTTTGAACTTGGAACAATATGTATAGAAGGCAATCTTAAAAATATTTGAAAATTATAGCATGAAACTTCAAACATTACTTGGATTTAAGACTCCATCAGAACACAGATTTACCTGTTTTTTAATAAAACAGCTTCAATGTAATTGATAAATGTTCACAGTATTTTACTGCTGTCCACTGCTTGAGCGTTAGTCAGTGCTTTATCTGAGAACACTGGCCCAGGAGCTTGCAAATAATTTCTCTCCAAATTTTCAGGAACAAAAAATGATAGATTGTATTTTTGTACAGAATTTCACTCCTTCTCTCCACTTACTCACTCAATCCACAGTTTGCCTTTTAGGGTCTAATCCAAAGCCAATAGAGCCAACATTAACCAGACTCTAATGGAAGACTGGATTTGCCTGGAGCATGTTTTTTATCATTAAAAAAAAACTAGTAATGGTTGTATCTAAAGCTTCTTGACAAATACTTCAAAGGTGGATTGAAGACGTAGTAGTTATAGCATGATATTAAGAAAATTATAATTTACACAGAATTTCAGGAAAACACTTGAGAATAAGATTGATTTAGCTACAGAGAATATTCCCAGGGGTGTTGATAAGTGTTTCATTGCTTTGAGTATTTAGAACTAGTGCTAAAGAATAAATATCTTTTCTTTTTTTAGTTCAAAGCATTTGAAACTGGTCATGTTCATTTCTATTTTTTGTTCTTCTTTTTTAAAACTGACATAAGATCAATATTTTTAATTTACTGAAATAGCTAGTGTTTGAAAAATGATACATTTCACTAACTCTTGCAATCATATTTTCACTAAGCAGATCAGAATTAATCTAGAAAGGGCACAAAAGAGTCAGTCAAAATGTAATATTAAGAATTTAATTCTATGTTTTTAGAAGTGTATTTTTTCACACAGAAAACCCAGTGCATATGAAAACACAGAGCACCTATATGTAGAACAAAGTTAAGTAACACTTTGGAGATTGTGTTTGCTGTTTGCATCTTCTATCCAGCTGTCAATATTTTAATCCCTGAAGGGAGAGGCAGAGACGGTGTAGAATGCCAGCCATCATGCCGGTGTCTTGTATTGTGCAAGGGAAAGATAGAAAGTTTTTTGTGTGCCTTTTCTCCTTGCAAATACATCTTACAACCCAATCAGAGACAGACAACCTTTCTAGCCATCTGAACTTCTTACCAAAAACATTGTATCGTTGAGGGCCCTTTAACACATCCTATATATTTCAGAGACCAAACAGATGATCTCTGAGAGGGGTTAACTGAAGCACAGCAATTGAAGAAGTTGCACTTGAGCAGTTCATAAGCTGCGTGCAACTCATGAGTTGCAAGGTGGCCATCCTGATCTAACTCAGTGCCATCATCTAAAGCAGGAAATAATAACCAGTATAATTCAGCACAAATAAAGCATACAGTATCTGATAACAGACAACGAAGCAAACACTGAAAATACCGCTTTGAAACTTGCTTTTTCTCCATAAAAGCTGTAGGAGATTCATTCCAATCTTGCATAATTTCTATGAGGAATTTGGGCAAGATGTTAATGCATACTCATTTTATGGTCAGCTTATTTATCTTTAAATCTGATATAGAAAATTACTTTTGTCAAAGGCTAAAGGTCCTGTTTTAGTGAGGAGAATGCTCTCCCCTGTAAAGAGAGAAGTTCTGATATTTTAGTGGCAGGTGAAGAAAAGCAGTGGCTTTGCCATTTAGAACCAGAGGGGACATATATATACATATAGCAAAACAAAGCACTCCTTGGGAACTAGAATATGGTGTTTAATACTGTTATACTGTTAGAAGAGCCAGCTCACCTACTGTCAATGCCCCCCTTATTCTTTTCCAAGAAATTCTCAGGTACAACTGAGGAAATAGGTCCTTCTAGAGCTGGTATTGATAGGCAGCTTGCATGCAGCCGACCTGGATCATTCTCTGAAAGTTGGCATCCATGCCCAGGAGCCCTCCTGTTCACATTCAGTTTACTAGCACAGATATAAGCATACAGTTCTTCCAAGGATGAGAAGGTTTATTTTCATAAAACTTAGCTAATGTTCTTTTTCTAGGATTCACCCACCTTTTGAGCAAATTGTGTGCTTTTTCCTATCTGTGAGGTACACTTGAATCTGGTTTAGGGTTTTTTTTCTTCATTTTTATGCATTTTGTGGGTTTTTCAAATACATCTCAACTGGAACAAGGGTCTGCACAACTGTTACAAAATAAAAAATTAACCTTCTAAAGTAGATTTTACTCTGATGCCATGACAGCGGTGGAAGTATTATTCTCAAAACTGAAAGGCTCAGTTTTGAAGCACATCAATAATCTTTGCAGTTGTTCTTTATTCCATAAAGCACAGCACATATTCCAAATCCTCGAAAACAAATTAAAAACTCACCTTCTGCTATGAATAACAGAGAAACATCAAACACAACAGTATATAGGTACCTGGAAAAACAAAGCATAAAGAGTGTTTTGTGGAGTTCTCAATCAAGCATTCCTAAAGAGAACAAATTCACTGATCCATACTGTCTCTGTTACTTCTCATCCCAGATCAAATGGCCCAAAAGAATTCTTTGAACAGATACTTAAAAAGACATTACAGACAAAATGATTTCGAACCCAGCAAAACTGCCTTGCAGATTTTCTATTTTCGTACAGATCTGCACTACATTCTGCCTCTCAGAAAACTCCAGCAGAGTTCCTTCTATAACATCAGATATCTATCAGATTTGATCTGCTTAGAACAGATTTAGCAAAGAAGTGGAAGCAAAGCAGCAAAAGGTTTAAAAGCATTCCCTGGGAAATATACTCTACAGGGCATCAGCATGAAATTACAGGGGAGGAAGGAAATGGGAGAGAAGCGTATTTCTAGGAAGGTGTTGCATATGTGACATGCCTGGCTGAGGTATGGGAGGGAACAATAAAGATCCATGCTGGCCGGCTGAAAGGCTCAAATAATTTAAGCACTCCATTTGCGTGAGTATTGTAAAGATTGAAAGGTGTATGGTAGAGAAGTGGTAGAAGTAGCAGGGAAGAGACAGAAGAGTGGGGTATGGTGGGGAACCCAGATCTGCAGTGCTGAGAGGAGCCTGGATGGTGAAAGCAAAAACCCTTGTTAGGAACTAACGAACCTCTCCGAGCTTAGGAATTACAGGATATTATGGTACACATAATCAGTTCTGTAAAGAGCTGAAAGGGAAGATAACATAAACCTGGACCACCTGTGTTGACAATTTTCCTTGTCATGGAAACTTTATTCCCCACTAAGTGTGAAAACATATCTAATATCAAATCCACCTCTGGAATAGGAACTTAAAAGTTCCTAATAAACGTATTGCTTACTTCTAGTACCTACCCTTCTTACCTCATAAAGATAAATAAGCGATTTGAAACTAGGTGCCATGGAGTTGGAATGAGTCCTACCTTCCTCTCTGCTTTTACTTGTAATGAAAGACAATGCCACGCTTCAATGAAATTAAGTGTGGAGTCCAGCCAGAATTTTTTTCTGCACTGTAATTTCATTCCATTTAAGAGAAAGGTGCTTTTAGTTATAGTATTCCAGCTATGGCCAGGAACATGAGGAAGAAAACATGTCATTGCCTCACACTTAGAAACAAGTGATGGATGTCATTGTCCTAGAAATACTAAGACACTGTGTAGACCTGGGATGAACAGCAATGGTAGTTTATTAATATAGATTCTTTGCAAATCAGCAGTTCTCATGTTTCCACATTTTAAAAATTGGCATGTCTAATTTAAGAGCAATGAGGAAATATGGAACAAAATGTCGGTGGGGGAAATGTGAAATTTTGAATTTATGGTAAGGATTTGAAAAAGACAATTCACCTGGAACCTTGAATGAACAGATTCGCTTTAGAACATTTGTCAGTTCCCCGGTTTTAGCTGGGAGATACAGCCCTCTGACTCGGCTCTGCGTTTCAAATATATGAGCAAGCAGAGAAGCATTTTGGGTCCATATGTCTGGAGACCAGTTACTGTCCAAAACGATCACTTTCTCCTTTTTTTCTAACACTTACTTCCCAAGTAAAACTAAAAAGCCTATTTCAAGTCACCTCACACCAGCTGTTAACAGAAAATTCTTGCTTTTCTATGGTATTTGTGTTGGAAACAATCGCCAAGGTGCCCAGACTGTTGAATCACAGGGAAGTTGAGATTTAACCTTGGCAGAAGGCCATGTGATTGACATTTCCATTGCCAGAGTTTGTCCAAGTCATTTCAAGAGCCAACTAGATTTCATTTTGCCTTATCTGTGGGTTATCATTCTTACAAGAATCATCTCATTCTGGCGGGATCTTGATTTAAGGCTTTAAAAGTCAGCTGGGCTCAAACTGATTTTGCAAGGTCACAAACACTGCAGGTTTGCTCCATAATACGGAATTAGAAGATTGAGTGCCAGTCCTTTCAAGGTCCTAGCAACAGTTAGATGTGCCTCACAGTCTCATTCTCAATTAGGGCAATTTTTAAGGCTGTCAGCAGCTCACAATTTTATCTCACGGTTCTCACCTCAATATTTTTTCCAGGTGCACAGTCCTGACAAAAATTTGCTTCCCTTCCATTTGTAAGCTACTTGGAGAGCCTTCCTATGTGTTATATTTAGATAAGTACAGATTTCAAATTTTCACCCAATCAAATAAAATTTCATTTTCCAAAAAATATCTGCTGCTCTAATTGACTATCTTAACCATGGGGACACGTAAGATGGAAAGACTGCTTGCACGACCCTGGCATATGAAGGATCAGCCGTGCAAAATTGTTACCGTGTTTAATTTAATTGCCAATTGTTTTATTAATTGACAATAATTAATAATTGTCAAATATGTTGCTGCTTTTTACACTAAGCCATTCCCCAAGGAAACAAAATAAGCACTGAACTGCTGGTAAGTAATTGCAGGACACAGCTTTAATGGGTTTCCTGTGAAAACACCATGAGTTAACTTGTAGATTTTACCATTCAATATACCCCTTTGGCTAGTCACTTTTTTATTAATTTCACTGTAAGACTGTAGCTCACACAAAATCCTAGGCAGGTAATCATCATATTTGTGTGAACTGATTCTGAGATGCAGAAGTCCCGCTGTGAGCGCAGTTCTGAATTGATGCAGACTGCGTGCATATGAGCAGCAAATGTGATATGGGGTCCTGGAGTGCCCTTCTTGCAGGTTAGCCTGTCTAAGTCAGACCAGTTGTATGGAGCAGGCACTGCATGGCTAATCAGTCCTGGGCACGTGAAACATTATTAATACGTCGTTTGTTACAGGAGCACCTTTTTCTGTGTTAGAAATCTGAGACGGAAATCAGAGAGCCTTTTACTTACCAGATTGTTCTTTTTTTCATTTTTAATTTCAAGTGTCGGATAGCAAATTTTAGTTGGATGTCTCATGCCGACACGCAGCTCTGCATACATGAGGTATGTTATGTGAGGTAATGCCATTTACAGGGGGGAAACCCCCAATCCTGTCGAACCTTAACTCTTGAGGTAGCAGCTACCAGTTATTTTTAAATGTCTTAGTTTGTCCTTGCCATTGCTAATTTTTACTGTTAGATGTCTCCTCCTTTAGTTGTCCCACTAAGTAATTGCTATGTACAAGACACTCCTTAAGACCAAAAGAAAAGAAACTGCAAGCAAATGTTTTATTAACATTGTTGCAGAACCTTGAAGGAACAAGGCAAATCTATGTAATCCAAATCACCCAAAAGATATTCTTTAACCAAAGTAGCCAACAAGCTACATAAAATTTTATTTTAATAATGACTGTGAAACAGCACAATAATTGCTACTACTTACTATTTGCATTGCAGTAATATCAACAACAGAAAGTTACAAATCCTTCCCCACAGGGCTTTGGTCCCAGTCCAGCCATGCACTTATGTAAATATACAACTTCAAGTAAACCTACGGAATTCAAAATGCAATTCACGGGCTTCAAGTTAAACAGTGTGTTTAAGGACTTTCCTGGGTCAGGAGCTTAAAACTTATGAATCTCTTTTTAGAAGACCAGCTTAGCAATGTTCAGCTCTGACATGCTTTATCTAACGAAGAATATAAAAAGGAAGCTTCATTTATATTTTTCCTTCAGTCTTTTCCAGTAAGAGTAATTTCCATTTAGTTAGAAAATTGCTTCCTCCTAAGAAGTGCCCCACAAACATACATGTCAGGGACTTCTGCTGGATCATAAATATAACTATCCACAATATAGCCACCCAGGGATAGTTCTGTTATTTATTATACACCATAAAGAACATCTTCTTCCCGTCACTTTGAATTATCCTTGATGTTGCGCTCTGTACCTTCAGCAGGGCACTACTCTTTGTTTGAAAAGGTCGCTGAAACCAAATACGGCGAACTAGCTGAAGTCTGGCGAGTAGCTTGTAGAGCAAACAATAGCATTTCAATTCCAGTTTCCCTATGGAGATGCCTCTACAGCCTGCTTGTCTTCTCCTGTGCCATTACATGCAGTCAGGAACTCAAGGACCGTTAAACAATAAAACCCCTTTTTTGTCACTTGTGTCTTCAGTTTCCTATAGCTGTTATTTGTTTGTCGTCTATTTCCTCTTACACACACAAGCCTGCACTTTAGTCTACTTGTGGCAGCCTCAGAAACTGAGGGGAAAAGGGGATATCAAGGCTGTATCCACTGTTACGGAGTTTTCTGAAGACAAATATGTTGCAAATTTTCTAGGTGCTAATAAAAAAAAATACTAATTTTGGTGTTCTAACTAAATAAGTCAGATGATATTTTCATCTGTTTGGACCAGTAGATAGCTTCTGATCCTGTTGCAAACCATACCTTAAAATTTGCTTTGTTTACCGACATGCTACCAGTAGTAAACTGTGCTAGAATGACCCATCATACGACTGACCATGGAGGAAGAGCTAGCCCATACTAACAAAACCTGAAGATGCTACTAGGTGGGGTTCAAGCTAGAGACACTGCACGGCAATACAACTAGTTGAGTATCATAAGCATTTTCATATCTCTCAGAGAGATTCTGTACTTGCTTTTTTATTAGATTCAAAAATCCTGTTTGTTCAGTGTGTGCAAGTCATTAATTCATATTTGTGACTAAAACACAACTACCTAAGCATTTTAGTAAGAGACTTGACTGACACTAGGTGTAATTTGACAGGGTGAGGTGCAGTGCCTAGGTGGGTCATGAAGCCCATTGTAGCTACTTATCATCATTAAAGGATTTTTGTACCCTTAGTGAGCCATATACTATAGAAAGCAAGAGTCAATGTGTGCAAACAGCTGGAGAAAGCTCAGGACATACAACTGGCAAAGCAAGTGGAATAACAACCTCCACAGGTTCGGTGCAGTCCTCAGCAGCAAAGCCAGGCTCAAACACTAATGGATCATTCTTGCAAGTGAAATCGCTGGCTGACACCACCTTTATGTCCAGAGTTGCCTTGATATTTTGTTTGCGTGTTCCTGAAACCCATTGCTTTCTCAGGCACAAAACCCAATGCTGCATACAAAAGAGCCACAGTTTAAGAGAAAGGAAACACAGTATCAGATAGAATGAATAAAGAATAAGATATTTATATAAATAACAGATAACTTGTTAATAGCCAAGTCTGACTTTTCAGACACTGTAGAGAATATTTATAGATGAATTTGCCCTCTAACTGAAACAGTAATCCCGCAACAGTCACTTAGCTCCAAGATTACCATTGCATGGGTAGCGGTCCTTGGCAAAGAAAACTCTAGACATGTTGAACAGCTATACATTCAGTACTTTCCAACCTTGTGAGAGTGCTGGTGAAGGCAAAACTCTTCTGAAACCTCAGTACCGTTCTGCTGTTTGATGGACAGAGAAATCCGCCCCCCTTCCCAAGTCCAGTGCAAACCATATATTCAGGATTTTACGAAATTTACCGAAGAGAAGGAAAGAAAAGAACTGGAAAATATCAATACATTGTAAAGCTGATTAAAAGCAAAATTTGTCTCAGAATCTGAATTATTTTGACATACTTGTTTGAACACTTCCATTTGGTTGGTTTCAGTCCAGGAGTGTGCTCCTTTACAAGTAACCTTTTGCCTGATATTTTCTAGAAACTATTTGGGTAATTTGAAAACCATGAAATCATCACACAAAAAAGTAGCACTACCTTTGATGAAAAATAATTGACCCGCAAGCTTCAGTCCTGCTCTCAAAAGTGATGTGCAATATGTCAAAGCCAAGAGCAACGTGTTTCAGCAGCATCTGACATGAGGAGATGAGCTCTGGCCATGCAGAGCCCCACAGGAGGAGCAGCTCACCTTGCCTCTCTGCCACAGCCAGAACAGAGGAAGGAGCAAACCCAAACCATATTTCTAGAAACATCACCTCATGAAATGGTGGGAACAGGCTCAGT
Organism: Anarhynchus alexandrinus; assembly: GCA_008711295.1. Classification (NCBI taxonomy): domain Eukaryota; kingdom Metazoa; phylum Chordata; class Aves; order Charadriiformes; family Charadriidae; genus Anarhynchus; species Anarhynchus alexandrinus. Next base: position 1,153,799 of record VUYV01000051.1, on the reverse strand, counting down.
CTTCAAAGGAAAAGGGTAAGAATATCTTTGCCTCCTTCACCAAGTTAACTCCTTCATGAAATTAATCACTGTCAAGGGTGAAAATGGTGTACATTAAAAAATAAAATTATGTCAATTCCTTCTATACTGAATGCAGACAATACCACATAATAAAAACTGGGGGAAAAATGACAATTGAATTAAGCAATACCAGACTCTCATAAATTTATGTTACTTGTCTCTAAAGAAATTAAGTACTACAGCATGCTCTATCAATGACCCTACACATTTTTGCTAATATTTTTCCATAATTGATGTCACAGACCTATCTCAGACTAATGACATTATGTTTGCAAGTTTCTAGTGCTCTCATCAAGGAACTTGGAAAGTAATTTCCCGAAGACTCCATTTGTTTCTGTCTTCATTTTCTTGAACTCTCACAGCTATGAATTATTTGCCTTCTAGTATTCCCTTTTCCTCAAGATACTAGAAATTTTCCTTTATGATCAGGTCTACATCATGAAGACCATGGCCCTGAATCCTTTAAGAACATAAACTTGTTCTCAACTTTAACCAGAAGAGTTGTCTTTTTGAAACTGGTGGAAACATTTATAATTTTAAGTCATACATGTGTTTTACAAGCCATGGTCCATATTTTTTTTTCTCGGACTGGACAAGCCAGCCAGTAATAAAAGCATGGAAGGAAGGATGAAAGGACAAATGGAAGGAGAGAGGGAGGAAGGAGGGAAGGAAGCCTGCTCACAGTTTAGGCATACAGGTTGAGTTCTCTATGACACGAACAGGCATGTGGTCTCTCACCTAGTGAGTATGACCATGTCCTCACCTCCTCAGGTATCCCAAACTATTCTACATGTTCCCAGTTCCTACAGGAACCCCAGGTGCCCTCCTGCAAACTATTCCAGTTAGGTGGAAACCTGCACCACAGCTGGCTTCACCACGGCTGTGAAAGGCGTGTGCCAGTGTGGAAAGGTTTGTAAAACTGGAGAATTAATTTGTGTCCTGTTCTTTTGCTTTGCTGAGTTATTTTGTTATCTTCCCCTGCCTATAATCAGAATTTGGCAATCCAATAAGCATGGGAGCAGAGAGGCAGAAAACTGTCAATCAAAAAGACCTTTAATTTCACCAGTGCTACCAATTCGCTCTGCACCAGCCTTAGGTCATCTCTGCCTCTGCTTCCCTGTCTGTAAAATGGAGCTAAGATTACTCCCCTGCATCTGTTTACCAGGCAGTGCAGAACTCTGAATGTGTTAAATGCAACGTTAACTGTCGATAATAGGTTTAATTAGGAAATGTAATCCTTGCCCCAAGCAGCTTGCCATCTCCCGTCTCTTCTCAAAATCTGTTATTTTATTAGACTTTATTTGCTGCCCCAATCTCCCTTTTAAGTAGATCACTTTCCCATTTTATTTTTCACTTACTGTAAATACAACAGTAGAATCCTTTGTTAGTTGAAATACCCTTTACAATTTGACATTCAGTACTGCTAATTATGTTCTTGACTTGCTTAAGCTTAATTTTAGAGATTTCCCTATCCACCCCTCACTACTTTTTCTATATATTTTTAAAGAAGCCTTCTGTTTATAATTATTTTTACATTGTCACTTAAACAAACTTGCATCTGTTGCCTTGTTTTCCCTCTAGACTGAACGAGGATGGATTTTAATTGCATCACCAACTGTTTCTAAAACACTTCCTAGAGTCTCCACTAGCTTTCCTCTGCATAATAAAATCTTGACCAATAAAATACTAACCAAAATCTGTTAGGGCATTTAATGTTTTCTCAAAGTCAGCTTTCCTGCAGTCCAGAATGTTCACTTTGCTTCCACCAGCCCCCAAGAATATTTTGAACTAATGATATTGTAATGTCCTGGGTGTTTCTTTGCTTCAGTCCTATTAATCATACTTGGTATATTTTCTAGGACTTGGTCCAAAATAGCCTCTAACCATCTGAATGCTTCAATAAGCTGTGGAAGAAAGCAATCCTGAAATACCTCTCAAAATGCGTTCCTCCTCTTCATTTTTGTATTGAGTGGCATCCAAAGCAACATCTGAGTAATTAAAACTCTGCCAGGATCAAATATCCTGCCTTGTTATAGGATTCTCCAATGTATAAAAACATTTGCTGATTCTGTGTTATTTTATTTTAACTACCCTGGAGATGTAAACTCTCTCTGTAGCATTCTAGAATCAACTTACCATTTTATGGCTCTAATTTCTATACAGATTTCTATGTCAGCCATAATATTTCTTTTCACAAATCAACATTCTGCCTAATCAGTTCACTTACCTACTGCTTTAATTTACTTAACCCTTTGGCAAATTCTGTATTCTTCATATCATAAGATATTTCTCTGCAAAATTATTTTAAAATGTATCCCACTTATAAAATTAGGAATATATAAAAAGTACACAAAATATAAAAACATAAGTGCACAGAGAAATACTGGCAAGATACATACATGTAACAGAAAAGAATTTGAATAACTGCTTCAGAATTTAATCTGATAGCCATGCTAAAGTCTGCCTAACTTCCTTAGTCGAGTTACAGGGTTTGTAGTCACAGGCTCATGATTCTCTCTTGCTGTCAGTACAAATGTTGTTGGTAGAAATGGATATCTGTTTACTCTTTCATGTGGAAAATGGGTCTTGATAAATCAGACAGACAGAGGAACAGAGATCAGAAAAGAGTTTGATTAGATTTTAGGTCCCAGAGTCATTGAAAAATAGGGGTGCATGCTCAGGGTAGTAGCAATACACTAGTGAGAGACTTGGAGTATGGCAAGAGAAACATCAATGATAAGAAAAATATCCCAGTCACTGCAGTAAGGCAGTAACTGAGAACCGTCTCAGGCAGCGGAAGAGTGCAGAGAGTTGGAATTGCAGGGAAGTTACCTGGATATGTAGGATGAAGAGCCTGTGCAAAATCAAGGGGGTTTGTGCAGGATTCAACACAGAAAGAGACAAATTTCAGAGGCTGATAAAAATGGTTGGAATTATGTTCCCTCTGATCCCTGAGCATATCCATGATTCTTCCCTAAATGAAAGCTCTTTTTCTTTTTTCACTTCTCCTACCATCAGCAAATTATTATCAGACATAATTATTTTATACTCCCTTTCATTTTTGCAGATACAGTTCTACACATGAATTTCTAAAATATTTTCAGTTGCATATTTCCCATGTGATATTCATTTCTGGAATCACAACAAACTGCAGCAAGTTCATCCTTCTAATTTCTCTCAACTTACTAATCAACCTTCTCATTATCTTGCTAACATTTGGCCTGTGCTGAATAATCATTTTCCAATTAGCCTTATGCTTCTTACTTAAATGGTTATCCAAACACATATCAGTTAGCTCTGTTCTAGCAGAACTTTCGTAGTGTCCACCTTGGTTTATGACATTAGCCCCTTCTTTTCTTCCTTTGCTGCATGCATCCCCTTCCTCCGAGTTACCTACAAATACCTAAAAAACTTTTAGCCACTTGGACAGTGAAGGGGTTTTTTTATATTTTTTTTAAATAGTGTCTTCTTAGAATCCAGTGATAGCAATGGATTTGGAAATAAAGCTTCAGAGGAGTTCTGAATTTCAGGGAACTGTCTGATCATTCACATTAGGATGCAGATGTTCCAAATTGATGGTACCACCTGAGCTTTTAAAGCTTTAAAATTCCCATGTGTTCTGTGGGAAAAGAATGGCTTAGAAACACACTCAGAGAATTTCAGCATTGGGCACCCATTACTTGGGAAATCCCAGGAAGGGCAGGATGAATGTATGGGTTACCATTGCATTCCTCTGTGATGGCTCAAATTGGAGTACAGAAAACCTAGGGAAAGATGTAATGTTGAGGCCCCTGAGGAACTGGCTCTTGCCCAAAGCATATTCTCCTGAGCCCACTGTCCAGCTATGCAGGGCACAACTGAAGCTCGTAGCTGCACAGAACTATGAAGATGCCAGACCAGCACTGGTACAAACCGAGCAGACCCAGAAACGTGTCCACTTGCTTCTTTGAACCCAAACTTCTTTACAATGACCCAACAAAACCGGTTTGGTGTCTTTACATTGAACTCAGCTCTTCTCTTGATGGCACAGTGCCTGGAGAGGAGCACGAGAGGATAGCTGGATAGGCTGCCTTTTTTTCCTATTCCAGAGCTTGACCATTCATGCTCTACCACTGCTCCTCCACCACACCTTTTCACTTTATTTTGGTTTTACCAACCAGAATGCTAATAATAGTCTGATAGTAGTCTCAAATATACTGAAAAAAGACTGATAAATGTCTTAAATATAAACATCTTCCATGGAGCTTAGTTCACTTCTTCCAGAAAAAAATAAAAATAAAAAAAAGCAGACTGAAAAAAAAAAGACTGAATTTTGCTTTTAATCTACCCTAGTTAAATGAAATAAATTTGCCAGGTGCTGAGAAAAATGCTAGGTGGTGAGGCAGAGTCATCAGGACCCCTTCTTTTTAACACTGGCCTTTGTTCACGTGATGATCATGGTGTAGACATGACCACGGAGCTCTCAGTCTGTGGATGCCCTGAAAACAGCATTAATTGTCCACATTGTTCTTTCATCTATGCTGGCAAATTATCCACATCAAGGAGACGAATACTTATAATACCAAAGTGCTACTGTCCTTGAAACTCTCAGTTTCACAGTGATTTTAATTCAATGTACACACTGGGGCTAAAGATACGGGGAAGGAGGTGTTCCTCTGCTTTTATATTCATTAAAATGCTGTGTATTTATTTTGATGTTAATATTCAGCCCACCTACATTTCTGAGAAAATATATATACTGTTTTTTTTCTTAAAAGAATAATATCTTGTCATTTTCTGGAGGCTTTGCGGGCATTATTTTAACAATCAATATTTCTCCCTTCTTTTTCTCCCACGGATTTTTTCCATAAGGAAAAAAAGGGAAAAAAATTGAGATGAAAAAGAACAGGGAAGAAAAGTAAAAGAAAAAGAAGAATCGCTTCTCATTAAAGATACGTTTTTCTTTTTTTTTTCTAAATAAGTTCCTTTCCCCTCCCTAGAATATTTAACATTTATAACAGCTTTTACCTTGATTTTTTATAACCGAACAGGAAAAAAAAATCTTTTTAGTCTTTTGACTAGGACTTTTCTGCAAAATATGGACACTGGGAAAAATATTTCACACATTATGCCCCCTCTAATTGTTACAGCTGTACTGTAGCAAAGGATGGAAAGTGCGTGTCTACCTTTGATGAAAGAAATTGAAGGAGTAAAAGAGGAAGAAAGACATCTGGATTACCTTCACATTATACAGTATTATCGTTTGAAATCCTTGTTATTTCAGCAAAGCTTATTTTAGTTAATTCTCAATTTTCCCAGAACAGGACAACACAGTCCAGAGAGGTGGCACAGATACAGGAGGTCCCTACTCATTTTCAGCACTCTGAGTGATAAGGCTTAGCAAAAATCTTTCTGAGATGATTAATGGCAGATTTGACTCTGGGAGGTAATTATAGGTTTTGACAAGAAGTTTGAGACTTTGCGGATGAAAGTGACTGTGAAGGTTTCACTGAGGAAACCAACCCCTGACAGGCACAACATGCTCATTACAGAAATTCTGAAAAAGCACAGAGATCTATAAAATAAGCTAGATACAGAAGAACATATTTTTATTAACCCCACTGCTGCTGACGGCAGATGCATCCTCCTTGTTATTTGGGGACTAAAGTGATTTGTAACCTCAGTAACTGCAGTCTTTTTAAGATGCAGAGGTTCATTTGCTTGTGAACTCCCTTCCGTCCTCCCTCCTTCACCCTTTTTCTTTTGAGGGTTAGGCAGGGGGGAGTGGAGGGAGGGAATATCAGATAAATAGTGTCATGAAAAATAAATTATGACCGATCAGAAAGTTCTTCCCATAACGCAATTAGTTATATTTGCTGCTATCTTTTTTTTATTGTTTGGGTTTCAGCAGTGCTATGAATAAAGAAAATATCAAAGTGGCATATGCACTTCTGAGTCTCAGAGTACTTATATTCAGTATTTTGAAATGTAATGTCTGAGAAGTGGAGCAAAGCCTAATTAAGAGGGCTTCCTCCAAGGAAAAGGTCCTTAAAGGCAGCAGGGCTTCTGGTAGGAGCTCTTAGTGTCAGTGAGTACTTTAGGCTCTTCAAAGCAGCATCTTTCAGCTGCATCAACCTACTGTCAGGATTGACCATCATGTTACTACAACTCAAAAACACATTGACCAGGCTTTTACTGCACACTGTCTGACTTCCCAGCTCTTTTGGCAATGGAGGGGGAGCAGTGTGCATCACACAGCAGAGAGCAGAACCCTAACATCAATTCAGAACAAAGCTTTTCCCCAAAGACATTTTTTTTTTTTCCCAGTGAATAAGAGCATTGAAATAGAATCCAGCTGTAGAAAAGGGCCATGAAAAGATTTATTGTCAAATCTAAACGTATTTACGATTCATACACTCCTTTATACATCTTGCCACTATCAGGTACAGACCCTGTTTCAGTAGTACCTTCTGGCTCCTCTGTGCCTTTTGTCAACATAAAGCAGCTGTAAACCTGCCTGCTCTGGCCAATTAAGTTGTTTTGTATTTCTGGAGTGGCACAAAGGAAACCCACCCCTCCTCCTCAGCTTGGTTTAATAAAATAGGGATATATGGGGCACACAGGAATCGCAACAGTCAGAGTGGAACAAGAGTCACAGGCCAGATTCTTGCGCTGCAATAAAACAGTGGCAATCCAAGGGAGCGATGGCAAATTATGCTAGCTGGGAGTCTCTCTCTCAGATTCCCCAAAAGCTGTTCTGTCAGAAAATAAAATGACATTATTAGGCTGCCTGTCACCACCATTCCCAAAAATATATCTTCTCAAGCCATTTCTGGGAGTCTGTGAAAAAGGGGCATATGCCCAACTTCATTTTTATGAGATCAACTGTATTACCTCATATTAATTGTGAACAAATGCCCCAGTGCTGCAGGGGCTTATCAAGACAGCCTGGGAACCACCATGTATCAAGAGGATACGCCCCTGACCAGGGAGTCAGCATGGGCCCATTTTATTTCCCTTCAAAGCCTTGTTCTGGGGTTTTGAGTAAAAATCAAACCAGAAATTCAGCCTGGACTTCAGATCAGGAATAAATATAGCCTGTAACGTGTAATGAAAACCTTAATAAGCAGAAGCCAGGTGAGTATTGGAGCTGTTCCCAGCAAGGCAATAGGAATTTTGCTTCTCCAGCCAGAATTGAGTCCTTATTGTTACTATCCATACGCACATATTCTGCTGTGTTAAAAAAGCCTGTGATGTAGAATACCTCACTGTATTTAGGCATCTAACGTAAGCCAAGATTCATTTAACTGTAATTCAGATATCTGTAATGTAGAAATTTCCCCTGGACCTAGCCACTTTAACATTGCACCGCTTTAAGATAAAATTGATCATTGTCTGCAAATCCCATGTATTTCATTGGTGTCCACTACATTTCAGTCAGATAAAATCTGTCTTTGGCCTCCTGGCCTCTCACTGTGATCAGCAATGAGAGCAAGCAAGATGATCTAGAGAGCAATCCAGAGCATTTGTGATCCAAATTGTCCTTGCGTGGTTCCTGTCTCTCACTGTACTGACTGAAAAGGGAGCCAAAACTGGTGGCTATAACGTGGGTCACCTCTTGAGCTTCACATACAATCCTCAGTTATGTGTCTAGGATTAGGTGGAATGCATCTGAGCCTATAAATTTCTGTTCGACAGGGATCTGTGGACTATACTTTCACTCCAATATGTTAATTTAATGGTCTGTCTTTATAGAAAACACCAGAGAAATAAGAGTAGATGGGGTACCGTAGCACCTAAATTGTTTTGTGACTCACCTGTAACATTTAGTTTCACCTTCACTCCATAGGGAAAAAAGCAGATACTGGAAGATCATGGTTTCAGGACTGGGCAGGTGAGCATCAGGAAAAGGCAGATCACACCACACAGAGTAAAAAAAATGATGTAAAACATGAAGTTTCAATGGTGAACTTAGTTAAAAACCTGCAAAAAATGTTTGACATTTTAAAGGAAGTTATTTCATTCTGTATCTGCAGTAGCTTTTCACAGTTGACCAATATAGTCCTTGAAAGCAACTTCGAAGTTATATGCATGAGAATTGGCAGAAACTGACCTTTACTTCTCTGCATAAAATGTTCACATAAGAATTGCTTTTGTTTTCATGCAGCCAGGGCAAAGAGTATCACGGGATTCATGAGGCCAATTGTACTTAATCAAGGATGAGATAAAAAGCATCCCATGTATTTCAGCAGAATTAGAGTACATAGCTCCATTTTCAAATAATCACTGTCAAGACATAAAATAAAAACTCAAAGAGACATCTGTCAAATAAAATTTTAATAACATATGAATCAGAATAAGTTGTGGCCTATTGTTTGAATATTCCAGTAGTAGAAAAGGAGGTTAAATTCAACTAAATTATTCATTGAGAATAGTTGCTCATCTCCAGCATGTCTCTGTATAATTTAAACAAAAACAAAGGTATGCCAAAAAATAAAATGAGATTTTTTAAATACTTCCTTGAATCTAGATCATGCAATTCCCTATTTAATTCCAAAATAATTATTAAATACATGGAAAAAATACTAATGCATAAAAAATATATTAAATTGGCAGACGACAAATACATTATTTATTGCTTCGAGTTATTGATGAGCTTTCATAACACCTCGTCATTCTGTTTTGCTCTGTCACTCATGAGCTATAAGATCATCAGTAACTCATAATAAATAATGTATCCATAGCAAGTCCTTTGGGTAGCTACCCTTATTTATCTAGATATATGCACATGGATATGCACTATCTCACCAAAAGAAATGGTCAGCACATTAAACAATGCCGATTGGCAGAGGTTTCAAATTTATAGGCCGAGAATGAAAAAAAGGGATTGAGGACTTTACAATTTTTTGGGCTATGTATTTTTTTTCATGCTAAGAATGCTTTGCTGGAATAATATGCAAATATGGAGGGTTATAATGGACTGTATTTACAATAATTCAAAATCATAATGAAAACCTATTTTAACAGATTTAATATAAACAAAGGGGACAAAATTAATACAGAGCTTGGTGTGACTATTGAGCGAATGAGCTGTACCCTTTTAAGTTTATGGAAATTATTTGGTAAAGGTTAAAATAGAAAGTAAATTCAAGATGAAAGTTAGTCTTATAAAAATGACAATTTCACACATTATTGGACTAAACAGATGTTATTAGTAAGAACAGATAGATTCCAATACAATAACATTGTTTACAATAAGCAAATCTCTAATGTCTTTTCATCCTATAACACAAATATTCCTGAATACTTGCACTGAAATGCTGATGCAGAGTGATCACTGATGAAAATGCCCTTTGTTTTGACCTGCATCATCATTTCAAAGTTATATACAATGCAGTTATTAACTCTTTTTTCAACTAATGAAGTAAGAATTGGGTTGGTTCATGTCAACTATACAATAGTATTCAAAATGGTTAACCTGTTAACCTAAGTTGCTATTTGCATTTTCAAAAAGCAGCTGGAAGAGACCTTTCCTGCATGCGTTGTCTTTGGGGGAAAAAATTGCTGGGGCCAGGCGTTAAAGCCTCCAATTCTATATGCTATGATGTACTGGATTACATATTTTTCTATTATTCTGTCCACCTTGTTTTATAATTTACTGCGCATGATCAGTGGCTCTAAATGACTGTGAAGAAAATATGGATGTATTAGCTGCATAAACCAGATGAATTGATGAAATGTATAAGCAGGATGAACATAAACCATTGGTGCATTTTTTATTTTAAAAAAGCTAATATGATTGTACAACAATGCAAACCAAATATTTCCATAGGGAGATGCAATATTAACCCTATTTTATAAGATCTTGGTGACAATTTATTGAGACTATTAAAGGGATACTTTGTGCAGTTCCAATCACGTATAGTCAAGGAAGACAGCTTCAAACTGGAACAGAAAGAAAGAAGGGTGTCCAGGTTAATATGAGGACTAAAAGGGCTTCCTTTGTTCAGTTTAGAGAAAAAATTACTGCTCGTGTAAGTAGATATGTGTGTTTTGCAAATGTGTGTGTGTGTTAGGGGAAGAGAGGGATAAACATGCAAAAGAAAAGCTATTTACACTAAAAGACAGTGTATCCTTTGGCACAAGAACAAAGAGGAGGAAAATATGGCCAGGAATAAGCTTGTACAGAAAATGAGAAGATTTCCAGAGGAATTAAGTTTTTAAGCAAATTTTTGGTAGAAGTAATAGGCAGCACAAGGAGCCTAACTGAAAAGGGAGTTCAGTACCTCTATGAATGTCATTAGATAACACAAGGCAGGCCGCGGCTGCCCTTGATGACCCCCGCAACCTTTCCTACACTCTTAGAGACTACAATCTGATTTCTTCCGAATAAAGGCTAGCACAATTATATGCAGAACCCCAAGGTCTTGACTCTAAGTGAGCAGCGGAATAAAGAAATAATTAGAAGAAGTGCCTAAGAAAACCAAACCAGCCAAACAAACAAACAAAACCCCCAAACCTCGCAGCTCTCAGCTGCTTTCTCAGCGCCCGGCACTGGAGCCATATGGCTGGCATCTTATCTTAGCAAGGCACAAAGAGCTCCACTACCAATTTATTCTTTTTGTACAGCACCTTTCTCCACAACTGAGAGGCGAAAGGCTGCTCACCAAGAAGTAACAAATACATATGGCTTTTACATATTAAAAGAGGTGCTTATGGAAACAACAGCGACTCACATCAACTGAAATCAATAGGTATAATAGCTGAATACACAGAAATAAAGAGCTGGCATGCCAAAAATCCTCAGTGCTTTCCAGTGACTTCAAAGACTTGTGTTAGGAGAAGGTCCAAATTAATTTTGTACGTGTTATTAAAGTTTTCCATCATCCAAGGCAGAGATACGCTGAGGCCCCGGGGCTGCAGTGAGCTCTACGGCAGAGCGCGTGCGCAGCCGCCCTGAAGCTGGGGAGAATCCCAGCACCTCAGTCCAGTCGTACACAGTGGAGGCCTTTGCCTGACTGCCATGGGAGGCTCAGAGGCTGTTGTATGCTGAAAATCAGAAACCAAGCCCTGCCTTAGCAGAGTGTAGCAACACGGTCCCCACATATGGGCTCATTTGACACAGTGTGCATAAAGCAACCAATTACAGCAGCAAGCCAGCTAAGCGTCTGGACTTTTTTTTTTTTTTCCTAAGAATAAAACGAACTAGTTCAATCCCCCACAGAATCTCATTCTTCTCCTTTTTAAATCTGACATCTGCTGTCATATCCCAAATTTTACACTAGAAAGCAGCAGCCTGGAATTTCTCAAATGTGTAAATTTTTCATATTGCACTGAGACTGCACCAGCCTTACCTACCCAACTGGATCTATCTGTCACCTGCCAAGCAGCACTTGCAATTTGTTTACAGTCAACTGCAAGGAAATATATAAACTCCCCCAGAAGAGGAAGATGTTGAATTTACACAGACAAGTGACAAATGAGCTCGGCATGAGAACGCATACAAGAATAGCCTACAGTATGCCATTATATCATGACATAAATATATGACAACTACTCCAACCAATGCCCATGGCAAATGTTTCCCTGTGTTATCACCACGAGAGTAATTTCTCTGTGTTGCAGTTTTTTCCGTCTTTTCTTTTTTCCTTGAATGAGAAATTCGTTCTAAAAGAATAATGACTAAAAAGGCACCTATTAGAATGAGCAGATCATACTGTACTGAATGGGTTTCGGGACAACAGTCTGATTATTGCAGTTAATGCATCTCATTTCTTGTGGATCAGTGTCCAGATACCAGTAATACGCTCCACCAGAAATAAACTTATGCATACACTCCGTGGTAAGTTATAAGAAGAGATAAACTATAATCTCAGTAGGTCTGTCCTTAAATCTAGACTCCAATTATAATAAATAGAATAATTTACCATATGTGTCTGTAGAGCAATACAAAACAAAGCTCTCAGTATACATGAACAGCAGTCTTTCGTAAAAGGAGTGGACTCTGCATAAGTGTTAGCCTGGGATTCAAGCCTCCTTCTGTCAAGCAGAATTTCCACTTCTTTCAAAGCTTGAAAATCATGCCTCTGCAGAGAAACAAAACAGAAACCCTCTGGGCACAAGTGAAATCCTGCCTAATCTCTCAAAATGAAGCTTACATTGCAGGAGGTGTTGCATAGATCTCAGGCTAATCCTCTGGAAGTGAAGGACTATCTTTGAAAACAAGGAAAAAGTGCCATCAACCATGGCGGCTTTCCCAATCTCTACAGATTGCTATTGGAGATAAGACTGATCCTTTTCCAACATCTGGTACATTTAAGCAGCAACCTTTCCATTTTAGAAGGGTAAAATTCTGTAACCAGCAAAATGTCCTACCTAAACTCACCCAACCCAGGGGTTTCCTTCTCAGGTTGAAGCCCATCCCTATCATTGACTGTTCATAACTCTGCACTCTTTTACTGGGGAGTTAAATTTAGTTGAAAGCAACCCACCTTCATTCAGAACAAATTTATAAACAAAATTTCTTTGCCAGAGAGAGTTGAAGCAGGAGTCACTGCCCAAATGCAGGCCAATCAGTTTGCTAAAATCTAACTAAAGAGTTAGATCAGATTGAGTTTGTTTTAGGACGAATCCAAAACATCACATCAGGAAATGGAAAAGGCAGCAAGAAAAGAATCTGTTTCTCAAAAGCACAAGTGGTAAAACCTGGAGAAGGAGAGCTCTAGGTTAGATACTGGTAGGAAATAGTGAACTGTAACCAAGGATAATTAATCCTAGATTTGATTCCTAAAGACTTCAGAAGACTGAGACTTTGCCTCTTTNTTTTTAATCAAAGGAGAATGCAGCAAGGAATTACCAGGAATTACCTGATTCCATCAACTGTTTCAATTTCTAATAAATATTATCTACAGGACACCCATTTCAACTAACCTCTTGATTCAAAAATGTTAACGTTTTCTTTTCTGTCAGTAGATGTCATTGGTTTTTGATGTCTCATGCAACTGTTGAATGGGAGACCTGGAACTGTCTGTGAGTATCAGACTCTCATGTTACAGAAACACAATCAGGGAACGTGGCTGGGAAGGAGCCATGGCACATTTGGACCAGGTTCTTACTGTGGTTAACCAGAGGACTGGGACTTCGTATTAAGCCTTGGTGTTTATTGTCTGCTCAGTAAAGATCTGACTATAATTTGAGACACACACTATGCATTATTGTTTATTTTCAGGAAAGGATGCAGTATTTTCAAATCCTGAAAACCTTACAAACTAAACAGTCAAAGAACGCAATAGAATCATCACTTCTGCCCCAGAAAAGCTAGAAGATGGACAGGAGTTCCCTGAAGTTACGCTAATAAAAAATAGGAATTACACTAAGGAGAAAGAAGCTTCATTATGCCCTAATGCAATCCAGTGCATAAAGGAATTTTCAGCTTCAAGAAGAATATAATTTACATTTAGCCTTGCATAGCCCAGAATAGTTGTCCCAGTTGTCATGCAAACCCAAGGTAATTCAAGGAACTAACCACTGTGCTATTTTAGGTACCCTAGAGTATCGCCTCCAGCCTTGCCTCCAGCTGCCACAGATCCTCCCCAAGTCCTACACCACATTTGGTAGCCTTGTGAAGGTGTCTCAGGTACCTAAGGGAAAGGTCTAAAGTGGTCTATGCACTTTTGGCTAGGCAGCTGAATCCCACCCGTTATGTTTTCCCTGTTTTAATGTTGAGGCAGTAAAGAAGATTATAGTCCATGTTTCTCAACAGCCCTGGGATATGGTCTATGCAAAAAGAACAGTTGCTTCAGCTTAACAACCCCTCTGTGTAAAAAGCAGCATAAAGAGGTCATATCAGAGCTGAAAATTGGGCCAAAGAGAGTATATTTTCCTCTGGATGCACAGTTATAATTGCTATTATGCTTAGGGAATTGGGCTTGATCACTGAATGGAAAACACGTTGCAATTAAGAGGGTTGAGAGCATAACTAGATTTGAATAATTGATGTTAATTTCCATTTGCAGAGAAGACTATCACAATGCTGAATCCAAATGCCATGCAATCTTCTGGTCCATTCCCTCATTTCTTGTTTCCATAAATTGCAAGGTAATGTTAACTGCAGGGCCTTGTACAGAATTGCTATATGGATCACATCCCATTATACATCTGAAATCAGGAAGAATCCATCCTCGCATCACTTATGTTCATGAAGCAAGTTCTTTCCTTATTTGGCTATACAATTAACTTGAATGAAACTGAATGTAATGCCTTGAAAACAATACTAAATTAAATGGTAATGCAGTAATCCATCAATTACAACGGGGCAACTAATGGCTTGAAATAGCTTTGTACAAGAGTTTCTAGTTGGATTAATAATATAATTAATGCTATGTACTCACCATTAAAGTAGGAAATAAAATATTGTTTTAGTTAATCTCTCTTTGTCATTGATGGGGAAGTGCAATGCAATCAAAATGAATATTCATTGTAATGTAGCGCCTAAGTATGCAAGTATCTACCAAAAAAACCCCAACAACCAGAATTTGCCAATTATTAAAACATAGTTATTACTGGGATTGCTGTAAGTATCAGAAATGGTGAACACATTTTTAATAATTTTATTTGTCCTAAATGCAATAATAGTCACACTAGCTTTGTACAGGTTAGAGAGAGAGGAGGATTTTGAATGACACTGTGAGCTAGTAGCCTCAGCATTCAGTAGGTTCAATTCTTTCAGACACTACCAGCAACACAGAAAATGGAAAAAAGATAGATGTAAATGATCTGGCCAGCTGTAGCAAGAAGGAACAGAATCTATATTTGGAGAAATGAAGGGAAGCTCACCCCTCTGCTTTCTGATGTTACGCATGCAGATGATAAATTACTCTAGATTTTCATGCTTCCTACTGACATCAAACAAAGCTCAAGAACTGCAGGAATCCAAAGCCACATGCATGTGTTTAGTGCCCCTTGAGTGGCCCACATGCAAAGGGATGCACAACAGGTATCACCCTTTCTAGTCTCCTCTGTTAGACTCCAGATCTGAATTACGCCTATCACCCATCTGTTTTATTTAATTTACAAAAGCAATCATCTGTTCCATTCCCAACAGTTATAAAACAGCTCCATGTTACAGAGCAGAATACCCCATATTTATTCAGCAGATCCCAAAGACGTGGCTTAACCACTGTCACCATCGGCCGAGGATGGGGTGGGAGCAGAACAAGGCTCAAGAGCGGGGAGGGAGGGTGAAAGCCCTCTGCCACCTGGATCCCACCACAGGGACATGCCTGTAGATGTTCAGGGAGGGAAGGGGGGATCTTTTTTCCTTACCCTGGCTCTATTGCATTTTGTGCTGCTGTTCAAAACTGCTGCTTGATGGCCAAAGCGGAGGGCGCAGGGCTGCTCTCCAAGGGCTGCCGAGGGGGCACAGGGATGGGGGCCAAAGCCAGAGGGAGAAGAGCCAAGCACACCCCATGTCCCACTGCTAAAACCGTCCTGCACAAGCCATTTACAGATGGCAGAAGTCCTAATGTTCGCAAGAGAAAGCCTTGCTGAGGCGTGTGATGTGCACAGGCATGCTGGGACTTTAAAGCCTCGCAGCCCACTCCTTTGAATACCTTTAGATCAGACAGCTCTGCACATAAGGCTGTACTTCAACAGTTGTTTAACACTTCCTGTGGACCTAAAACGTTGCTATAAAAAGGAATCCAAAGCTCGATTTCATGCTTTTTATGGAAAATTTACCCAAAGAAACTGGTTAGCATATAATGTGAACCAAGGACTCAAAGATTTAAATACGGCACCTAAAAATAGAAGTAGGAACAAATATACACACAGACACATTACAATTCATCATGGTATGTTTACAGTGGCCTTTGAAGCAGATATAAAAATTCTCCATCGCAATAGGGATTGCTCAGAGGCTCCCCAGGAGAAATGACTTGCTCCTGTACGTCTTTGGACCGATGAACTGGAAAGCAAAGATAACGGTACTGGCCCGTCCTTCTTTCACCTTTCCCTCTCCCCGGTTTTGTCTTGCCCAGTAGCTGAATAATTACAGTTGTTTCTGAGCTGTGCAAAAGCAGGGGAATGGCAGCTCTGCTTTGCTTCCTGATGCTTTCCCCTGACTCCAGCAAAACACCCTGTGGGCAAGGTATATTCAAATAGACTGTTAGCACATGCTACAGAGGTCGCTTCCCGAGTAAAAAGCTATCTTGTATTATTTACAAGAAGTATTAGATAACATTTTGGCCACGGAGACACAAAGAAGCATCCTGAGATCATTAAAGCTCTAAAGTGCATGTAAAGCAGAAGGGTGTCTTTTTAAGAGGTTATCAAAGGATCCCACATGTGTATCAAGTCGATTCCAACGGAAGCAAAAAGAAATATGCCTGTTAACTTTAATGGGAACTGCAGAGTAAGTAGAAAAGGCATTCAATCCGAATGCCTCTGAAAAGCAGAGAACGCATATTTCAGTAATGCTGAGATTTTAACTTGTGATTTAAGGGAATCTATACAGTTCAGATAAGAAGCATAGCCTATTAGACATCATGCCTAATAATTTGCAAAGGTTTAACATATGCACACAGATAGAATTTTTTTTTTCTGTTGGGGGGCAGAGGGTGGTAAGGAAAATCAGGTTTTCTTACTATATTTATTTTATGCTTGTAAGCAAAATGGAAGAAAACAACGCAGGATACCATAAAACCCAAGGAGTGAGTTGGAAAAAAGGTTACAATGACTATATAGGACAGAGTCTCCACTGACCTTGTGCATTCCGTCTTTTCAATGTAAACGCTGCCTTTCAAACCAATAGTATTTTCTATTTCATTAGTGCCTGTGGAAGAACAATAAAAATATATAAAGTTTAAAAATCAGGCTTCTGCAAGATAGCTTGAATAAGATAAAATTAAGAGCATATCCTACCCAATTAAGGGTTTCTTTTGAGTTACAGTCATGCCTAAGTATTTTCAAATATTGAAGGAGGTGTGTATTGATATTTGTGGCTATGCTTCTGTGTCTCCCAAGAAGAGGAAAAACTGCATGAGAAGCTTTAGTTTGGGGGGCAAGAAGCACAGAAAAGGGAGCGTAACAAATGCAAAGGTGGGTGGTAAGTGGAGGTAAAAGAAGAGATCAAGAAGGAGAGAAAAAGTCATTTTAAAGTCATTTAGGTTTGAGGCAGGGCAAGGGAATTGCTTAGGCAGGGCGCTTATTGTTTGACTGTCTACAACTGTCCAAGGTGTCTTAACATCTGGAAAAGATTTGAATTATTAAGGAGTGAATAACTAGCCAAAAATACCCCCACAAACCCTCATGAAATTATGAATGGATATGTTTTAACGCCCCTTAGCAGGAAAATACTAGTTTAAAGAGAAATCTGTTCAAGTGTAGAACAGTGTCCCCCCAGAAAACACGGGTCCTCTGCACTTCTTGGGATATGTGGATAGTGGGATCAGCAATGTGAAGCTGGGAACAATCCTGTGCAATCACCTTCTCCTATAATTTATTGACTGCTGTCATGGCATGTGGTATTGTGCAAACACTGCCCTAGGGTGTTTATCCTCTAAATCAGACACAGATAATAGAAGTCAGACACAAAATACCAGGGGAGAGGCCAAACCAGATGGAGATAATCCATTTTACATCAGATGTGGATGTGACTTTCTCTTGGGCTGATTACTTCTTGTTAGAGGAGCGCTTTGCTCAAGGATTTAATTGAAAAGTGGCCATCGGTCCGACCAAGACAAAGAGCTCCCTTGTAGGAGGTGCAGACTGAGTGCAACAACTGTAAATTAAGAGCAGGGAGCTCTGTTCAACAACACCCTATGACTAAAGACAGTTTAGCCAAGGTTCTGGATGCAGCGCAGCCACATCATGTAGTGCCACCCTTGAGTAATTACTACATTACAAAGTGGCTGTTCTGCGTCTGCAGAACACAGAAAGTATGCCACACCGACCTGCTGCCTTGCTCAGAGGCAGCTTTTATTTCTGTGCCCGGTCTTACACTGAACAGGCTATATTTTACTCAAGAGGGAAGAAGAAAACTGAGTTATACTAGTGCAGTCTTTTGCCTGCTTCAGCTATTTGGACTGCAAGCTCTTCATGGGTCTCACTGTGTTTATGTATAGGAGGAGGATGTCACCATCTGACATTTGCTGAATAATTCCAGACCTTAAATTTTGGCAAACTTGCTGACACACCTTTAAATTCATCATGATAAATATCCCCAAAACAGAGCCATCAGGATCCCGAGGTCCGACAGCTGCATTTCCCAATGCACCAAAAGTCTTCGCCAAGGTGGTAACACACTAGAATGGACTTCTGGGTGATGATTAAGGGACAGAAGGCCACAGTGTCTCACATGGGAGTATTTCCCACAATGCAACCACTCTATCAGTGATCTCTCAACCCTGATTCTCAAGAGAAATGTGTAAAACATTTCCAGACGCGAGCTTGGGAACTAAAGTTTGTAAATCTACTGAATACCAAAAATGTCATAGCCCATACAGTTACTAGTTTTAAAACTTTCTCAGTCTCATGCTCACTTGCACTCCTACTAATCCCTTCAGGTTCTAGAAGGTATGAACTATCACTTTCTTCCACAGTAACATCCCCTCTGCTTCCAACCAACCAAATACTTTTTGTCTCATGGTCTGAGATTCAGCTAATTAAACTCAGCTTATGTTTGAAGTTTGCTGTTTCTATTTCAAACCTGAAAGGTGTGCAAAAAAGTTTATCTCTTCTGCTAACTGTACTAGAAATTTTAGTAAAAGGTGTTCTTTATCTCTGCCTAAAAACTTATTGGACAAAAAACTAAGCTTATTGGACAAAAAAACTAAGCTGCTGAAGAATTTCTAGAGGGAAACTTCAAATTTACCAGATTTTTCTATATATACCTTCATGAAAAGCAAAATAAATATTATTTCAAGTATTTCCATTATGCAAATATTTCCAGTTACTGAACAGAGACAATACTTTAGGCTGTATTTAGCACATGAAGGAATCTCCACTCCAGGGCCATAAGACCTCATCCTCTCTGATCAACTCAGCTTTTTTGCCAAATCCCATCTTTTCTGGTATGCAGTGGTCATCCTTATTTAAGCATAGTCACCCCCCNCCCCCTCCCCAGGACTCACATCTAGTCATTATGAACTAAAGGAGAAGTCACCAAAATAAAATGTTTTTATTTGCTTCAATAATTACTGCAAACTGGATTCTTTGAATCCTCATTCACATTTGGTCTATTTTGCTCTGCAATTAGTTTCTCTGGGATGAATGGGACACTTGAAATCTAATGCACGCCTCACTCAGGGTAAGTATAGTGGAATCAGGCCATAACAATGGATAAAGTAAACACATTCTTTTGTTGTCATCCATCCTGTTCTTAAAAGCCCTATATAAAATAGCCATCAGACAAAGAAGATGATGAAAAGACACAAAATGAGGCCATGAATAACAACATAATTCAGATTAAGAATTCCAACCCAAATGGCCTTCAGAATTAATAGGCTATTCACGGAAAAAGAGTACCCTCAATAAAAACAACTATTTGTGTGAAATCCTCCCTTTATACCTTTAATTTAGGCATAGCTTTTCCTCCTGAGCTGCTATTTTGCATGTATTTATGTGCTTCAGTTCACATCCAGGAGGAAAGAGAAACTATCTGTTGTACATACCAACAAATACAAAATGAGTAAGAAATATTGCTGCAGTTACAGGATACAAAAACTCAGCTATTCCAACTGCATGACGCGATTTTATTAGTTGTGTAACAATACCTAGATTATCACAATGTTTGGAAATTACCGACTGATGTATTTTGGAAGTCATTGGTAGCAAAAGTGACTGTATGTTATGCAGAAAGAAAGCATTCGGGTATCTGTAAACTATAATATTAAAATTTTTAATTACATATAGAAGTCATTTTAGTGCTTTTTTTTTTTATAATACAGAGTAATCATAAAGTTTGTAAAATTATGCCATAATACTTTGGAAGAATGGGTGATTCACGCTTTGTTGCAGGGCAGCAAATACTCTCTCTCTGTGGTGACATTTTCCTGAAAAAAAATCTCTCACCAGCTCCTCTCAACTATATAATGATTGACACTGCCCACTCCAAAGACTCCTGAGCAACTGGCTACAAAAATATCTTTTCTAACGATTTGTTATGTTTCATCCCCCCACTGTCTTATTCTTTATCTTCCTGAAAAACTTTTCAAACCATTAAATTCTGTACAGCTTTGCTGTTAAGAGGATTTTGTTTAAGTTGTATTGGCTCTGAATTCAGGAATGAGTGATATTATTTCTGGTAACACCATCAATCTCCTGACATACTTGAATTTTCTTAAAAGTTTTCTAATTAATGCAGGCAAAAGAGACTAAGTATGAAAATCAATTACAAATAAATGAGACTTAGTATAAAGCAAAGTGAGTTGGTTTTTGGTTTCTTTTTCCCCCACCGTGTTGTGCTCTGTTTAAAAGCACATGAATGTCTGAATATCTGAAAAAACATTTCACAACTGGGAAAAAGTAAAGAGGAACAAGAAACCAGACTGAATCTGAAATAAAACTGGTTTGTTTTTTTTTCCAAAGGAAAGGCCCAACTTGACAGAGCAAGAAGTTGTTCTGTCTGAATAAATGAGGAACAGTTAACAGAAAGTGCTCAGAAATCAAATATGTCATTATCCAAAATGCTACAAGAAGAGACATCTGATAAAAAAAAATAAATATCTCATATGCTGTACAAAGCTGGACTCTGCAAAAGATTGTACATGTTGCTGCAAAATGAACACGCCAAGGCAATATCCCACCCTTAGTGAGAAGAAAGAGCTGCATTATTTCAACAGAGCAAGAATTTGTTAAATGTACCAAGGGCAGAGTTCATGACCATTAAGGCAGAGGATGCATGACACTCCTGATTAGAAATCAGAAAAGATAAAACTCAGAATAATGTCAAAGGAGAAACCAGACTTCTGTGGGTTAGGAACATGGCAGTCCTTGATCCACCAGAATTTGCAAGGTGCAATAAAGCCATTTCAGAAGCCATTGAAAAAGAACAGAAAACATCTCAACAAATGATTGAAGGCATGTGAAGAACTACAAGTGCTACAGTCAATGGACAAGTTCTTCTTGTTCTTGAAGCTCCAAGAAACAGAAAGCAAAGACAAGGATGAAGAGACTCAGTACCTTCCATGATCACTAAAATATTTTTTAATAAAATAAAGTATATACATATGTATAAAACTTCTTCACTACAATGATAAATAGCCAAAGGCAGATAACTGATACTGATTTTTCTCCTGACACCTCCAGTGGCAGGAACGTTCTAGGTAGCGCAAAGGATGAGACCATGACGTATGTAATGAATTCTCCTGGAGAGGGAAAGTCAGATGATTGTAAGGCATTGGAAATAAAGAGGTTTAAAATAAAATCTGGAGTCTATTAGGGACTGAAACAAAAGAAAACAATAAAAAGAAGACCACAGGGTTCTAAATTACTCTCAAATATACAAAAGATATTTTATAGCAAAAAAAAACCCCATGAATGGAGCTCTTTTTTTAGAAAAAATTAGCAGGTAGTCGTTGACATTTTTATATTGGTTGTAAGAAAGTATGTCCTTGTCCTAGACTACTTAGACTCACTTCCTTCAGATAGCCTTACTAGACAATACTTCAGTTCAACAGTCATTTTCGCTACCCACTATCCCTGAAATAGTGGGTATGACTATGCAATTTTCAGCAAATTACATATTTTGACATATTCTGCTGAAAATCTAAATAGGAAACATGGAAAAACTCTCTAAAGCCTGAACTTTCTCCATATTTAGGAGTGCTAGATTACAGTTTGGGACCAGTGAAATATAGGTTGCAAGCTGATAACATCTGGTTTGACAGAAATCAGAAAATAAGAATTTGCACTTTTGTGAAAGGCACTGGAGGCTTCCAGATGTACAACACAAAACTCTTACTGTGATTTGGAGGTGAGGAAGCTCCCATTAATTCCCCCCAAAAAGACAGTGAGTAGTCCTAAGGTCGCGGACAGCGGTGGCACCTGGGAATTAGTGCCAGAGGCCCACAGATTGCTGTTCCAGTCTCACAGGCACACTTGGAAAAAGCAAATATCCCTTTCCACAGTGGCACATAGTGGGGAAGACCAGAGGTGATGCTCCTGCCATTCTGTCAGGCACAACAGACTGACACTGCTCGGCCTCAGGGCTTCAAGAGACCAGAAAAATAGCACTGCTGGAGTCCACGGGGAAACATGTCTGTCTGTGAAGCAACGCGTGGCACTTCAGAGGCTACAAGAACGTTACTGGTTTACAGAGGGGAAACGCGTCTGTGAAATCTCACTACCCTTTTGTTGTTACTGGTTAGTATCACTATGTTTGGCTGCAGAAAGCAGGTGTGGGAAGCTGTACCTATAGAAAGTCTTTGCTGGAGAGCTGAACCGCTGGAGCTGCTGTGCTGTTTGGAGCGTTACATTACACAGCAGCGAGCAGCCAGGCCCTGCATAAAGCAAAAACAATCCATCCCCCTGATTCAGAGGGACCATTGGCCAGATGTGCCATTATGAATGGGGGGGCAGCTCCAGGGACAGCTTAGCTCATCAAAAGCATATGGCTCCCATGAGGGCAAGGACCTGGCCCGCTCTTGCTCTTCCTCTTTGCCAGCGACCCACCCAGGTTTTTGTGGGGTTTGCTTGCCACCCTTTAGCCCCTTAGGAAAGACAAGCGGGGGGTCTGAGGAAACCATGGGGTTAATTCCCCACACGAGGTAAGGAGCAAGAGCCCAGGGCCAGGATTACCAAGGGGAAGAGGAAAGGTGGGAAGACCCCCACCCCCTTTCAGTAGCAACGAGCTATTAATTTGCCTCAGCCATGTCTTGTGGAACAACAGCCCGCAATCAATCTCTGCTCAGCGTTAACTGCAGCAGCAGAGCGTTTCTGACAGACTAAATGCACACAATGAATGGCGAGGAGAGATAGCAAGCGGTTTTGCTGTGCCGTTCTCCAACCTTCAAGTTCTGGAAATTGAAACAAAAAAAGTGTTGCCCCACCCTACTTTTGGAAAACGGTCTCACATTCCCCTGGTCAATGCAAATCTACAAAATCTTGACATTTTTCAATGGAATAGAGATACTAATTATTAACAGAGGCAGAAGATACTAATTATTAACCAGTTGCTAAGTATGGTTGTCAGCTGAATCTTATACATTCAGCAGAGGAATCACTGCATCTGTTATGTGGGAGCCAGACATTGTACTGTATTGGGAATGAACCGAGTTTCAAGTAATGTGGTATTCTTGTTACAGCTACACAACAGATGCCATTTTGTCATAGCTGCTGACATAATTTTGAAGATAAGAAGATTTGGAGATTTAGTCCATGATGTTTCAAAGCTAACCACCGACAGGATTAAAGCTTTAAATTTAAACATAAGCTAGATATGGCCTTACAACACAGGGTTATATCAAACATATCCTAAAGAACATTTAGAAAAAACACCATAAGGTTTTTAATTTATTGTAATTGTGGTACTTATGCTACTTCAATTATTATTTTACCATCTCATATATTATTAACCACTATTTTCAGAGAATAATGTAGCCGGAAAACCTGACCCAAGATTTCTGTTCTGGAAAAAAAAAAGTAGAACTAATGAGGCTTGGTTTCCTTGGATTGAGTTTTATCGACTTGCACGTCTAGGATGATGTAAACTCCAATGCAAGCTTTTCCCTGTGAGTGGGACCGCTTAAATGAACATCTCCTGTGTGGATTCTCTGGTGCCTGGTACTGTATGAGCTCATGCTGTAGTACTTTTTTTTCAATCAAGGATATTACAGAGTTTCTCTTCTCCACCCAGCCTTGAATTTTCAAACAGCTCTGCAGCATTAGTAACTTCCAAAATTATGAACCCTGTTCAGTTTTGACTGGGTTAGCCCAATGGGTTCCAGTCTATTTGGTGAGAGGAAAGAGACACTGGTCCATATCTGAAGACAAAATGAGCACTTAAGCTTTTTTTAACTAGAAGACTTTTAGTGGGTTTATATTCAAGAAGAGAAATATTACATAACAATTAAAGACACGGTAGGAATTTCTTCAGCAATCTCCAAGGTAATCTGAACTACCCAGCTTGGGCGTGGGTACAGGTAGAGAAAAAGCGTGGAGTTAAGTGCACAGACCAGGTAAACTAAAGGAAGGGTAGCCCATACTGCTCCCTGGTCTACTACAGCTAACACACTGCCACTCAAACTAGTTTAGGCCAGTTCAAAGGCTAGATACTCATTTATATCCAGGTAAGCTGAACTCTCATTTTTGACCACAATGAAGTCTGTACACATAAGGCTATATCCCATTGTAGTCCTAATGTATATCGGTATAAATGTAAGATAAATCATTTCAATAAAAGGAAATACTACTCACTTCAGAGAAATTAGTCCAACTCAGACATGAAAAATTAAACTCTTATTTTGAAAGAACTCTATACTGTGATTCTGGGTCCAGGGAAAAGGAAATACTAAATGGAGTTGTAACTGGTTTTTAAATATTGTGTATTTTCTTTTACTAATGAAATAACCTTAAAAAAAGGACTTTCATTCCTTCCTGTCATCTAGACTCTATATCAAACCAGTATTTGCTTTTTATTGAGGTTTGGTCATGGTCATATATACTATAACAGATTTCAAATACATTAAACCCTACCTCAGCTGAATAGTTTGAAACCAAATCAAAGCCTCACCTTTGCAAGACTAAAAGAAGGACTCCTAGTGCTTTTGACAGTGATTGAGCCAGGTCTTACGGGAGCTTTCAAATCTTTTACTAATACCTACTCAAACCTCTTCTTCTAGACAGAGAATCATTATTGAAAAAATTACTGCAAATGCTTATCAGTCTCTATCACTTTTGATTCCTTTAACAAGACTTTCAAATGAAAACCTCACAGAGATGTGCTGCCAATGGCCTAAGCTGGTAAAAATAGTTTTATAAAATCTACAAAGAATAGACTGAGCCCTCTGATTATCTTGCCTTTTATTAGACATTTTAGTAACTTGTCTGTGGTCCCCTGACCCCGTAGATGTTCATAGTTCATGATTATTTCTAATGTGGAAGGCTTATTTTTCATGTTGCTTCGTATCTGCACCTGAAGATCGTGTCAGCTGCAGTTTAAACATTTTTGCAATTAACATACAACTACTGGTCTCACACTCAACAAACACAGAATAGGGAAAAAATGTCAAACTAACAAAGACAGGCAAAACTAGAATGGCTGGCACTGTATGGGCAAAATAACTGCAGCAGGCAAAGTACTTGAGCCTTCCACTAACACTGTGGCATATAAAGTATTTTACTGTCCTTTATGCTAGTAACATGTACAAGAATTTTCTGAAATGCTGTTTGAAAGTGTAAGCTGAGTAAGAGGAAGTGGAGAAAGACAAAGGACAGATGACTAGGTATATCATTAAATAGCTCTTCTAGGAAATAAAGAAATCCAATCTTCTGAGATAGGAATGGTTTTATACTTCAAAACTGAAATCAGTCTGATCTAAGTTACAACAAGTAAAATGGGACATTCTGTTTAGCCCCTACCTTAGTTTCAATGTCATCTTCAGTGGGTACGCAATTAATTTTTGCAGGTTGTCTGAGTGTCTTTGAGTCTTTCACTTAACATTTAAAATGATCTTCAATGGATCCCTGTACCACCTGGACTGAAGGTAGCACTAAACCTACTCCATTTGTATTGTTTTATCTTGTGACTGCATTGATTCACAGGGATTTAACAACACACCATGTTTTGAGAGATAAAACTTACCTCACTTAATATAATTGTTCCCTTTTCATATTAATGTGAAAGGACCTCTCACTGGCTCTCAAAAGAAAAAATGACTTTATGGCCATATCCATACAGGAAAAACAGATTTGAGGCCTGATATAAAGTCACCTTCAGTAAATGCTGTTTAACCTAATGGAAAACTACTAACCAAAGTTAGTCCATCAGAGGACCATACATGTCACTTTTCTTGAGACTCATTAAAATTTCCAGGGTGTGGGGGTTTCTNTTTTTTTTTTTTTTTTTTTTCCATCCACTCTCCTTGAATTCTTTACCTTAAGAACATCCTAGACATGATCCCATTACTTTCTTAGGAAAAACAGATCTTGCTCCAATTGTTGTAGTTGTCAATGCCTTTTGTATATTTTTTTTTCTACTGAAATATAAGGAGCAGATTTTTTAAGGTCTCAAAGGCATTTCCCTTGGGGGGGTTCTAGGGACTGGGGTGAAGAGGACAACACGCCATTCCTGTGAAGTGCAAGGTGAAAGAAGCAGTGATGTTGTCCTACAGTTCTATTAATTCCTACAGGTGACTATCACCCTTCCCAAGTTCAATACACAAGTAAAGGCTTGTGTGCTGAATCTTAATTTGTGTACTTGCTTCTCTCTATCGATTTCCTGCTATTGAATTTTCAGAAACACATGAATTAGAGAAGCCTGTAGCTGTAATTTTATACTCAGTCAGATAAATGGTTAAAGACCAAACCATGGCACACTGAAATCCTCATAATCTTAAGAAACGGTTGTAAACTAAAATGGTTTTGGCCCTCATTTGATTTTCAGGTTTTATTTATACCACGTGGGTCAAGAAAGTTCTTTTCTTTCCAGGAAAACAGATAAAGGTCTGAAAAACAAAGCTCTACAGTCTTGTTACCCTTCTGAGGATATGCAAAATTGTTTACCAGCATAAAAAGCACAAATCAGTGTCTCCAGACCTAAAATAGATCAAAATGTTTGCACTGGGGTCATTGCTCTCTTGTTTTACAGCTCTAGTGGGAGAAGCATCAGCTTTATTTGCTGCTGGTAAACCCCTGGGAGGGTANAATAGATCAAAATGTTTGCACTGGGGTCATCGCTCTCTCCTATTACAGTTCTAGTGGGAGAAGCGTCAGCTTCTCGTGTCTGGCCAAAAGGCAGGCTGTGGTTTGTGGCACTCCGGCTCCTGGATGGCTCCTTACCTGTGTGTGCATGGGGCATCTGTGCAGCTGCGAGGATTTCTGTCTCCTCAAAGTGGGCTCTCAGGGAGGAAAAAGGAGGAACATCGCCCGCAGGGTCCACGCTATGGGATGGAGACTGAGAAATATTGAAGAGGAAGCAACAGCAGGTACACATCCAGACCTTTAAAAGACAGAAAATAAAGACCCCCTAGGGACCTGGAAGTTAACGTGTGGAGGGTTTCTGTACTTAAGAAATCTAGAGAATGTTTCTGGACTGAGGGCAAAGACAGCGCTCTTTGCAAGGGCACAACGGGTGCGAGGTCGGTCTTATCCTGCAGATCCTGTGTAAAATGCAAATGTTCTAGGTTGTCCTCCAGAAAAGCTTTGGGTTTGGGGGACAAAATTCCTATTATATTGGTACATATTTTTTTCTTGAAGAGGGATTGGCAGACCTACCTTGCATTTGCCTTTTACTTGTAGTCCAGCCACAGCAGCAGCTGAGCACCTGACCCCAAATGACTGGGGTTTTGTTTGTGGTGTTTCTTCTTTCTGGATTGTTGCTCATTCATCTTTTGATATTTTCACTTTCATTAAGAAAATAATATCTACTTAATATTATTTTAGGACCAAACAAGAAGCTTTTCTTTGGAATCATGACTTTTCTCATAGTATCACATCACACACATCATCAGACTCCTGTCCTTTTTGACAGACTAATGTGATGCAAAAATATCTAAATCCACAGGGGCAAAATCTTTCTTGACAGAAACTAGCAGAGAAAGCAGCATGCCATTCCCATGAACCTCTCTCATAGAGGAGAGACCTGAGTGAGGGTGGGGGACCAGTATCAGTGACAGGACTGGTGCTTCTTAAGTGAGTTGTGGCTACCAGAAGAACTTAGCCTGGAAACTGGATTCAAACATGCTGATGGGTGCAAGCTACTTTGCATCTCTCTTATCCTGTGGGATAGTGAACAATTCCTTTTTTTTACCACAACAATTAAACAAGTACCCACTCCCTGACAGCATAGAGAAAGAAGTCTTTTTCTCTGAAAATGACACTATTTAAAAAATGAAGTCCTTTTAAGAACCAGTAAATATGATCAAGTGTTTCTGAAAATTTCAGAATTCAATTTTTTTTGCTGTCCATGGGAAAAAAAAGGCTACGCTTTTTCATCACATGCCTCTGTATACATGTCTATGTACACATCCACTTACATGTGTCTATGTACATATGTCTGTACACATACACATAGAGTACATAGATGTGCAACACAGCACAACATACTCATATTTCCCATCACTTCCTATTGCCCAAGAGCAGACTGAATACAGGTGGCCTCATAATATCAAGCATAAAAATGACAACCATTTTTTTATTGTGGAATAATCCACACTGTCAGATGTACCACCATCTGTGTTATTCAGTACTACTGCTCACTGCCTGCTGCCACCAGCGCTGCCCCATTGTTGGAGAAATTGCAGGAGGAGATGCTTGGCTTTATGAGAGCTCTTGAAACCGGTCCCAGAGTTAAGTATGACATAAACCCCAAAGCTAGACTTATGTGTGTATTCAAACGGTGTCCCCTGCTGTTACACAACCACAGTTATAACTGAAGGGGATGGTCTCCACTATTTCCTTGCCAGAGACCAATGAGTTAAAATAATCAAGGCCAGAAGATGCTTCGTACGGTTGTGAGAGAAGAATTAAAGATCCCAGTGACTCAGGCTTGCTTAAAACACTTGCCTGTGCAGCTGCCATTGCTGCAGTACTACAGAAACACTCCTAGCACCAAGCCTGTGCATGAATCAGACGTCAAACCTGCACCAGCTTCTCCAGGACTGCCAGACTTCCATTATTTTGGGGTGAATCCTTCCCAAGAGAAAACCTTTGTCACAATTTGGGGACTAGTCTCTTTTCATTTTCTGTTATGTAATGTTTTAAAATCATGCCCTAATAAATGCTGGTCAACATCAACGTTAAAATGAACATGGCTCTGTGTAGAATAATACTTAAGAGGACGTTAAGACCTTTTATGGAGCCAGCTCTTTGTTTTCTTCCCTCTTCCCTCACACCCCCAAGTGCTAATGAAGAATGCTTTCTGATATGACAAATGCTGTGGCAGTTTCATTTCTAGTAGACTAGTACCTGTTTTTACTTTATTCTAGTCAGTTATATTTTGAGAATGAAAAGGTTATAAAAGACATTATAAAATTAAAACATTGCAAGACTGAAGGATGTTTCCATAACCATAACATTTTAAATTGTTAAATGAGAGAAAAATCTAACCAAACAAGTATCTTCAGTAGAAAATACAGTTTAGTCACAGATATTTTGTCAGCCTTTGGCCTTTTTCTACATATGTATTCATAATTCAAACCACCACCTAATGTATAACAAACAAAACCTGCCAGATGGACTAAAGATTGGAGGTAATAATTACAGATTAAACATGGACTAGGCATGGTCCCAGCTGTCCCATTCCACCGATGAAGGGCCTGATAAAATGTAGGAGAGGTTCCTAAACAAATATTTTTTCAAGGGTGTTAAAATTTTTTTCACAGCCATAATATTTTACCATGGTTTCATCACTAAAATCATAGTGAGCAAATGCAAAACTCTTCAGAATGGCTTAGCAGTAAGGCTACCTACTATGAACTCTCCATAGGTTTGTCTAATTTTCACATTGCTTCCAAACAAGACTATAGTAGGAGCCTTCATCCATTCCCACATACTCCTCATCTGTGACAAACCTTATTCTTTTTCTTGTCATCTAGGTCTGAACCCTTGAACAATCCAAAGTCAATTGATGTCTGTTAGTTCCCCACCAGCAAATTCTCTAATATAATATTTTATGCTATATTGTAATAATACAATAATGCAATAATTTCATATGATAATGCAATTTAGTACTCTCTTTTTCTTTGCTCTGAAAGAATTTATGACTGAAGGCTGAAGTTTGTCTGACTCCAAAGTTATGTCTTTGAAAGCTGACTTCTCTCTTCACTGTCTCCATCCAGCTCTGACGTACCTCAGCAGAGTAGGGCAGTGTAGCTAGAGAGACCTCCTTGTCATAGTCTGTCTTACAAGATGTCACATTACAATCTTACAGTCATCACTTGTGTTTCACTGACCATTTTGCTATTCAGAACAAATGAAGTTTTCATTCCTTCAGATTACTGTTAATAACTTCCATATATTTGCTGGAAACATGATAATATATCAACATCTCTTAGAATAAGCAAAAAAAATAAAGAAAGAAAAATCCGAGCATGCAATAAACATGGTAAATCGTGTCTGAAATGACAAAAAAGTACCATCGAAGTAGATCATAACCCTGGAAGAGGGATGAGTCAAGAACATAAATAAGCATAAAAAAAATCATTGCAGTTCTGAAAATGCTTTCAATAGGTATAAAATTTCCATTATATTACTGAAACATATATATTTGATTGCTTTGTCTTTCATTTTCTTAATTCCTTTTAGTGCTATGAATAAGAAAGAAACAGAAAAAAGATTAAAAAAGAGAAATGAAGAAAGCATAAAGCAGAAGATTAAATTGTACTTTTTTAGTTCAGCCTTACACAAAAATCCATCAAATTAAAAAAGATTAAAAGCTTTGTTAAATTTTCTTGTAAAAGAAAAGTTCCTTTTGGTTCAAAAAAGATATTGGCTAGTTAAGTGTAGTGAATGTAAAATCTCAAACCTGGTGTTTCTCACTGATATATTAAAAGGAGGATCCAGGCATTAGAAGCTCCAAAAGAGAATTCCTTTAGGTTATACCTTGTTATGCTATAGCTATTCCATTTCCTTTTCTTTGTTGAAAAGATGGTTCTTCATCTATATACCTACTAGTAGAAAAGCATATGCTTACAATTGTACTTCCATATTCTTAAAAATAAATTTATTTATTAAAACTGAACTCCTGGCAAATCTGGAAGATATTTAAAATAAATTTAGCTGTAAGAAAGGAAAAATACTAATAAGAACTTCACAGAGCATGAAAATTAACTATGATATGTAAATTGAAGTTGAATTTCAAACAGAACATGGACTCTTGTAGGGCTTCAATTACAGAAATGGTACATTCAGTTCAGCATAATAATAGTGTTCGTTCTACCACAAACTGGAGGTTTGTTTGAACTCAAAAGTCAAGAATTGTCAAGAAATGTGAGCATCACATCACACAGAGTGTCTACTGAGTATGGGTGTTTTCCAGAC
Source organism: Anarhynchus alexandrinus (assembly GCA_008711295.1). Lineage (NCBI taxonomy): Eukaryota > Metazoa > Chordata > Aves > Charadriiformes > Charadriidae > Anarhynchus > Anarhynchus alexandrinus. Next base: position 1,122,563 of record VUYV01000051.1, on the reverse strand, counting down.
ACGGACAGGAGTAGTATATTGTGAACCACTAGGAGTGGTTTAGTGAGTATCTTGCCACTGAAATCTGTCTATTGCAGATTACAAGTATTGCCACATTTAGAAGAAATTTTTGTCAAGGTTAGTTCTACCAGCAGTTGTTTTTCAGGACTGGATTGACAGTTTGACTGAGTCCCTAATTTTCACAGTTGGAGTTTCATGATTTGTCATGCAACAGTGGCCAGCTCAGCGCAGTGGGAAAGTCCATGATCCTATAAATGCCCCAAAGGACATACCAGGATTTATCATGCGTGTGCTGATCCACTGGGACGGGGTCCAAGTCACAAATCATTCCTTTCACTCACAGGCAGGAGAATATTCCTGACCAACAACAGTACAAGTTCCAATCTGGAGGCTTGCCTTCTACACATTGTGCTGCTTTTTTTTCTGTTTCTTTATACATGCATATATATGTACACATGTGTATAGCTTATTGTGCTGACGATGCAGATAAAGACAAGAAAACATTTAGCTCTTGAGTGGAAACACCTCCTTGCATGTTCTTTGGGCTATGACCACAGGTATTATTAAATCTGTGAGCTGTTAAGCACCCTCACCTCCACTGAGATAACTAAGAGAAAAGGGTAGTTGGCACCTGGTGGGTCTGGGATCCAAATGATTCATAAAAGCTCAGTAGCTGCTTCTATAATTCAGAATAATTTGTATTGAGTATTATTTTCTGTGTAAAAAAGATTTACCAGGCTCATAATAAAGACAAAACGGTGGACTATAATGAGGATTGGCAAGAAAAGTAAGGAGGAAGAGCACAGCATAATGGAAAAGAAAATGGAAAAGTGAAATACATCAAAGAGCGAGGAGAGCAGAGGGAGAAGAATAAAGCTGGTTTCCTTTCAAAACCTCTTCTAGCAGGGCTTCCTTATGCCAGTTACAACATACTCATACAGCGTCCCAAAAACCTCTCTCTCAGCAACTCACACTGAAAGTTGTTGTTAACAACATAGTGATGACTGAAAATTCAACATTTTCTGGAAACTGATTACGTTTCCAGCCTTACAGCTATTATTTCATCTGTCATTGTTACTCCGCTCACTTATGTGTGTTTATTTTTCTTCTGGCAGCATATCTTCTCTACTTCAGGTTCTTTTCAGTTCATCAACCAAGGAATCCTACATCATCTTCTTAAGTGGGACTCAAAGTAATAGCTGAGACTACCAATTTACTCTTTTGACACGGATACTTTCTGTGGCCCAGAAGCCAACAGTAGCAAACTGCAGTGCAAAGGGGAGAGAAAGCAGGGGGAGGACAAAAAGTCAGTGAAATAAATAGCTTACAAACAAGTGCAACCCAAAGGTGAAATGAGTCTGTGGGTAGCTGTTGCTCGATTAATGGAAGAAATAAAACTAAAATACCAGCTCCTAGACAGCTAGCTGTCACAATGTCAGAGCTCAGGTATGCCATTTTTTCCCAGGCAGGACATAAAATAACTTCTCCCTTTCATAACGGGGACGTCTTTGTAAGCTCCGTGTTACAAGGGAGGTCTGTTTCTTTAGAAGACAAACAACATGCTTCCGTGACCCAAAGGCAATACTGGGAGAATGATGCTGGAGCTCTAGGGTAGGTAAAAGGGATGGCAGCCTCCAGCACTCCTTATTTTTTATATTCCCCAAACCGCATCTGAGCACCTGACTATTCAGCATCCTCCTCTGCCTATCAGGGCGTGCTGCATTTTGGACTGAAAACTTGCTAAGAGCCAAACTTATAAGTGGCTACTGAAAACATTATTCTTTCTTTCATCTCTGCATTGCTTATTGAATATTAATGTGGCTCTGACTTTCCACCACCACCAAAATTCCCCAGCCATATCCTGGCAACAAACCTCTGTTTCAGGATTTTTAACCTCGTCTCTGCTCTGAGAATTTCCTGGTGCCTGTTTATTCAATACATTGCTTTACCATTTTTGTGGGGACAGGTTAAGTGCCCTCCTGTTTCATTATACAGCTATAGCATACTACCACTCTTCCAAAATTAAGTATCTGCAAAAGAAGTGGGCAGGCATGATGATGGATGTGATAGAGCATGGAGGAGCGATGGTGGGGTGGGCACATCAGCAAGGAGGCGGTACCAGAGGGATCGTGCTCGCATGGAAGAGCCGGAGACAGCGGAGATGCAGAAGCACTGCAGTTTGGCAGAAATGACTGTGCAGTCATTATTCAGATGAGATCTCTCCAGCCAAACAGAGCGCTAGAAACTATATATCTGTGAAATAAGTATATGGTTATGGGTCATTAAGTCTACAGTATCTCTGTTCTGTATCGGACGGGGGCAATAACATTTGACTGTAATTTTTAAGAATGTCTGTGGTCACAGGAAGGTTAGATTTCATATTTGTCAGATCTATTGTTTGTTTGTTTTCCATATGAAAAAAAGGTATAGAATATTCCTGACTCAATGATAACTAAAGCAGAGCTCATATGTTTTCTTCATGGTCAAATAGTATTGTGTATGTATGCTTTTCTTGGGTTAGTCTGAGAAAGAATGGGATAACAGAGATGGCCCTCTTACTGCAGGCATAGAACGTATTNAAAAAAAAAAAAAAAAAAAGATGCTCATGGCTTTTCCTTGACTTGGGAGCTTCAAGAGATAATGACCTTTAAAGGTAAACCAGTTTTCTTTCGGGTTTTTTAGGTATGTCTAAATGTGATAGATTATTGTCCATCACAATCTTACTTCTAAGTACTACACAGTCAAATGCATGATTTGGAGGATTAAAATTTTGATCAAAAGCACTTGGGAAGAGACAGAGATCTCTTTTGATGACTCCATCACTTCAAAACCACAGTGCAGATCTCGTGCTGTACTATTCTGATTTGTTGGGCTTTGTACCCTCATGATACTTTAGACTTCATTATTTACTGCAAATATGGAAAAAAACGCCAAAGAGCTAGAGCTCAGTGTCTGGGATTTAAAGCATCTAGCTGTTCTGTCTTAAAAAACCAAACAGGCAAAACTCCTTAAATTTTCCCTGCTACACAAATTTGCGCTAAGATTCCAGTTCTTATGGGGACTTTTTCAGCTATTACAAAACATTAATTTCTCTTTTGGATAATGAGTCACATAAACATTTTCAACTCCCGTATCTCGTCTGTCCCTCAGAGGAAGGAAATATCTTTCAGCTCTAGATGCAGGGCAGTACCGCTGAGGGATTTCAGTGTGCTGATAGCTCCCCAAAGCCCACCCATCAGTGCAGCAATGAAACACAAACCTTTGCATTATTATTAATCCAAAATAATAATCAGCATGACCACTTTAATGTCTCCTACAGCACTGAGTTGGAACTGCCCTTGCCAGCCATTCCTGTCAATCACTGTGGAAAAGCTTTGCCTGAAAGCAGAACTGATTCTGCTCAGCATGGAAGCTGAAAAATTCAGCTACAAGGCAGTTAGTGTTAATATGCTTCCACAAATGACATTAAGACAGTGGAAAGTTCTGACAAATAAGAGTAAACAAATTTAAAGCTGTGACAAAAATACGCTCGTACATATACTTACAGTGGCTTAGGAGACTGAGTAATGCGTGACTTCTAGAAATACAGGGAAAACCGCTCTGCCTTTAAAGGTTCAGCAATACACACTGATGCTTTAAAGTAAAAGAACTGAGCCTTGTTTCACAGCTTGCACTCTGTCCTGTCCTCACTGGCTCCATGATATACATACTTCTTAAAACGAAGTTACCAGGATAAAAGATCAGGCCGTTAACTTAAACAAAGTCATAAGCAGATCTTCAGCCCTATTTTCTTGTTCCTGTGCTGAATGCACATCTGTGCGTCTCAGCCTGCAGTGATTACCAATTAGTTACAGCCTGCATTAGTCTGCATAGAAGCAGCTAAAGAAGACTCTTCCCTACAAGAAAATGGGCAGAAACCCCTTTTTTTTCTTTGGAAGTAGCAAGCGTAGCTTCTGTCTTAGCTCAGGAGCAGAGGAAGCAGTGGAAAGCAGATGCTACATCCCAACCTGCCCCTGCAGTTTGCTGCCGTAGCAGCGAGGTTGCCCCACTCGTCCCTTGCGGCAGGGCCGGGGAGCTGGGCCGGGGCGAGCAGGGCTGGAGGGCAACGAGGCCATGGAGGCAGACTGTCCCATTGGGAGCTTTTCTGTAATTGCCTCCTAAATGAAGAATCCTGAGGTGACAGGGTCTCTGCTAACCAGATCAGACCTTGCTTCCTCCATTACATTGCAGTGACATCTTCAAACTTTATGGACAGAGAAGTTGCTCCCTTTCCTCTTCTGCCTTCCCTTCTCCCTTTCTCTTCCTTTCTCTCTTTTTCTTCCTTTCTCTTCTTTTTTTAGCGCGGTGTGGGATACATTCACATGCCCTCCTTTCACCAGAGAAGAAATTACCACTGTGTGTGCAAAAAGATTCTTTGATTGTGCTGCTAAGATGTTCGAGGACACAGCAACATTTTGCAAGTTGAAGTCTGTAACGGACCTTTCCCTAGGAGGAGTTCAAAAAAGGAACTAAGGTACAAAATGTTGTGGAGATCCCTCCAGTCCACTCAGTTTTCTGGAAATTAGCTTATAGTGGCTTATCTCGCACTTGTGCCTAAGTTGCAGGTAAGTTGGAAAAAGTGAGAAGATATACAAACCCCCTCTTTCTTGATCACCACCCATGAGATGGATGCTTATCCACCTAAGGAAAACGCCCAGCTCAGCTTTTCTGCAGAACAAATAAATAAATAAAATTATTTCTGGATCATATTTTGTACAATACACTAAACGTGCTCCTGGAGCAAATCTTTGCAGCTGAGTCGTGAAACTTGAAAGGCAGAATCCATAATGAAAATGATGACAGTGCCATTGTTCTGCTAATAATATAGTCATTTCAACCACCTCAAATAATACTGTGGCACAGAAAACGTAGTACTGCCCTAGCAGACAGAAAGATTGAGAGAACACAAGTTGGTACACCCATGTCATCAGACTCAATTGCTTGCTGTAGGGTAAATATTTGAAATGATATAAAGGGAATTCAGCCACACGATGCTCAGTGACATTAATGGGACCCCACACAGCTAAATCCCCCCATACAGCTATCCCCATATTTCTGATATGATAATTAAGCAATGGGGTACATGCTCCGTGGCATTCATTCATGCCTACCCTGTTGACCTCAGAACAGAAGCCAAGTACCACCAGTACAACCAGGCTTAGGTCAACAACACACAAGTCTTGTACTACCACACCCCATTGCTATTAGAAAATGTTAGCTAGAAGCATTTATATAGCTAACTAAGCAGTGACGATGACGTTCTGGGCTGTAACTGTAATCAACCCTATTCACTGCAAGCGAGTTCAGTGTCATGAATGGCGTTGATTACTCATGGTTTGTAAGGCTTCCAGACAATCAGATTACACAGTAGCTCATGCCCATTTTATAATTATGTAACACAGCAGTAAATAGAATTTTCATAAAAAAATCCAATAAATAATGTCCCTATTTATTTTATGTAGCTAACCCTCCACCACCATTTCCACCTGGAATCTCCTATTCAATATTACCAGGGATGAATTTGGCTCAAATTCTACAGACTTAAAAAGATATAATTAACTTTGATTTTACTTTGGTTTTATCTTCTGTGATTTTTTGAGGGTATTGTACTTTCACAGAACAGCTAGATATAATTCCGTATTTTAAAATGCCCAAATCCGTTTCTTTTTAAACAATCTTTATTAATGTTATTAGATTATATTTTAGCTTCATAGCAGTGAATAGGCTATAAAAATCTGCCTATGCTAATACAGAAGTGTCATAAGCCTAGAAAGTAAGAGCTACATCGGCATTCTTCAAGCATTCATTAAGGATAACATAACTTCGTTTCCTTAATCACTAAATTAAAAAAAAAAAAGTCAAAATACCAAAATGTCAAAATGTAACAGTAATCACCATCGCCAGGAATCAGTGATAATCCACAGGCGCTAAACTCTGCTGAAACTAAGTAGAGGATTGTCTTCTAAGGTTGCTTTGGTGACTGTGCTAGGTGACTAATAAAAGTGAGAACATGCACAGGATAACAGGTCTATTTGTTTAAAATCATTTGTGAGGGGAATACTTTTCTTGACCTATGAGATAATGCTATTAGCTCCAGTAGCTCAATCCTCAGAGTGGTCCCATACTGAAGCAACCAAACATCTGAGCAGCGGAGTCCCCAACACCAAGAGTTTTTTAGACAAAGACAGACCTAGACACGACCAAAAAAAGTCAAGGATCAAAGAGTGGTAGAGAAGCTACAAGCTTGCTCTGCTTGCATAACTTGAGGTTAATACACAATATTTATTCGTCACTAGGTATAAATCCGAGTGACTTTGAGTAAGCTTAGCAACAAGAGATTACTTGTGATTTAGTTATGTATCCGACTCAAAAGGATTATTGTAATACTGATATCAATATTACGTGGTTTGCACAGGCTGAGTGTTTGCTATGCTGTGACCGGAATTGGGAACTACAGAGTGTATCTTACTCTCCTAATGCCTGTTGCATGGCTTGTTTCTGTCAAACAGAATCATCATTGTAAATCCTTACTGTGGTTGCAGTGCAAGGTACTATTATGAAGGTGTGAGGGGAGAAGAGGAGTACTTCTGCGTGTCATGTGGATCCAAAATGAGAACTGTTCAGTCAGAATTACTCTACTGGTAAACGTTACCCCAGATTTTCCATTAGTTTTTATGGCCTCAACATAGGAAACTATTGAGATGAGATGTACACAATTAGAGTACTGGTACCCAGTTGTAGAACTTGGACTGATGACACAAGGATCACGGGGTAGAGTGAGAGAGAGAAAATGTGAGCTTTCCACACAGAGCAGAAAACACCAAAGCAATATTCACTGCACACTATAAAAAAATTATAATTTCTGTACCCTTTAGATGACACGTAAATAATAAATTAAATAATCACAATGATGAGTAGTGGCAATATCAATAATAATATAACCAACCTAGAAAAAAATCAGTGCCAAAAAAAAAAAATTAAAAATAGAAAGCAGAATATTTTTGAAAGAAAGGTGTAATAAGTATCCAAGTAGCAAAGAAAACATATTAAGTGCTGAACACTAGTTGTTATATATATATATCAAGAAAGCTTCAGGGAAGATTTTTTTTTCGAGTCGGCTGCTTTCTTGCTGGTGCAGCTTCCAGCTACAGATATTGTGTCAATGCATTTTGCTGATATGCTCATGACAGGAGATGTATTAAAAATAAATAAATAAAGCATCTGTAAAAGTGCTTAATGAATGTCAGTAGATCTGTAAATACTATTGAATTACTATTTTTTAGAGAATCCGCACATCCCAGCCAAGAGGAATTGAAATGAAATGCCCATGCACTATTGAAATACATTAACAAATATTTTACTTTCCTATTGTCATGATGTTCAAAGCCATTTTGCTTTAAAGTGCTGTGACTATTTATCAAAGACCTCTACTGGTAATTTGCAGGGAAATCATCTATGTTTTAGTTTAGACAAAGCATTAGTTTTTACATTCAAGTAAAGGTCAACTACCACAGCCAGATGCAGCTGTAATGAAAACGTGTTCTGCTGAACAATGAAATAGTTCTTTCCATATTCCGTGTCAAATGCCTCTTTAAATTAGCTATATTAAAACTGTACGAAAAAAAGCACCCACTAATCCTTCAACTGTCAGGTATGATAAGGAATTAGTGAGACGTGAAGTACAGGACTCAGACAGGAAAACAGCACCAAGAAGAAAACACTGGAAAAGTCTGAATTATAGCAAAGGTTGGGATTGCTTAAAAATAGCAAGGACTAAACTGTTATGGATACCATTTTATAGGTTTATAGACCAGATTTGTATGTATTTATAAGATTTATAGGATTTCAGCCAATGCTTTTTAGAACAGAAGAGTAAAATATTATGAATGGTTTGGTCATATTCAGTGAAAAGTTGGGAGAAATCTGTGCTTAAAGTACCATAGGATTTGCATTGTCCTGCAAGAGTCTCCTCCAATTTTTTACGTACCTTTGATGACCTCTTCATGAACTGTTCTTACATAATTAGTTTGATGTGACAGTAAGAAATGGGCCAAAAATTATTTATGAACGTGATTCAAATTTAGTAACATTAAGATCTAATTTTCCAGCTCTTAATGAAAACACACTATAAGCATTAAAAAACATCTTAAAAGTTATGGTCTATATCACAAAGTGCTATGTATTATTAATAAACATACGTCTTATAATTGCCAAGTTCACATTGACTTTTAACCAAGTCATACTTAAGAATTTCCAGGACAAAATAAAAATTACCTTAAAATTTGAACTCTAAATAAAGAGACTATAAAAGCTACCTGCCATAGTACTTTTCTTCAGAAAGAAACCTGCCAAACTTCTACAGACTTGCTGTTAAAACTGTCTGTCCCCCTGTTGACCTTTCTGCATTACTACAGATTATGGTCCAGTTCCGTTTGAGGGGTAGCCTGAAAGACAGTGATATGGATCCGAGCAGCCTTCACATCGTTAGAGTCTGGAAGCTAAGGAGACCTAGATTTTGAATGAAAACTCTGCTTAGACGCCTCCAACCAAGATCAAGATTTCGATCACATTTGCATTTGTATAAAGCCAGAAGGGTTTGGTTGAAATTGTAGACTTTCCTAAGCCAGCATTTTTAAGCTTCAGCATCTGAAGAAATCCACAGCTAGACAGAAAACAGAATTATTTTTGAGTTTGTTTTCATTCCCTATAAGAACCAAAGGTTAGTGTTTCAAAAATTTTCACTGACAGGATTTTAAAAAAAAAACCCTAATAATATGGAGAACGTTGAAACCTTTCAAATCAATAGTTTTGTTTTTGCTATGTTAACATGTAGTGACAAAACAGAATTGATAAAAATGAGAAATTCAAAATAACTCATTTCAGCATTTTCCAAGAGAAAATTGCCTTAGAAGAAGCACAGCCCCTTAAAACTTCCACCTTTCGGTAAACTAATGCTTCCATTGCCTTTTGTTTACAACAGCCATTCTTATTATCCTAAGAATGAAGGCAATATAAGCAGCTGAAAAAAATAATAATAAAAAAAAAGTAAAATCAGAAGTTCTTTTGAAGGAACTACTTGAGACGCTGAAACATAAGTGTTTTGCTGCATAAGGTGAATGGTTATCTCAGTTGTAAAAATAAGGTTTGCATCTTAACGCTGTGACTTTTTTTTAAGTAAAGATGGCAGGGATGGAATTAATCTCACACAAGTTTAGACATCAACAGCACAGATACCTAAACCTGAGCTGGTCCTCCGGGGCTCCTGCCATAGACCATCAATTAAGAGGAAGAGGCAGTGTGAGAGCATGATTTATCTGACCTGGTTTAGGTATGTATCTTCAGATGAAATGAGTCACACCAGGAAAGTGCCATTTCCTCTCCCACACAAGGAGCCAGGACACGGACGCAGCTCAGGTGTAGACAGCTACGGTCGGCTCAGAAGACTCTCACCCGTGGGGTATAGATCACAACAACAAAAAAAAAGGAAGGTATGACTGTCCCACCTGTAAACCATGGATTTAATCCTGGCGATTAAAAAAAGAGAGAGATGTGTGTCATCCATGCGCGCATATGCCCGGTTTACGCAAGGTTGTTGCCTAAACACGGCAGCTGGAATGAAAAAATCTTTTAGACAAGTTTGCCTTCTCTCTCGCTTTTTTCTTTCTCCTGAAGGACAACATAAGATGTGGCTTTGCAACTTAATTAAATGTGACGCGTGTTGCTATAAGCTACGTACTTGCGAGTACAGTATTTATGCCAAGTATGAGCAATCCTAGGGTAATTATGGCTTATGTTTCACAGAGGGCATGTCACTCAGCAGACAAGCTTCATGAAAGGACTGAGAAAAAGAAATGCCAAAAAAAGAAAAGGAAATTACGGGCCAGAGGGTTTAAAGCTCCCAGCTGAATAAAGTGAAACTGGAAAGTCTCTTAATGACAGAGGAGCAGATATGACAATAATGATAATAAAAACCTAGAGGTTAGAGTTTAAGGTCAGACTGCCAAACCAGGCACTGTGCTCAGGCTGCTGAGAGGCAATTACTCCAAGACTTGCTATGAGAAGTACTTTCCAAAGATCTGCTCCAGAGCCTTTGGGGTGTAATTCCCTTTCACTGATACAAGCTGGATACAAAAGGCAATTTCAGGAGGTGGGTGCAGAGAAGAAACGCCTACCGGGGGGGTGCCTCACTGTGTTCGTAGGTAGACTCCTATCAGAAAAGTCACTCTACAGCTTTTGTGCTCCGGTGCGTAACGTCACTGTCAAAAGCCATAGGAGAGATCGTGACAGTCAGGAAAATACATAAAGATATTTTGGTGGTGAATACAATTTTCAAAAACACTTAAACGCAAACTACACTTATTTTTTGCCACAGAATGGATATTGAGTTTCGAGTGGTTGATTTACTGCTCTACAAACGACTGTGATTACAGTTGTACTGGCATTTAAGTATCGTGTCACTGTAAGATACTTCAATATCAATAAAAACATTCTAAACTATTGTAAATCTCCTTGCCCTTTCTGTGTGAGATTTAGCTACGCAAGTAGCAACATTGTTACACTGAAATATTTGGGGAAGAGATTTTCTCTAATTACATTGAGGCATTAAAAATTACACAACCATCATGTGAAAGGGCTTAAAATATTTGAATTGAGTAAAATGTGCTCAGGGGCTAAATTCTAGGCTTCTAAATAATTTAAGCATATCTGAAAATTATTTCTTTTATTTTCACACTTAGCACCTTGGGTGAAAAAAGATGTGCTCTCAGGACATTGAATCACTCCTGCAGTCACACAGAAAGGAATCAAAGCAATATGTAACACCCTGTAAAAAGAAGCACCAGATTGACAAAATTGCAGGAGGAGCTGAGTTGCCCTGATTAACTGCATTAAACTAACGTGTGAGGGAACTTGTTTTCTGCTCTCAAGTTCATGTATGGCAGTTAATGCCTGTAAGACAGAGCAAGAGGTCCTGCTCATCGTAATGTGGCACCAGAGAATTACCATCAGGCTCAGCAGAGCCTTCCTTGGGCCCGGAGATGATCTGCGCAACCTTGTGAGCATCCTAGTTGCTGGTAACTCAAACTTCTTCTCCGATGCCATGCTGGTACTGGTCCCACTGCACTCTTGCTCCTTTGCACCTCATAAAATCTACCTTCTGGTCACAGAGTATTTATTTTCTCCGGCTTCCTGGTGACTTCCATAATCTCAGAGAGTTGTCCTCTTTTTGTCTTCTGGACCATGCCATTGAGTGGGTTTTTTTTTTACCTTTACTTTTGGAGGGCTCATCTTCTCCCTTCTCATATTCTCATTTTCACTTCCTTACATTTTGTCTCTGAGCTATCTCAGACATTCAGATGGTCTCAGCTGTCATCTTTGCCAACAGATTAATATAACTCTAGTTCAGATTCAAGTTAGGGTGAAACATTCAACTTTGGATCCATCTCCAGAAGATAAGTTATTACAGGAATGAAGTTCATTATTTTCTGTCTATCCATTTAATTGTCGGAATAGTGAAACCGAGTTGGCCACCATAGGTTATCTCAAGCCATTGGTACTCTGCCATTTCTCCAGAACCACTAAGATAACTGTTCAGTTTTCTCTTTCTGTCTTTAGATTGAGGTTTCGATGGAAAAGTCTGACTTAAGTGTTAACCTTAATGACTTGCTCTGAAAGTGAATGTGATAGTCATTTCAGCCTGTGTCAGAAGCACAGTTTCAGAAGCCACTGTCAGGGGAAAAGCTGCATCTTGTGCTTTCATGACTTTTCTGACGAGTCCAGCTGTCAAAAGGGTGCGACTGAAGAGTAAGATTTAACTGGAATTTTACAGCAATTACAGTGAGACCAAATAGAAATTATTCTGGATTTTTCACATATAAACATGGCAAACAGCTGTTTTTCCATGTGTCTGGAGTGGTTCCTATCAAAAAGCTGCTCTATGACATGAACAAAAATCTCTTTACCACAACCCTTCAGTTTACAAGGAGCATATCTGATTATAGAGTGTAGATACCTTCAATTTTCTATAAATTTCACCACAGCATCAGCTCCATGAACAACTAGAATTGGACAAAGCATCCTATTTGTGTCTTTATAAGTGCTGAGACAATGACATCTGCGTTTCCCCCTCTTTCTACTGGAAATATATTTTAAGAGATATCTCAGGTTTGCATTTCTTTTGCACTGTTTTTATTGGCATCATCTCATTGGAAGCTTATAAAACTTCCTGGGGTCAACAAATACCTCCAGGCCTTTTTCTTCCTCACAGTTCTTTACAACTGATGAATTTCCAGCATATAATAGGCATTTGTATCAACTCCTAAATGCATGACCTTGCATAGCGAACTACTTAATTTCATCCCGTTTCTGTTACTCCAGTCCTGAAGGTGACCCACTCCTCCTCCATACCGACAATTGCTCACCACTTTCGTGATCAGCACATTTCATTATCGGACTCCGGCTTTCGTGCCAAGTACTTTAATGAAAATATTAAATAAGGTTGTCCCAAAATTGATCCTCAAGGGGCTCCGCTGATAGTCTGAGAATATCATTAGGCCTTACGTTTTAATACTAATTATATTGTATTATTTACATTACGGCAGCAAGGCTAGACTCAACCGTCCTGCAGCGCTACACACATATGGACATAGTAAGAGAGAGCCCTTGTCCAGAGGAGCCACTGGCCACCTGAACTGACAGGGACAGAGACAGGCTGGAAGTAGCATTGTAATGTTTTGAGAGGCCATAATCTAGATGACGTTATGGCAGCTGTAATGAAGATTATCTGAGAATTTAACGTTGTTTAAAATTTAGATTTCTGCTATTTGCAGGTTAAAGGAGGGAAAAAAAAAAGAAAACTTGCTATATCTTGCTCAACTACAAAAATGATGGTCTAAGGTTAGTAGAAAATTGAAATTTCTAAGCAGCTGGTAAGGAAAAAGATAGTGATAAAAAACTTTACTGCCTATTTTTCTTCAATGTTCTTCATAAATCAGCATGCTGTCACACGAGGCTTCTCTGGATGCATTGAATGAGATTCCTAACCACTTAATACAAACATTTTTCAACATTAGTTTCAGCATTTCTGTGAATTTTTTTAACGTACCATCTTTCACTGACACAAAATCAGTTTGATGACAATAATCAGAATCGATGAAGAACTGCGTGCTTCTGATTGTTGAAGTATTGCGACCAGAAAATACTTAAGTAAAGTACCATTTATATTTTTCCTCTCAGTTTTCCTTTGATCCTTTCTATAATTTGATGGTAATATTTGAATTAATTTCTTTAGAACTTGATGAATTTATTAAATCATTCACTTCGTTAGGAACTTTGTCAGTACATCACTGATGGTAACAAAATGTTCCTATTATTAGCTGGACTAACATCCTCTATAGTTTGCCCTCAACAAGAAGCGTAAAGGAACTGAAATGAGTACATACGTGTTTTTCTGGCACTTGGAATCCGCATTTCCCCAGTGTGGGCGTGATGTCAAAGCATAGTGACAGTGTGCATGCATCCAAGAAAGCCAGCCTACAAGCAGCGAGCATGGAACAAAAAAAGAATCCACATAAAATCTATTTTGTGTTTTCCCTTTTTTTGTAGTATAGATTTATTACACTTCAGTGGACTGGTTAACTAACTAAATAAAAGCTCTCCAAAAGCTATTGAGAAACCATCTTGACTGTGATCGCAGAGCAAAACTGACAGAAGTGCTGCTACTACTTATGGCTTATACAGAAATGCTCATATTCAGAGTGCTTGACAGACATTAAATTAATCCCACTGTATCTTAATTCTAATTGCCACAGGGATTCAGACTGTTCCGAGGCATATCTGCTGCAAAAGTTAAGTGTCTGTAGCACCTCCCAACTGCAGGAAATACAGCTAAGCTCCAGTTTGGTATTTTAGTGAGAATATTCTTTCAAGGATGTTTTCCTACATTTTAAAATGGAGCTCAGACATCCTGGTTGGTATCTTGTTGGCACAGCCTTATTAATCTCTCAGTTGTGTAAAAATGGATGTCGCTGAAATGTCTCATTTTCAAGTTTTATAATGGTTACTGTGATAGCCAAAATTGGCAATCTCCATAGGAAATATCACCTGTTATTTGTTTTCCTAAGCTTTCATACACAATATGGTAGGAACATAACAGTGTTTACTTGTTCTTCTTTCAGGGCAAAAAAAACCCTAAAACAAACCACAAAAAACCATTAAAGCACATTTTCAAACCCCCTCTTCACCCCTCTTTTTTGACTTCAAATTTTTGTTCCAGGACATATAACATTTCTGACCAACTCTTTTCCGAGCACTTGTGCGCTCAACCGGCTCATCACAGATCAGAGTGCCAGGAGGACCAAATGTTTTAGGGTTTGACACCCTGATTTCTTTCCTGGTGTGAGACTAATATTCTGGAAACAACAGCTTCTTCAGCCCCCCGCCCCTATATCTAGGTTCTCGTTGCTGCCCCACCTAACAACTTCCTCCTTGGAGCACAGTGGACAAAACCTGGTAAAAGGTAGAGGAGAAGCACGTGAGCACAAGTGGATGTAAGCAAGAACTGTGTGAGATGCTGCATTCCCAGAGCATCAGTAAGCTGAGCTTGTATTTGAGGCATTTATTCACGTGGAAAGAAAGGAAACATTGCAAGACTTCAGAAACTGAACATCAGCGCTGTGCCAGTCTTTCTTCGTGATTTTGATAAATTCTCAGAAGCGCTCTGAGACTATAAATTTCAGCTTGTATTTTGTACAGCTGGGAAAGAAAACGCCACCTGTCTCACTGCAATGTGATGAGGGTACCTACATGAGAGATTATAATACTATGAACAGCCACATATGCAGGATAGATTGGTAGTAGCGTACACACTGGGTTTACTGCCTGCCTCTATTATAGCCAGCCAAAACAAGCTCTCAAGGATTAGGTTCCCAAGGAAGATGTGGTTTTGCTTTCATAGCACTGTGCAGAGTTTTAGTAGACAAATTAAAAATTCTCCCTGAAAAGCAGCATTTGCAAAATATTCACCAAAGGGACCGGACGCGTGCAACAAACAGAAAGGGTTTTAGCAACTAGGCAGTCAATCTTCATCCTGTACACTCTATGAAACAGGTTTTGAAGGAAAAAAGGTGAAGTGCAAGTAAAAAAATTGCCATAATACATAGGAAGGCAGAAAATTTTAGGTTGACAAACAAATGTAAATTCTTTTCCTTTACACCTTGTACACAGAAAGCTGAGGATGACGCTTGTGGAGTCCTTCTGAAGCACTCACCCTACAGTAGCAGCAGCATAAAAATATCCATGTCCCTCCCAAATGGATCACATAAGAATGAGGTTAGCTCAAGGAACAGAAGATAAATAAAGCCATATAAATATATATATATATATATATGTATATATATGTATAAAGCCATTTGGCACTCATGCATTGCTCACATCTGCCTAAACAGATTCTGTTTCCTATAAGACTGGACTCCATTAGCACTTTGCATTGTTATATTATTTGTAAAATTATTTCAGGTACCAGTATCCAAGAAATAAAGACTTCAGGATTATGACGGCTTTTGAATTTTAAGCTGTCTAAGTCATCAAATGCTGCCACCTTTGTAATATCTGATAATGACGGCACGGAAACTAACATTCTGCTTCCATTTTATTTTGTATTAGTAAGGTGAGTGATCAGTGGGGTACAGACTTGGCATGCTGCTGAGATGACTGTGGTAGGACCTAGCTCTCAGCTCCACTTTTTTTGGCTTTTACTAGGTATGAGAAACTGCATCGCTGTGTACTCGGCCCAGTAGAGTGCAATTTCTTTTACAAACATCTTGTTCAGGAATATAATGAAGTCTTTGATTCTGTGACAATTAACAATGCAGAAACAAAGGTTCTTGGCCATTACTTTCATGCTATCCAAATGCTTTAGGAATAACCTAGTAGTTATCATTTGCTGAAAGAGGGGGTGTTGAGGGGTTGGGGGTTTTTTTTGCTTTGTTTTGCTTTTGTCCTTCTATGCATCAAAGCCCATAAGGGCTCCTTTACTGTTACCCCTTGCTGCTGACTTTGACCTGTGCTCAAAGACTCGTGGGAAGCCACAGAATAAAAGTCAATACTAAGTAGTTTTATTCTTTATTTCCTGATATTACTCTTGCTAAGATGATCTTATGCCTGAAAAAGAATTCAATAAACACCATTTTTATCACCATGGTTTTGATTGTCATGCTCCAAAAAAAAAAATCTGCAAAGCAATTGGCTCCACTTTATGCCAGATACAGAGACTACAGCTGAGTAGGTCCCATCCTCATCATCTCATGCGACAAGAAAGCTGAATGCCACGGTGAATTAAACCTCCACTTTCCTCTTCTGGCAGCTTGAAATGAGCCCATTTGGTGTATATTTAGCAAGGACACAGAACAAAACAAGCATGCAGCAGGGATTTCACCCTTCTTCGAGTGTTCATTGCACTGTGATGGCTGTTGTTTCCTGGTCCATAAGGACATAATTCACTTCCAGGACAGTTTAATTCAACAGGATTTTTGCCATTAGCAAGAGACATGGGTTCCTTAGGTCCTTGAGCTTTTTTCTCTTTATATCCCTTGACTCCCCTTCTCCAGCCTGCCTTCCTGGTTTATGGCTTTCATAGAGACTGGATTTCAGTTTCACCAATTCCTTTTCCTCTTTGTGAATAGGATAGATTTTTTTCCCATCCTCAATATGGACATAAAATGTAAAGGGATCCTCATTTCCATTGTGTCACCTGAAATCTTTGACTGTTTCTGTGATCCACAATTCAGTGGCTTGATAAAAAGAAAGGAAGTTTAAGAAATACTGTTCCTAATCTTCAAATGTTTCAGTCATAGACAGCACAATAGTGCACCGGCTTTTGTGAAGAACATATTTATAGGCAACAGAAAAATCATTATATACAATGAAAAAAAAGTAAAGAAAATCAGACCCGAGTAAACAGTTCACACTGAGATCCACAGTTGGTGTCAATTTTAAAGATTCATCTTGTGATTTGAATTCTGAAATTTTCAGTTAGTTCAATACAAAATGAAGATGTTGAAGGACATGTCCAGTGAGGATGACGTCTGTGGCAACACTGGGAGTTACTCATGTGTGGGTAAACCTCAAACATCCATAAACATGTTCGCCTTTCAGCTGAGTGTTTGGAACAGACTCTCGGTTCCCGACCTTAATCTCAGCAAATACAAAACTGTATACACGTGTAAATCTGCATTTGCAGATACCTCTATCTTCCTGTATACACACTAAACATATTATATATTACATATATATATACATATATATACACATATACATATTATATATTACATATACTTACATATACTTGTAAGCAGATAATTAATTTGAAAGCTTCATTTAAGGAATATAGTACTTTTAATTTTTAATAGATGGTTCTGTTGCTGACAGTAAAAGAATCTTTTAGGAGCTGTGAATACAGAGGCTGGAGATTAGCTTTTGAAGCATATTGAAGAACAGACGTTATGTTAGGCACATCCTACATTTTTCCCATGAAATTCTTTCTTCCTTAAGTTTATTCAAGGAAGAGAAGAGATTATGGAAAACTAAAGTAGAAAATGTTAAAAGCAACATGTTATGTAAAATTTACACACTAATTAAAGCAACAAATTAATTAGGTTGGTATTTTAACAAAAAGCTGGTTCTGGAATGTAGGAAGTAAGGTAGTGGACAGTTCATATGTATTTGCAGGAGTTGAAGCAAATTACATTGCTTTGGCTTCATAATTAGTTACAGCTAATCTACTCCTGTAAAATTTTTGCAAACACAGATCTGCATCACCCTAAAATAAAACCACTGTGTCACTTCTACTTCAAAAGAAGTACTCTTTGGAAAATAAACTGATATATAATGCTAAAACATGTGCAAGGCGTTTTTCAAAATGTTACAATTCTGACTTTTTTAGACATCTTTCATAGTATCCCAAAAAATATTATTTTACTTTGAGTAAAGTCGAGTCTAACTGTAACTCATACAGGATTTCACAGAACAAACTACAAGAAAAATCAAATTTCTACATCCATTATATTAAATCAGCACACAAATGCTATGGATTTTCTAGTATAATACTTCAAGTATACCACGTAATCAAAACTTCTAAACACTACTTTCTTCTGTTGTGTAGGTTTTCCAATCACTGATTAATTCTTTAGGTAAAGTAGCAATGCATAAATGACCTAGTTTTACTGTACCTGAATGCCAAAGACCAAGTCAAGTGTGTATCAATACTGATTAACAGGAGTTAGAATTTTAAGACCAAGTTGTTGTATATTTTATCTCCATTACAGTGTTTTGTTAAGACCACAAAGCACTGAGGACCCAATGAGGGGACAAGACCTCTGTGACAACTCTGTGATGCACTGTCTCAAGATACCGCTAATCACAACTGAATGCAATCAACAAAGCAATCCAAATAGCTTCTTAGGGAACACCACCAACCATCACACAAATTTATAATAACTCTTAATAAAAAAACTCTTTGGGCAAGACTTCCCACTTACCACTGTTTGAGGTCAGAACTTCAGCTGGAGTCTGACTTCTAGTGAAGCTGCGCAGATGGACACGGACATCAGCCGGGGATCCGATGCGTGGTTTCCAGTATGTCACCATGCCAGTAAAGAATGAAGCGAGTACCTGTTATTTCAGGCATGCAGCACCAGTGTTTCTGGACAGATAGACCTTACAGAGGTCTACGCACTACAGCTGCAACTAGATCCCAGTTTTGTGATGCACCACTACACCTTTGGCAGCGGCTTAAGCTTTAGTGCCAAGTGGCTGACGCACTCAGGGACCCTGCCTCGAGCTCCACCTCGTTCCCCACACCCTGCTACGGCAATGGCTTGGTCCCAAACCATGAGGCCGTTCCCACAGCCAGGAAAGACAATCATCAGCTGCTGAAGCCATCTGTGCCCATCAAATCAACGTCTCCTGCCTCCTCTGAAGGAAAGGTGCAGACCAGATGGATGTCTCCTGTGGCACAGTCTGGTCTACAGGCTCCTGTCTGGATTATCTTGGCGGCTCTAAAACATGCCAGTCTGAACTCAGCCATGAGGGCTGAAGACACCCAATCCCACCCAAGCAACACAGAAAGCTAACATATTTAACTTATTCTACTATCTTAATACCTACTTCAAAGCTACAATTATGAGAAAAATTGACACTTGAGGCTTACGCCTGATTAAGTTGTCAAGGCTCTAGCACTCTTCTGTGGCAAGATACTTGGTGCTGTAGTACACTGCAGCACCTTAGGATCTGGTTCCGGACTGCTTAAAGTTCTTGGGAAAGAAGAAGTATGGCAGTCAAAAATACAAGGAGCAAAAAGGTTTTGTTGAATAAAAGATATAGTGGGTTTTTTTTATGGAATGTTATGGCTATCTTTTTTCTCCCCCCCTTTTTTTTTTTTTAAATTGGGATGATGGGTGTAGGGTAGAAAAGGGCAAGAATGGGGTGATCAGTAAGAATACAGGGTTACAAAAATGCAGGAGCGGAAAAGGGACCATCACCTACTCGATTGTGATCCACAGCAGGACTCTGCTGACCACAGAATAGCTACAGTGCAGGGCGACAGCAGGCAGGTAAGAAAACTTGTATTTCTGCAGGCCCCAACAAACCTACGACTCATAATATTAATTCCCTTCACATATTTGGATCTTATTTCCTTTGTAACAAATGTGTATCACCCCTGAGGTGAATGCTTTTGTTGGTACAGATTTTCTTCATCAGCTCTCTCTGGAAATTGGCAGGCTAAGAGACGTTTTCGCTATCACAGTTCATGAAGCATCCAGAAATCAGATCTTTAAGGCAATCAATTGTAATTATGTAAAATCTTAGGCTGCATACAGCTTTCCCACTTCGCTCACACTACTGTAACTGCATGATTTCAGTGGAACAGATTCTGACTCTTATCAATAGAAGTAAGATCAGAGTTGGCCCTAAAACTATGTTTCAGGGAACACAAGAAACTACACAAAAAGAGAATGTATTTGAGAACATTTTTAATAAATAATGTGACAAAAATTACTTTTCTGATTATTGGATCCTCAGTATGCAAAATTATGGCTAAAATATGAGGTTTCTTACATGAACATAATGAAAACATTAATCACATGGATTGTTCCTTTAGTACTGCACACCCTTTCTATGGAACCTTTCTTTAAAAATTAGCTAAATGAAAAATTTCAGTCCTCGGTAAACACCAAAACACTTTTTTTTTTTCTTCTTTTTTTTTTTTTCATTGGGGCTAGTCCTGATAGCTGTCAATAAACAAACACACATTTTTCCATTAGCACCAATGACAAAGAAATTTTATAATTACAAAAAAGATCATAAAATCTACAGACAGAGGACATCATTTGGCAAATTCAATGCAACTAATGCCTCTATTTCAGCTTTAATGATAATCCAATGTTGAGAGAGGCCACAGCAAAATTGATAATTTTCTGTAAGTCCAGGAGAAGTGAGAAGTGTTTTGATTATGGCCCACATTTACGTTTGTTACTTTACCGTCTGTCATCATTCAAATATTCCAAATACAAACATAGAGCATTAACAAAAAGATGAAAAATATCCCAAACAAATGCTTAACATTTTCAATAAGACAAAAAAAAAAGGTTAATAGTTACAATGGTTTACAAACAAAGTTTAGTGATTGTGCTTTTAAAACCAAAAAAAAAAAAAAAGATAAGCAGTGCATTACAAAAAAAATTCATCGCCAAGATCAAACAAAATTTCTTTAAGTGGCACTTCTTCTTTAAGGTGAATTGACACAAGTAGAGGTCTGAGATTTGGGCCAGTAACAGTTAATGATATTACCCAATCAATATTAAAAATGTCCATTGATTTTCCTGCTTATTTTCAGAAGCATTGTTGAAGCTGAAAATTAGAAAAAGTTTCAGATAAACTTGCTCATGCCACGATTAGGCAAATAGCAATCACATTGGCTTACCTCCTGCCTATCCCAAAGGACATTTTTAATAAGAATGTACTTAATGATGAAAATGGAAAGACAAATCAAAGTACCACAGGGGGTTTAAAATGAGTACATATTTACAATAAGAGCCACCTCATCCCAAATTAATTTTACCTGCATTTGTAAAACTGTATCATCTGCAAAAGGTTAGCAAGAGACTGGCAGAAAACAAGACACGCAGTCTGTAGTGGAATTGCAAGATACCACTTGCACCAACTGCAGAACACAGCGAAACCCCTAGAATAAAAGAACGTTCTGCATGATGTTCACTTAGGGGCTCTTTTTAATCAATGCTGTATTACTTTCAATGTTATCGATTGGCTCACTGGTGTACCGGCGGTGCACTAAGCACCGCCTCGCTGGGGAGAAACCTCAGGATCCCAGGCTCTGGAATCCCCTTCTGTTCTAATCCTGAAGCAGCAGCCAGCCCAAGTACCACGAAGAGTAGCTTACCTGCCTTCTTGGGCTGCGAAGGTGATGCACTTAGCGTTATGGAATAGGCAAGGGCTGTTCCTAATAAGGAGGGTTTACAAAGAGAGAGTAAAATAAAAACTAGCATTCGGATGGCATGAAGAAAAATGAAAAATTGTACACTCTGATTGCACTGAACATTATTTCTGGCGTCAAACATCATCAGACTTGAGGCATCTTAAGTGATTTTTTTTTTCTGATTAGATTTTAAAAGCCTGTTACAGTACATGTCGTCTTCAGCTTTCCGTTTCCTGTATTTAAAAAAAAAAAGACATAAATGATTACATGTTAGATTTTATTATTTAAAGTTTGTTTCACATACTTCTTAGAGATTTTTCTCCTTTAAATAATAAATAATAATATAAATAAATATAATAAATAATAATACTTTTAGTTACGTGCAGCAATGTGACTGCGTGTTGGATGCCCTTTCTACAATCAGGATTTAAATTGAATTAATAGTAGGTAGAAAAAAAAGAAGAAGAATAGTTCATGCCTTAATATCTAATAAAATCTAAACCAATAAACTTTCAAAAAATGTGAAAGGCAGTATCAAGGTGTTCTCAGATGTTCTAATACTTTATTTTCACTTTTGAAAGATTCTGGATAAAGTGCACATTTAAATATTGTATTTCTGCAAGTTCTCTTCCAAAGGTTTTAGTGTGGTGACAGTTAAACTATGCTACATATTACTTGTTTTTTATGGTTTTGACACATTCTTAAAGTTTCTTTTCTTGGATTGCACATAACAGTAATAGACAAACGTACTAATTTTTTCTGAAGAGAACTATTTCTGGTTCAAAACTTTCTTTTCTTGGCATCTGTCTAAGCACAGAAAATAGCCTTATTCTAGTCATCTTCAGGAGTACAACTGCAGTTACCTCCATCTCTTCTTCTTCCTCTTCTCCTTGTTCATACGCTCCCAGTACTTGCATTTCTGCAACATTCCTTCGGGCTATATTTGCTTGATCTGCCCTCTGTCTTCCTCCTGATCCTCTTGACGACATAGAGCTGGAGGAGCTGGGGTCTCTGGGATTATTTGATGTTGGAAACGTTGGTCTAGAATACGGCAGGATGTCCTCTGTAGAATTAAATATATACGTTGTTATGTTTACAAGCCCAGACATACTGTGATCCTAAAATTTCTGCATGCAGTTGATTTATTTTACTTTTTATGATCCTCAGTAGGTTTAAAGTGATGCCTGACAGGAATATGAAATACACTGTTTCCATAATAGCATTATAGAAGCTTTCTCGAGGAAATTTATAGTATTCACGTGGTAACATTCACCACAGAAAAAACTAATTCATGATTACTGTCCACTTCATTTCAATTTATGATCACTGCTCTATGTTCTACAGGAAAATGAAGAAAAAAATAACCCTCGTAGTATATTTTCAATATGACTGAGTAGGAGGAAATGACAACACATACACAATACTTGCAAGCAGCTCACTGCATCTAAATATTAGACCCTGCATGTCTCAAATTGAGTATGAAACAAAATTAGTGGGCATGCTTTAAAACTTCTAATAACTTTTCTCTATAGTAATCCACTGTAATCACTACCAATCTCTTACTAATGTGCCCATTAAACCAACTTACTGTCCAGTCACCCCTGATATTGACCCTGGATACCTATAGGAAGAAAGGACCAGGCTGTCCTGGTTTGAGGTAAAACAGGACCAATTTTGTTCAGTAACTTTACTTTCTGGCTAGGACTCTTCTAACTACTGCAATTAACAGCATATTGTGCAGACACTGTTCACTCTCAGAAAGGTAAGACCTGTGTCTATAGCTGATGCCCAGGCATGGTATGCAGGGAGGCTCCTGCTTATAGTTATTGCTGTAACAGCCAAGGGCAGCTCACTTGGTTGTGTGCCCCGTTGGAGGGTCAGAAGCAGAAAAACATAGAGGGGTCCCACCTGCGGGGAGGAGTGAACAGGACAGGTGACCCAAAACTGACCCACAGGGTATTCCATCTCATCTGCCTCATCCTCAGTATAAAAGCTGAGGGATCAAAGGGTCAGCTCTCTTTTTGTCAATGGCCGACATCTGAGGAGGACTCTGTTCGTCTGCCTGTGATCCCGATCCTGAACGCAGATCCAGAATCCAGTTCCTGTCCGTCACTGAGTCCAGTCTGGGACTTCCCCAGTGCCAGCCGGTGTCGTGACTGTCATCCTGGGAGCTTGATACGGTTTTGTATATATTTCATTATTTCCTTTTTATTTTATTATTAATGTTTCATTAAAGCAGTTTAGTTCCTTCTAAACTCATAAATCTCTTTTTCCCTCCTCTGCCTCTCTCTTTGAAGAGAGATAGGGGGGACCATCTGTCGCTCGCCCGATGGCCAGTTTGGCCCAAACCACGACAGATTTATTGGTGCCCAACGTGGGGCACGAGCAGGACTCAACCAGAGCTGTGATAGATTGCCTGAATAGTTTGAATTCCAGCTTGCGCAGAGATTAGAACAGACAGCTCACATCATGTCGTTCTTAAACAAAATGTTATATTGTGCCTTTAGAGAGCTTTGTTTGCACTTAATTGAGTCAACTCTGCTTAACCTGCCAAATGCATTGCATAGTTTATTTACTCTTTGTGTTTTTACGCGACGGTTTAAATGTGCTGTTTTGGTGTGGTGCGCAATTGAGATGTATAATATGACTAGCTGGATAACGGCTCTGCCTGCATATCTTGGGCATCACGTGATGGATTCTGTTACTAATTACACTTTTGGTTTTACCTGGGGAAAGTTTACTTCACCCTTTGATGCTTATACTAAAGTGACACCAACAGAACGACAGAAACCTTCCAGGCTGCGACGATAAGGATTGTTAACTTTCTTAACATCATGATTTTGTTCTTGGTGTTCCTGAACATGTTGCAGGGGTGATTTCATACGTGTCACTCACCTGGTGGCCAGTTCGGCCTAAATCACGACACAGTCATTTGTATGAATCTGTGTTTAAAGCCTTAGTGAACACTTGGCACATTCCATTAATTATGTTCCATTAATTAGTAAGTAGTAATCTTACTGACTTTCATAAACAAGAGATTAAATTGATCAGGTCTGATTCATACAACACCATGTCAGTTAGTATTTGTAACTACTGCATTACTACTATGGCTTTCTTATTATTTAAACAGGACAAGGATTATGAATAGACAAAAAGGGCCAAGAGCAAATTCTTTGGTAGAAAAAGTTAAATATCTGAGTTACAGATCTACTATCTGATTTCACTCAGTTCCTTTGTAAATTAGATTATAATTAGATAGATTAGACATAACTAGACTATAAACATATGGTAGGGGCAAGGACACTGATCCTTACAGCTCTCGAAGAGTATTTCTGTTTGGGCTTCCTCAGCGTTAGCTTTAATACATGATGGCTGCATAAGGAAAGCAAGATAGAAAATCTATGTTTTTCACAAGCTTCTATTTCCATTTTACCCTAATAAGAACCTGCAACTTGACCTGTATTAGCACCTATAATTACAATAAATAGTGACAATTTGGCCGACCTAGCTTCACACGCACCATTGGTGTGGGAGAGCTGGAAAGAGCTGCCTCTTCCCTGTGACCAACACACAATAATTCATTAAACTGAGAGCGTGCAAAATAACCTTGAAGAAGATGAGGTTTTGCTGGTGTGCCTTCTCGTTTTGGTGCTTTATTTCCTCGCAGTTTCCCATCGCTTTGCTGTTCCTGTGATTCTCTCCGCTCTCCCGAATTTGTCCGCACATCTGAATGCTGTCGCCCATCCACCCCGTCCCTCCCCTTGTAGCTCGCTCCTTTCCTTTCCGCAGATCTGTCTGTCCTCGCTTCTATAGAAGCAAGTTTTGGCAACATGACCGGCCGCACCTCCAGCTGTGATTTGGACTGGGCGGTTGGTGATTTTATAGCTGGAGGTGGCACAGGAGGGGGTGGCAAGTCTACAAAGTTGAAAAAGAATAATAATTACAATGACATCATACACTAATGAAATTAAGAAATAATATTTAACTTCCACTGAAGAAACAGATGCCCTATTTACTTTAAGCCCTCCCTCTGCCCTTCTCTCTCCACCTCAAAAAGTATGATGTTACCGTTCCAACTGGTGATGGGTATTTTTCCAAAGCTTGAGCTTTAAAAATGCAAAGTAAAGACCTTTCACTGCCTTTTGAAATCAATATTTTCTTAAAAATCATTACAAAAAGCTGTCATAAACTTTAGACACCTGGATATTAATACATCAGTTACGGATATCTACATAGAGTTAAAGATATGTTAATATCTTTGCTGATACTTATCATTTTTGCTAAGTCCACTCAACAACACAGAAGCTTGTGCTATAGGTCTTCAGTGAGCTAAGTGTTAAAGCAAGTTGGCTGGGGTGTTAAGAATGCATATCAGATGGACTGCTGATACATGTAAGGATAAACTACATTAATTATTGCATTCTTCTTTCAAAATAGTAGGTTAATCTAACATACGTATCCCTGATGTCTGTGGGTATCTCCCAAGATATAAAAAAACCCACACTTCAAGGACGTAACAAGCTCTTAGGAACAACAAAAAAAAGCAAAAAAGACACACAAGATTTATGAATTTGTCGCTGTGAGTTAGCACAGCTTAAGGGGTTCTAAAATTCTACATATTTTTAAATAGTATTTATGAGGCACACATATGTTTTACTTAATTAAATTTTTCTATTCTTGCATTAAGACTTAAAACTAGAATGTGTAAACTATTCATCGGATACAATAGTGCTCTGTGGAATATAAAATGTGAAAGAAAAAAATGTAAAAGTCAAACCAAGGAAGCAACAATAGGAAAGCGGTTCACAACAAAGCTGTAGGAACAAACCACATACATGTAAGAGAACAACCAGTTAAAAAAAGTGAGCTGTGAAATATGTTTGTGAGGTTAATATTCTCAACTGAGTTTGCTAAAAAAATAAATAACAGCACTATTAAAAAAAATGTAACTTCAGCATTTTATAATAGTGTGCATTCATTCCTTCTACTTCCACAAAAATCTTGGAGCAGCTGTGTTTTTCAAACACCATCACTATATATACAGCTAATTCACAGACTATTCCATAGAACATTTCAACTGAAAATGAACTAAACTGGGCCAAGAATAAAGGTAGTACTCCTGAAAATGAAAAAAACAGGCATCTAACAGATACACATAAATTCAGATACGGCAAATGCCAGATATTTTTGAGAGGCTTTCCAGTGACACAAAGCACAAATGACTTGATCTAGCCCTGTGGAAAGGTGTAGCAATGCAGAATTCAGTGCTCTATGCAGCTTTACTGGGCACCATCCTCCACTTCAAACTGGTGACATAACTTGGAATTGCCCTTGGGCTGTTTTAAATAAGAACGGAAACTTTATCAGTTGTCTAGACTGGGATGATGAGGAAGAAAGATGTGAAGTTCATTTCCTAAGGTTGGACATACATCAGGTAAACGAGATCTGTAACATCACTCTTGCAGCATTAACTCCACTGTCTTGGTAAAAGAAAAAAAACAAAACAAAACAAAACCAAAAAAAACCCCAAAAAACAAAAAAGAGAAAAAAAATCCCACTAAAACCCAACCAAGCAACCTAGAAAACTTCTCCTTGTTATTATTTATGACTTGAATAAGGGACCAAATCCATTTAACAAGAAACACAGAAACTTCTTTCCTTCTGTTCCTTTTAGCTAAGAACAAGTTGGACAACTGGCCTGATATTCCTTGCAAGTTGTGTAGGGTAGTTTGTTTTTCAAACTAGCAGTTTGGGGAACATCTGTTTTAGAGAGTAGCTAAAGGTAAACAATTGAATACTGACAATTTAAGCATCTACTTAACAACCACCATTTGCCGATGTCTTTTAAGAAAAAGCACTGTCATTTCCAAAACTTGAGAAGGCATAATGTAACTTAGCTGGAAGTGGCTGAATCAAAATAATTTTATTTATGGAGTGGGATTTATTAGACTATAGTCTAGTAAGAAAAAAGACAGATCTGTGGACAATGGACTGGACTTGTTTAACTGAGGGAACTAAAACTGTAAAATGGAGAGGCAGCTTCTTATTCAATAAGATATGAAATACAACAGATTTTGGCAAGAAAGCACAGAATCAGTTACACTGCATTCCTTTGTTATCCATAATGCTTTAAACATGATTTACGGTGCCAACCTCTGCCCAATACACAACCTTAGCAATGAAAATCTGTAATTCCACACATCATAGAAGCATTCAGACTACCTCTTCTACGCATCTAAAAATGTCCTGTGAGCTCTAGCCACCAAAGAACAAACCAACCCACTTTTACTATGCTACCTAGCCCTGTAGGTGCCTAAATTCAGTATGTGCCTACATTTGTGGTCTTTTGGATCACAGGGCTCCGTAGCCATGTGAGCCTAAGTGTCAGTACCTGCTCCAAAAAATCTTGGTCTAAAGAAGTATATAACCTCTTACAATTCAACAACTAGGTGAAAAACCGTGTGAAGACCTGAGAATAGCATGTGATATGTTCTTGAAGGCCCAGTGCATCAGACCATGTCAGATCCAGCCCAAAGCTTATCAAGCACAATAAATATTCTTCAAAAGCAATGCTGGAGATGGTGATGTTCCCACCTTTTGCGCAATACCTTTAGTGATTATAGGACTTGGTCAAGATTTAAAAAATAAGATAAACTCTTTGTTAGCTTGAGGAGCTTCACACAGTATTTTCCTTTCTCTGGAAAACATCCTTCTCACATGTCTTCTCTCAGAAAAGGACACGCTGAATCAGAAGTGGATGAAGATACTCAGACTGAGAAGTGTAGGTTTCTGGAACCACAGTTGTTCATGCAATACCTTGTGTCTCACATTCCCCACTCACTGTCTCTATTAAATTATTAGAGCACTGAATAGCCCTTCTGTTGAGCCTGCTGATGTAAAGGGAGTGTAGGTATTTAATGCCAAGCCTTTTCAGTCACCCTTGGAGCCAGTCTCCCACAGTTGTGGCACAGCAATGCATTGGCTGAACACCAAAGGGAAGAACAGCATCTTTCCTGTAGCCTATAAAATACAACTTGGAAAAAACTACTTTATTCAAGAATCCTATCCAGCTACACAGGACAATGAACAAAGTGGTGTTAAGTCTTGACAATGGAAAGGAAAGATGCATTGATATAAAAAGTTTCACAAAACGGCAGTAGCTCTATGGTACAGTAATAACTAAAAGAAAAGTGATATTCTCTTTCAAGAACATTTTTGCAACCTGCAGGGAAACTATAAAAATCTTCATTACAACACAGAACTCCTCACTGAGAAGACTCCTTTAGAGAGGAAAAAAAAGCAACTTTTCAGAGGTCAACACTATTACACCCCTGTGGTATTTATTTTAACAGCTCAGATCACAGAGAAAATCCAGATTCAATCTACCTCCTCGAGTACAAACTGGCACACTTCTTATTAAAAGGAAAATGGAAGCTTCCATTGTAAGGAATAAAAAATAAATCACAAAGCAACATCAAACCAATATAAAGAACTAAGAAGTATTTGTTAAAGGTCAGCTGTGCTCACATGTTTCATTCATGTCTATGTATTACTGTTGTACTGCGTCCCATGTAACTAAAACAATTAATGGATGCCATTTCATAGCATGCTCTATGGGGGAAACCTTCCATATATGCCTTTTGAAAGGAGTGATGATAATTTTCTAAATGAGAACATATACAGGAATCATGGGATAAGCAAAACACCAGTGTGGAAAAATAATCTGCTAAATTAGCTTGGCACTGAAGTGGAGGAACCACAAATAAGTACAAAAAGGTGAATTGTAAGTAGTGACAAATGAGGGAAGTAGGCCTTATTAGGCAACTCTCTCTTTTGAGCTCTATAGGGTTGTAGATTTCTACTGTCATACCCTGAAGAACCCAGCAGAGTTACAGATTTGATGCAATATTGGAGAAGATACAGAGTGAATTTTCTTCTATTGCATATTTATGCAGGCATGCAAAACTCAAGATTGTTCCTGACTTAGTAAAGCTTTAAGATCATTTAAGATTCCTAGATACATAATAACCTCAGCTACTATTATTCATGTACTGAAGTTATTTTCATGCTTTACCTTTCAAGAAACATGGCTCAAGCTGTATATAATAATCGGATGAATAAATAGATACAGCGAAACCCAATACAATGTATAAAAGCAGTGGGTTGTTGGGTTGTAGGGTTTTTTTTGCCTGTATGTACATTTACATAATGCTTTTATCAAAACAATTTTCACTCCACAAAAACTCCCTCAGTAACAAAATCAACATTTACAAAATATCTCACACTGGGATCAGAAGTAAGGACTGCAAAGAGAGCAGGTATCTGAAAATTATTATCATTTGATAACAAGCTGGTTTTTAGCAGACATAAGAAATGCATTCCTACTTATTTTTTACCTTGATTGAAATTTGTGCAGAATAGATTTTTTTTTTTTGTACTGCACAGGCAGAGGGAGACAAAAGTACAAATGATGCCGGCATGCATAATGTCTTAACACTTCAAAGTGAAAATTAGGGGAAATATTTGGCAGATAGTCATTTTGCCTTTTGTGAGAAATTCAGCTGCCCTAACCTCATGTCATTGATAACACAGCTAAATAACTCTGTTACAGTCTCAACCAGTTAGTTGTGAAAATGTTAGTATTTTCTCCCTTGTCACTCAGATTTAAAAACAAATCAGGATTTCAAATCTCGTGTTAATGCTCAATGGCATAATTTCTATTGAAAGACGTACTGAATTGAAGCAATAGCAAAGTAATTTTATCCTTTTTATCTAAATGCTTACAATTCTGAGGGCTTGCAGATACGAATAAATCAATTCAAGACAGTTCAGAAAAGACTTTCATATATATAATTTTAGAAAGGAAAAATATTCTTTTAAAATTCGTTTTCTTAAATTAAATATGTAAGTAGGTCACGCAAGGTTGAGAAGGAGGATACATCTGTTAGTTGGTTCTTGTAATGCACTCTTAGTAGTTAACTCTCTAAAAGGCTAGATGAAGAGCAATTAAAAATTCATACATTTTAATCCCTACCACCTACTGAGCAAAGATTTTCAGCAACAAATATGGAGAACATTTCACTGCCTGGATGACTGTCAACGAACAAAACAACTGAGCTGAAATCCCATTCCACGTAAAGTGGAAACTGATTTGAACTAATGCTAGTAACAATCTTGTATTTTCTGCTATTTATACAATGCAGAGTAGATCAGAGAGCACTCTATTTAAAAAAGGGCAGTAGTAGACCTTCTACTGCTACGTTAGTGACAAACATGCTTTCGGAAATACCGATCTCTTTCACAGATCTTGCTGTATAAAGAAAAAAATACAGAATTTTTTAAGACTTACATATATTGCTGCTGATAATACTCTTGGGATTTTCAACCATTCATGCAAAGAATTTATTTATATATCTTTTCTGTCAACCAATCACATAAACTCGTCATGACAGTGGCATTTCATGAAACTCCTAGCAAATACTAATTCAGGTAATTTGGGAACAGTAGAAAATTTTTTATATGTGAAAGTAAATTCCATTTAAAGGCTGAGAAAGAAATGAAGCAATGTACTTTTCTCTTTTTAGTATTTATTCAATGCTTCTAGCCACCAATAAATTATTAAATTCAGAATATCTGCTTTGCTGTACTACAAACACATGTGTGTTCACCCACTATGAGGAAAAAAAAATAAAAATCTTTCTATCAGGCATTCCTTTATAAAACAGTGTGACATCAAGCCAATAGAAAAACCTAAGTATATCTGGGAAAGGTCAATTGTGCTTAAATGTTTCATTCATGTCTCCATATCACTTTTCTCCACTTAAGGAAAACAATTAGAAGATGTTATTTTATAGATAGTTCTAAAGGGAAAATATACTAGATGTGTTCTAAAGGGACAATATACTAGATGTGGTTATTAAAATGAATGCTTAGAATCTTCAGTAAGGTTCAAAATATGCTTATGTAAATGGATTGAGGAGAAAAAAAATTTAATAAAAAAATCAAAACCAAACAAGCCCTTCAACCTTTGAACTGGGTTTTATTAGCTCTGCAGAAATTAAAGCCATAATTTGCTGTTCCCTGAATGACCATATTGTATTGCACACTAAACAGGTTAGCGGAAATTCTTACCTAATTAGAAAATATGCTGAAGTAAGCAGGTGCTATATAACACAAAACAAATATTGATCATGATTGTCAAATCTATTGCAATATCTAACCACAATGCTCTATGTTTTAACTTTGTATAATTACTTCCACAAAAACCTGTCATCAAATACTGACCCACCTCTTATTTATTCCCGTGTTAGAAGAAAATGACCACATAAAACTCCTGTTCAGATTTTACTTCTGATGTGCTAGCTGTTGTGTTTGTATCAAGGTTTGATGCTCAGCCAATTATTCAGTTAAGAGCATTCTCTTCAAGAGAATAAAAGCTGTTAAAATGTCTGTAAAATCTTGCAAAATGCCATTACAAGGGTCTCATAGACGTAACGTTTCTGGTACAGTTTTGGGATTTACACCTTGTGTTGTCCTTTCACAGAAGCAAACATGCACAAAACCACTGTAATAACCTCTTGAAATCAGATAATATTCCAACAGCTCAGTTTCACTGACAGAAGGGGCCTGGGCATAAGCCAAGAGGCCCAGGTGCACTGTGTCATGCCAGTATTTAATGCAGCCTAATATCAGATAGATGCTAGTGAGAGAAAATACTCCGAATAAAGTACAGATAATAGCACGGACAACCACTCATTGCTAAATTACTTCTGCTCGTCGTGCTGTGAGCTTTGTATTAAATTTTGTCGTCAAGTGGCAGGAATCATAGGGAGAAGTGGCTCAAAACTCCCTTCTTGTAACCTTGGATAAGGATCTATAATATTAGGCTTTCATATGATAATGGCAAATGATGCCCCTCTTTGAAAAATTTCAAACTGGTAATGAAAGTCCTAATCAGATTGTTGTTGCGGAGAATCAGGAGGTGGGGAACGATGCCTTTCTTTCCCCTCATCTGTTAGCAAATTTAGCAAACTTGACAAGACGGGTTAAGTCTTGGAGAATTTATCTTACATGAATTTCCAACAAAGCCCGTGGGTTGTTTTATAAAACTGGAAGGTAGTGCTTTAATAAAAGCTGCACCACCTGAGGCATTTTCATTAAAGGCTCTCTCTAGACAACATCACAATGTTTGCATTATCCTCCTACACTCCCAAGAGAATACAAGCACTACCTTTTCAGCAAGAGTTGATATTGTGTGTGAAGGCACGAAAGAAGATGATTAGATTTTGCTTTTACTCACAAAGTAACCGCTTGCAACAATGCTGTGGTCAGGATTAAAATTCATTGATTTGTGCTGCCCACCATTTGAATGGCAAACTGTTTTTTTTCAGGAAAATACACATTCTCAAGGTTTTAATAGTCAGTCACGTGAACGAAGATTTTAATCCTAACCACACATTATTCTCAATGACTGTACTATTTATGCTATCTGGGCTCTTAAATAATGACAGTAATTAGCCGATTAGGACACTACAGAAAACAGGTGCAAGGCTGTGGAGTGGAAGCATCAATGTACAGTATTAAGGAACTCTGGCATTTAAAATGATTAATCTGTTCAGCGTGTTTAGCAACAGGAAACACAAATCACTGAATTCTGAAACATAATGCTATCTCTGTGGAAAAATTTCACACACACGCACTGAATGCATATTTAGAAAGGTTCACTGACGTTTTCACCCGTTTCAGTGGACTCACCATCTGTGTAGACTTCTCTGCGCAGATGTCCTGGCTGGTGTTTTTGCTTTTTGGCAGGTCGGACCTTCTGTATTACAACAGCACTCATGTTGCTGTCGGTAGACACGGGGCTGGTGGGTCTAGGGCAGTGTGATGCATGAAAATGTCTACGGCCTGGAAATTGTTACAGAACAACAGCTATTATATTTCTTATCTAAAATAAGTTGTTTCACACTTTCTCTGTTTTCACATCAGAATGACCTAGCAATACAAAACCTGAAAATACACTGTTGGAACAGTAATAAAACTCTCCTCCTTCCTGTAATCAGTTTTAGAGTGAGCCGTAACCAAATCGAAGCGTTTGCTCTCCTATCAGTAGGCAGGCTGGCTTAGTTGCACAGAAAGGATCCGACCGGTTGGTAGGTGGTACCTCCTGCCCCAGGAAGCCCAACGCCATCGGCAGTCAGGCACAGGTAGGCTTCCTGCCTTCCAGAAACAACAAACCATTTCACTTTCAAAAGGGTTTTCACCTCCCCCAGCTCGGGCAGCGTGAGGTCACCCATGCCGTAAGCAAGTCACTAGCAGGTCTCAGGTACAGATGCCCCCTACGCCGCTTTGAGTGAATTACCAGGAATGCATCAGGGATGCATGACTGGCATTTTATCACAGCTTATTTGCAGATAAGAAGCATCACGTTTTTAGGATGTGTAGTCAGGTACGGGTAATATAAATACATAAAAATCACTGCATAACATGAACTTGACTGTTGTAAAATTATTTACCTGTAATAGGAACAGGATGTAAAGAGGCCTTTTCTAAATATCTAAGTTTACACACACATACACACGCATATTTATATGAATGTATATGTATAAAATGGATAAAATCCTGGCCCTGTGGGTACGAATGGGAGTTTTGCCACCTACTTCAATCGGCCAGGATTTCATCCAGAATTACTAAATTACCTCCCCTCTCACTCTTCATGATGAACAGCTGTGTTGAAATGAAACAAAGGACTGTTAACTGGGAGAGGATATCAGAAATGGGAGGAAGGTTGCAAATCTGTGGAGTCAGGGTGGACACAATTGTGACAGAGTACCTCTTCTCCAGGTTTGGCGGTTTAATAGGATTGATTGGCAAAACATTCACGGATCTGCTTAAAACTTGCATCCCACCCGGTGGTATTCTTATCTCTTAGCTGAACTACAACAATATCCACTGGGCCTAGTTACTGATCAGGTGACTGATTACCTGTATATAACCAGTGTTACTAGTATGTTGTAAAACACTAAATATTTCAAATATCGTATTTCATATGTCCAGTGGTGATTCAGGAGAAAAAAAAAGTAGTAAGAAAAATATGCATAAGGCCATGCTGCATATTCATAATCTATATTCTAAACCGCAACTAATAACAGCTGTCAAATTATGAAACCAACACAAACCCAGTTCATCTCAATAATACAGCAGTTAAAGCTTGAACAGCATTCTCCAAGGACAACAACAAAATATAAAATGGAAAACAAATAAATTACAATTTTTTTTTTTTTTTTGCAAATCCAGGAGAAATAGGACTCTAAAGGTTTACTATTTATTTGGACATTTCAATACAGAGGGATTAAATCTCTCATGAAGAGTGACTGAAAACAATGGGAATCTTATACTAGAAAAAGGATACAATTCCATTTTTCTTTTTTTTTTTTTTTTTCCTCATTCAGTTCTGGGTGGAAATCCACCAGCAGGGTTAAGGTTTGGCAATAATCAACAAGTCTAAAAAACTAGGAACTACTTATGAAAAACAATATAGAGCAGCAATTTCTTTTTAACTGTTTCACCAAAACTCCTTTTCTGACTCTTCCACAAGTCTAAATTAACCCCCTCTCCTGAATTTCTAAATGTTGTAAGAACAAAAATAATCCAGGAAGAAGTTGCGGATAAATGTATTTCACAATGGTGATTTTTTTTTTTCTTCTCCCATCAAACAGAGGACAAACTCACCTCCTGCTGCATCCTGCATTTGACGTCTGGCTACTTTGAGGCCAGCATATTCTGCAGCTGCTGCAACAGCCTGTGCAAAATCTGCATCGGTAAAAAATGATCCATCTGAAGAGCTAACGCTAGACCGCCCGCTTGAGATGTTATCTTCTTCGGAGGCTGAACCCCAGCCATTGATCATGGACCCTGTCACAGAGCTCTCCAAATCCCCAACACTGGAGGCAGGCGTCTGCTCAAGGCCACGCAAAAGGAGTCTTCTGTTCTGCATCTTGGCAACCTCTATATCTGCCTCATCCTCTTCCTCCTCTGGTGCGTCAGTATCCATATCAGAGACCAAGGGCCCTGAGATATATCCATAGGTATGTGGTGGGGAGATAGGCCTTGGAGGGGGTGGAGGACTCACAGGTTGACGTCTGCATAAAATTACAAGGGTAAGAAAAGCTGAAGTCACATAACATAGTCCAAGAAAATAACAGATTGATGAAAATATTTATTTCCCAACAAGTTTGACTTGCCTTTTTAAATCAACAGAATTCATATCTGAAGGGTTCATGGTTGGTTGTGGTTTTATTTTTGGTTTTTATTTTTGCTGCAAATCAGAACTGACTGACAGCTACGTAGTTTGAAATCTACCACAAAGAAATATGATTTTTTAATATGGTTCCTTTATCACCGATTTTAATGGAAATTGGCTTATTTTGTATAAAGCTGCTCATTTTTCCTAAACCAGCACATGTGCAGCTAGGCAAAGAGGTGGTTACAGTTCACACGACTATTTAAAAAAATTATTTGTGCACCCTTGACAGTACGAGCAAAAGAAGTGTCTGTATATTGCTCTAGAAGCTTGAAGCAACCAATGTCAACAGATGCCTCTATCCAAACAGATTGCTCCAAAAACATCATCTTCCTTCCATCCACCCAAGTGATTCAGAAAGATATGAAAAGAGATATTGTAAGTTCATTATTTTTTAATTTGGTCTAGGTGATAATATAAAGAAAGAATTCTCTACTGTAACATTAGTTCTAGGTCTTAAGTATACCAAGATGCACGTAGATGTATGGGTTAATTTATTTTGAGCTTAAATCTTCATTAATAGTGTCTCCAGTTTAAAGAGGCAAAGTATCAGATATCATTAGATCAACGCTCAGTTTAGTTAATACTTCACCCAGAAGTCCCAGCTAGTTATATTGCCAACAGTTTTTCTCTACAGGGCCACAGGGCGGGCTCTTTCATTACCATTTGTCTGACAGGAAAAAATACTTTCTGCAGCAATGGCTGCGCTTTTGGCTTTGCGTACCAGGAATTTCTACAGCAGACTGCTTTATAAAAATTTCCAAAATAATTTTCCTTTGTCAATTTTCCCCATTTATTATCTCATTGACAAATGGTAACTTTCATAAACTAAATCTTTTCTTTTTGGGAGGACGCAGGTTTTTTATTTTAATAATTGGGAATATTTATTGATTTTGAAAGGAAAATTTAGCAAGGCAAAACCTAATACTTCATGGCAAGAGCAAACTGGAACCTCCCTGGACTACATCATCTAGCCACTGTTTTCCACTTGCTGTATTAAATACTGAACGGAATGAAGCAAAGGTCAGTTAGGGATATATACCCAATAATCATTTAATAACCCCCATTCTCCCCAAATCCCAAAAGCCATTGCCACATGGCAACCTCTACCTGCCTTCGACTAGAGACCTTGCCCAATAAAGTTTTAGTGTCTTTATTTAAATCTCTTGTAACAACTGTCCTTGTAATATATTTGCCAGTCTTCATGTTCTCTAGGTTTTGGTATTAGGAGACAGGCAACTGGGTACAAAATATGCTATGGTTCTTGAAAATATAGCTGGTCTGCCAGCCTTTAAGGATAAGCTAATTGAGAGCAGCTGGTTCATGGGCATACAGAACTAACAATACTTCGTTCGCTTTATCTGATGCAGCAGTTCTCGCTTTAACAGTGACATCGTCTCCTGTCTCAGCTCTCCCTTTAACATTGACATCATCTGCTATCTCACTAAATTTTCAGTTTTTTCTCTGCTTGTTCACTCTTCCGGAGCACAGATTTCTATTTCATTTTGCTATACTTCTACCAAGCTGACTGAACACGGAAATATGACAGTACACCATCACCACCACAATCTCATTCTAGATGCCTGGTTCTGATCAGCAACTGAGATAATATCCAGCAGAACTACAAGTAAAGCTAATAAAAAGTATGATAAATAATATTTTAGACATTATTTTCACTAAAACCCCTCACCATTTACACCCCCCCCCAAAACAATACAGAGAAGCACTACTCAAAATGTATTCTTAATTGGGAAGTATTGTCACACCATATTCAAAAGTGAAAACCCCCTTCCAGAATGGGCTACAGCTGTTAAGCACAGGACATCCAACTCCTGTATAGCAACACCATGGGTCATATCAACGCTGTTAGATGGAAAAGGTAGTCAGCCAAGCCTTACAAATCAAGTAAATAGAATTCTGTGAATGTTTTTAACCGATGATATGGATGTAGCAAAAAGAAAAGGAACAATGTCTGCAAAAGTAAGATAAAAAAGACAATTGTAATCACTATCAGTTCTAAGACTCTCAGCAATGCTAGACTTAACCATTGTAGGAAGAACAAAATAAATACACATTTTATTTTTTCAGTTCACTCAATAAGTAAGGTGTATGCCCTAGGGGCTTAAATTGGAACATCCTTCCAGATATTCTGCCACTACTTTTCATCACATTTGTGGTGACTAGCCACGAGTCTTTGTGTTGAGCAAACCTTCTACTTTCCAGGCAGTTGCTGGCTGTTTATGCATGTTTGCATACATCTGCTACTCCATTCTGTACGTCAATATGCATCTCCCACTCTCCAGAACATGGTAGCTAAGGTTCTGGAAAGTCACTCACAACACATTGGTCACTTGGCATTTCCCTTTTCCATCAGTGTCCAGCTAGTTTAACCTCTAAAAAACCCAGAAAACTTAAGTGATTAACACTTCTGTGCCTTGACATATCAGGGCCAATGGAAATTACAGGAAACTATTATTAGCCACCCCCTAATAAAAAGAGTGATTGTAAAGACTCAGGAAGATAGACGAAGAGAAAAAGATACACAGTACAAGAAGTACTACCATAAAGAACAAAGAAAACAAAACAAGGCAGACCAAGTAGAAGTGGGAAGCAAAANTGGAGGTGTTCAAGGCCAGGCTGGACGTGGCCTTGGGCAACCTGGTCTAGTGGGAGGTGTCCCTGCCTATGGCAGGGGGGTTGGAACTCGATGATCTTCAAGGTCCTTTCCAACCTAAACCATTCTATGATTCTATGATTCTATGAAACTATTATTAGCCACCCCCTAATAAAAAGAGTGATTGTAAAGACTCAGGAAGATAGACGAAGAGAAAAAGATACACAGTACAAGAAGTACTACCATAAAGAACAAAGAAAACAAAACAAGGCAGACCAAGTAGAAGTGGGAAGCAAAAGTAAAAGCAGATATAGGCCCTTCAAAAACCAAAGATTAACAACTACTCTTACTTTAAAAAGGGAAACATAAAAATGAACTAACTTTTCAAAAAACATTCTGGAAAATACATCCTTAAATGTCCAGTAAGCTATATTAATAAAAATCAAAGTTCTACAGTCTACTTGTCAAGATCAAATTCATTTCACCATAATAGGTCTGCATTTCACTGAAAATAGAAAGTATGACTGGAATATTGTAGGTGAGTTTGTGTATTTGCGGTAATAGACAATATGTGTAAACCACTGGAGGAAAAAAAGTAATAAAGAAATATAATTTGGGATGGAAAAGCTGTGCCTTCTTAACAAAAAGCAAGACAAGTAAGCATCATACATAAAAAGCCTCATTCAGAATTCACTGCTTTATGGAAGAGAAGCTGTGAGAGTGTATATGCAAAATAGTTTGTACTAAAAGCAACTCAGAGAAGAAACAAAATTTCCCTGTAACAAATATCTATCTTTATTAATGGTGGTCATTCCTTTAAATAAGGGTAGGTGGAAATGTTAAGAAAATTTTGCAAGCAATAATTTCCAGTATTAGGATTTATGAGAAGAGGAAAATCTATAGGTTATATAAATTATATATTTATATATATTCATACATATTGGTGACAAGTTAATTGCACAGTTACTGTGAAATAATGCATGCTATTTTATGGTAATAATGCAGTAAATCTATTGGAAACAATGGAACTGTAATTATATGGTAAGCTGTGTTAACGATACCACTTTAATATCCTGATGACTGTGAATTTAACTTGTGTCAGCATCGTACGTACCGTAAAGTGATATACTGCATTTCTTTCCGCGGTATAAAAATAAAGCAACTTAATTACCTATTTCTTAGCTTACAAATAGTTCTAGCAACCTGGATTAGAAGTTAAATATTAACAGAAAAAAATATCAT
This sequence comes from Anarhynchus alexandrinus, assembly GCA_008711295.1. Taxonomy (NCBI): domain Eukaryota; kingdom Metazoa; phylum Chordata; class Aves; order Charadriiformes; family Charadriidae; genus Anarhynchus; species Anarhynchus alexandrinus. The sequence goes on along the minus strand of VUYV01000051.1, from coordinate 1,082,876 downwards.
GGGGAAAATCTTGGCCTCACTGAATTCAACAGGAATTTTCAGTGGGGCCAGGATGACTTTTGTCACTAGGTTTGCATTGACACACCTCCGGTCAGGTTGGTGTTGTATGTGTCCCAGATCCTCCTGACAGTCCTGTAACATGGGCTGGAGTTCTTCCTGGGGAGAGGGGGTGAGAGTGGCAGTTGACTGATGGCTATAGGAGACAGCGGCTGGAGAGGAAGCTGCTCCTCGGACAGGTGGAGTAGGACCTCGCTCATCTTCTTCCTCTTCCTCTAGCTCATCCTGCTGCAGATACATCCTTGCAGGTGGGACAGGACAAGGAATTTCTTGGTCATAGCTAAAATTAATTTTTTAAGAAAATAAGGACTTAAATTTTTACTGTGTAATTAGCATATCTGATACAGTATAAATAGCCCAGAAAAAATCATTGTTAAATGTGCTCTTGAAAACAGCTTAGTAAGGATGTATTCAGTGCATGTACACCACTGTCAGTAAGCGATCTCTCTAAATAGCCACACTACAGCTAGTTGAGGAGCACCAGAACGGTACAGAAGGAGGGTCTCACTGCCAGCTTGTAGGGCAAATTACAGTTCAATTAACTAATGATTAAGTGAGAAATGGATGATGCATTCCTCTTTCTTACCTTTCATCCACTGAAAGACTGTAATCTTCACTATTGCTATGGGGAGGTGGATGTGCTGGAGGGGGTGGAAGAAGATCTGCCCAGTTCATGCCAGCTTGCTTGGGAGCCTTTGGGGTCCGAGCACCCTTCTTGTGCCCTTGACTCCCTACGAGTAAAAAGTGATACCTATTTGTAATGCTTTTAAGCTTCTCCTTACTGCTACATTTTTTAAAACAAACAAACAAAAAACCCCCAATCCTCCCAGATCCTCTTGAATTCTCTGGGAATTTACTGTTGTGCTGAGTTGGAATAAACTGGCATTCCTCCTTTTTACACCAATTTGTAATCGTAGCTTCTTTGTAGAATTACTCCACATTTTTAAGCAATTAAATTTAACCACAAACTTTACATAGCATGGAAAAAGCACATGGGATACAAAACTTTAATTGTTAATAAATAGCCAAAATGCGATAAAACCATAAATGAATTTTACAAGCAATGTCATTAAGAGTGAGCTTCCTATTTCTATTAATTACATTATAGATTATCATCTAAAACAAATGAGCTGTAGACATATTTTCTAAAGTGCCTTTATGCTATTTAATTGCTGGAATCTAAAATACAATATGATACAGATATGATCTATTAAAGTTCCACTGTTGCATTAAGTCACTGAATATATGTAATTTGTACTTGTCCACTGAAACGTTTTAGGCACAATGAAATTACTAGTTTTAGTCTAAATGGCAGGTGCAGTTGAAAATAATTGCTAGAAGAACTAAAATAACAGAAAAAAGAAGAAAGAAGATCGATGAGGTATGGCACAAATGTTTTCAACTACTATTACTGGGAAATTATAGCTCATAATAGAACAATGCAGCTTTAACAGTTCCAATAACTTTGAATAAGACCAATTATTCAGGTGGTCTTGAATTTTACATTTGGACATGGCTATGATCAGAACTGACTCGACCATTGTTCCGCGATACACATTTTTATCCTTCTTTGTTATTGTTACTTCTTTAATTGCAGATAAAGTCACCGTATTTTTAAGAAAGTTTTAGAATCCTTCACATTTTTCTCTTCAACTGAGGCGTGGTTTTATATTACCATAGTTGAGCCTTATACACTTGATTAAATATGTCGCAGTGAGATTTAGGAAGCTCATTTTTCTCACTTCTGCTGTCTCAGATTTTCCATTCTTACGGACAGTAGTTCTGCTTATTATTGTACCACATTAGCTGCCAGATACAAATATGTTTTAGCTATGTACAACTATTTTTCTGGTATCTCAGTATGTCAAGCAAGACCCTAACTATCCCGAGGCGACCATCATCTGCATTCTCTGCCCTAAGCACCATGATATATACTAGGTTCAGCACAATTAATTTATTACTCTGGTCACCTTGCTTCATTTCTGCTGGAGTCCTTGGTATAAGGCTGTAAAATTTTACCGTTATGAATAACCATAATAGGTGTCAGCATGGAGAATACCACCTTCTCATTTTTAATTTGGATGGGTTCATACCCTGAGATGTTTCATGCTGAATTTCAGGTCTTAACATCTTTGAGCACAGGCTCAGCACCACATCCCTATGTTGTAGATGTGGGAACGGGCAAAAGGCTGGCTCCCAGACGAACATCCTGAGCAGCTGAGAGAATCGGGAGCCGTGCTTATCTTACCCCAGCCACTGAGAATGCAGGTCACCCAAAGGCACAGCAGGCTCACCTCCATGTTTATGCTTCTGCTGTGCCTCGGTCATCTCGGTTAAAATGGAGTAAAAGTTAGGATTAAGGCAACAGCAGAACAAAAGGTGAAAACAAAAACCGTATTCTTGCTTAGTAGATGTAAAATCCAGGGAGATGGTGATTGTGACCATAACTCATTCTATAATTGGCTCAATGTAAATAAACATAGGCTAAGTATCAGACTTACAGTAAAGCCTATGTCTAGTTTCTGGTTTAGCTCTGAACACTTCATACACCTCTACAGAAATCAAAGCTGAAAGTGAACAGGTTATACCAATATGAGCAGCAGTAACTTTTGAATTAAACCATATTCTGTGGTTCCAGAGTGCAATTTCAGTGCCCTGGTCAGCATTCTCCAGCACAAAAAGCTGTCTTATTTCAAGATTTTTACAAAGGACTTCAACTTCTACTTGACTTCATGACTTTCACAATTTTGGACAACCAATTAATTAATTGACATTTAGATGGCACTAAGCAACCATGAAGATGCAACAGAAATACAGGCACCTATTGGGCCAGTTTTTATGCAGTGTAACATCCCTGTGCTGCATTATTGTCATCCCCGTCATCCCTTCTGTGAGTCCGGTACCTAGTGCTAACTACAGCTAGAGTGTCCAAACACCAAAAAACCTAAGGTTTGGTAAACACTGTAGATACTCACCAGATGTACTACTGCCTCTGTCCGAGCTGTTGTAGGATCCACCTGTATTCTGGTCATATGACTGGTTGTATGGAATAGTTGGAGCAATGTTGTCGTTTACCCGGTAATCTGCAAGTTTAATAGTATAGTTAATGCTACCCTTCAGAAACACATCTACTTTTATATACATGCTTTATAACACAAAGGAAGATCTCCTGCAAATAGCAAGGAATAATTTTTTTTTTTTTTGAAAGGAAAATCATCCTATAATCGTTTTGTTTTTACCTTGTCTCTAATTGTAAGTTTAATGGAAATCATGGGAACTTAGCAGCTCCACAGCAAAAATGAAGTAAAATGAAGTCCTATGCATAGGGTTGTTGCAGTGCCTCTGCAACAATTAAGTCTCAATGGATATATACACGACCTGTGTGAGCATTTTGCATAGGAATAGACTGTCACCTTGATTGATCTTCCATGATATCTGCTTAATTTACGCATGCAGGGCAGCCAATGGACTGTGGCAGCTACTTTTTGTATTTCAAAGGTGCCAAACCCATGTAGGAGTCAGCCTTGTATTACAATGGCTGAATGATCTGTTGGAGCAACAATGCAGCTCTACTGAATTCGGTTTACAACAGAAGAGGTCTTTGTTTAATGCCTGCTGGCTCCAAAAAGATTTCTATTTATATTGGGTCATGCAGGTTCTAGCTACAGGCAGGGCCTTTTTTTGCTAATGGCTATTACCGTAACTTCCTTCTCCAGTTCCAAAGCACTTGATATACATATGTTACTTTTAAATCTAGATTTGGCAACCAGATCTGTAAAACTTTATCAGAAGTAAAATACTCATCTGACAAAACAGTACTCTCATGCCAAAAAGGAATAATAATTTACAGAGAACAGAAAGCAGCTGAGTTACTCTTCATACAGCAAATAAAACTGCGTCATAAACAGAACCACTGGACATAAAGTAGTGACAATGAAGCACAGCACGTAACTCATCAAAATGGTTATTTCCCATCACAAAAGCTATAGGTATAATCATCAGCAAGATGGTTTTGACTTAGGAAATGAGAAAACCAAGATCAGAATATCGACTCATAAAATAGCAAATCAAAACAAAAATAAACAAAACTAAGAATCAGTCCCCATCTGCTGCAGAAATGTTTGTGATAATGTAAGCATGGGAAAAAGAGCAAAATGATAAATTCCACACCAGAGTGTATTCTGTAATAGTTTCTCAGCCTAGTTGCATTCCAGAGACCACGCTGAAGCCCTACATACCGCATATGTTTACACAGAGGATAAACAATAAATCAACACTCTGAAATATGTATATATGACTGTCAGCAGACAATGCTTTAAGGGGGCCTTTCCACACTACAATATGCTAGAGAATATGCAGCTGTAATATACACAGTTTGAAAGATGCAGTATCTTCCAGGGCATAAAAACCAAACATGTTTTAATTCCAAACCAGATATGTAATACACAGTTCATGAAAGAAAACATAATTACAAAAAAATACAGCTTTCACCCTCTAGTAAGGAGCTACAAAAATTGAATTTTCTTTTGACATGTTTATGTCAAGGGAAGGTGTCATATTTTATATTGCCCTTTGAACTCCTCTGTGAGTAGATGGGTCCAGTAGAGAAATCAACATTCCTGTAATGAAACGTATCTTTTTACTGGGTAACTTAGCACTGTGCGATCACTGGAGTTACAACAATCCATGCAAAAAGTTCCAAGTTAGAATGGGTCCAGTTCCTAGGGATACTGTTTTGCAAATCAGGTTATTAAAAGAGGTTGCATGGTAGCCTGGAGGACTAGCGAGAAATCACATACCTATTTCTTCCAACTCCCACACATTATATTAAAGAAACATGCCCTCAAGGCCACAAAAGTACATTCTGATGTTTCCCGTTAACACTGAAATCAATTTATTTTTAGCTTCTGGATCTACAGACCTCAGTCAGGGTAACAAAGGAATTTAGTTTCCAAAACTGTGTGTGGTAGCATTGCCTCTCAACATGTGAATCGAAGGCTTGCTAGGAACAAGTCTAAAATGAATTGGATCGCTCCATTTGTGTCCCCAGTGTACAACACAATACAATTTTACAGAGTTTGATATGCAAAATTTCATTCGTTTACATGAACATGTAGATTTAATTAGTCTCCATCCACGACTGGGAAGAGTGGGTTGACCTATTTAAAATTTAAGGTAGAGTATAATGTGACTACCATGCAGCTGGCTTATGAATAAAATATCTGGCCTCTGTCCTAACCAATCCCTTAACTACTATTAAATTTAAATTAATCTCAAATCCATAGGAAATGTATTTTATTTAACTCTTTTCTAAAGATACAGCTTGTTATTTTTTATACTAAATTCAATATCTGAAGGTTATTGTGGTGCTAATTAACTTTCTGACACTGCTAACTGCGGATTTCTAAATCTAAAGAGGGAGAAGTCTAAAAGCACCACAGAAGTCTGTAATTCTTAACCTGAAAGCTTTAGACTCCCAGCACCAGAAGGTCAAAACTCCTCTGATGCCTAAAGAGGAGAAACAAGCTAAAAGCTCTTCACCTTTGTTTAATTTGTTTTGCTCCATAATGTTGTACTGTATGGGTGCAACCTCTTGCTTTTGCTGAACAGAGGGTTTCCAGTGTTTCTCATTCGTATCCCCGCTGCCATTGTTAACATTATTGCTGATATTTGACTGGATGAGCTGAGTGGTGGCATAAGGAGTGGGCTGCCCAGGCTGGCTGACAAATCTTCCGTCCTTTAGATTGGGACTATTGAAGGTTTTCATCTCATTGATTTTGTTGCTGAGGTCCACGTCACCATATACAGTTGACTCAGGCAACATCAGGTTTGTTTGCTTGTTGTCCAGCTGATTGTTGTAATTTGCTATACAATCGGCTAACCACAGAGGAAAGAAAAAAGAAAAGGTCATTCTGTTCGCTTACACTATACTTTCAATGAAATTCCCTTTAAAAATTTGTCAGTGCATAACTATATGGCTTGCATCCAAATTTACAGAAAATCATACACCTTATAAGCTACTGCTTCAAAAGTAGTGTTCACTGTTTTGATTCACTGTAAATTCAGAGCTTCTGAATTCTATCTACAATGACTTACCTTGATGGGCTTTTTCTACAGTGGCCGTATAAACATTTACATTTTTAGACATTGTTCTCAAAGCACTATAGATATCCAATCCACAACTGTGATTAAAATAATTTGCATTCAAAGGAAAAATCAACCAAAGGCAAATAATGGGAATAACTAAACGTGACAGTCACCTCATGTCAATATAGAATGAACAGTATTTAGACTCTTTTGTAGTTGCGATAAGAAACAGAGATACAACAGATTTTCATAAAACAGACTGAAAAATGATTACACACAACAGAATTAAAGAGAAACAGTACAAAAGGTAACTCTGTACCCAGTAGCAAGACTTTATTTGATCATTGTTTCCTTGTACAATATTATAATTTGGTTTGAAACAAAAAGACAGGAAAGCACTCTGGAATTTTTGCTAATTATTAGTCGCTTTGGATATTGCAAAATAAGTAATACCACAGTAATGTGTGTTAAATATACATCACATAGACAGCAAGAATTCATTCTTCTAATAATTATTGTATCGTGAGATCACCACTTATTGCATACAGTAAATCAGACATGTACTGATGCTCTGGCCACTACTGTGTGAAGCAGCGTGTCTGCCTTTCCGCATTCTCTTGCCTCTACATGACAGAAGCTCCACACACTTTTTTTCCTCTCCATATCCAGTCCACTGGAAGAAAACTGAATGGAGCAACACAGTTTGTGGGTCGGCAGTTAGAAGGCTTAGTGAAACCAGCATTCAATGATCATTAAGCAAAAATTCTCACTTGCCAGCTGATTAATGCATCAATAATTACATAACAATCACCAGGAATATAGTTTTCCTCTTTTAAAAGATGTGGTATTCATGCTAATGAGTTTGATTCAAAACCTGAAGTCCACTACCCCTGCCCACAATTAGTTTACTGGAGAGGGTGCCAGCTAAAGCTGAATACAGAATTTAGGATTTGACCATTATAGCAAACGAAATAACTACTAAATATAGAGGACGTTCAATTTCAAAAATATTCCCTAATGCATACATCTTTTTTGAGAAATATTTCCTGAAAAAGAGAAATAAACTACTTGAGGAAGAAAACCACTGATCAACATCTTCAGTGATTAAGGAACAGTATCGGAACATGTCACATACAGCTTATCATTGCACATCTCACGGCCCCCCAGCTTGTGTTTTTTCAAGGTTTTACTGTTTGATATATTTTTCTTTCTTATGTGAGCTCTTATTTATTGCTTCACAGTCTTCAACTTCTTGATTTCTACTTTGTAAATGTTTTCATTTCTGCTTTTTCTCTCACCTACTGAAACCATGCCAGTCTTCCCTCCTTTCCAAGTCTATTGTATTATATTGGACAATTATATATCCAGCATATTCTTCATTCCTAATACCTCATGCTTTGCTACAATATCCTTGCAGAGTCACTTATAACATATATTTTTACCGCCTTCCATTTCCAGCTACATGTTATGTTGTGTAGGGCAATAAAATCGATACAGTATATGCAGTAGGTACATTTTTTTACATAGACACATTAGAATTCCTCATACAAGGTACTTAAACAAAACTGGTTTACCTATATAACAGAAGATTTATTCTGTTAGATTTTTTATAGCATCTACTTTTAGAAACCCATTCCCATTCTTGGGAAGACTTGGAAGACAGTACTATACTTGAAATTAAAAATGCACAGTTACTTAGCATATTCACAGTTATACAGGGGATATCCAACTCTGCTGCTTCAGAGCATAAGCCAAGCCCAAGCTGACATAATTAAGAATATTTGCCAGATTTTCCAGGACAGAAGAGACCACTATGAACATCCTGTCTGGCCCTCAAGCTCATAAACTCTGCTTGAAAGGAAGGAATCGCTTTGCAACACAACCAAGCTTAATATAACAGCTAAATTGAGAAAAAATCCGCTGTACCTCATGATGAGATGTTATAATAGTTCAAAATGTGCATTTGCTTCCTTTTCTGAATTTGTTAAATTTCAGTTACTAGACCTCGGTATGTCTGTACTTGCCACAATAAAATATCTCTGTATGGGGAATCTTTTTACATAGGTATTTGTGGACATGATATCCTTGGGCAGGGTAAGACACAAGTCTCTCATGTTAAAATCTCCCACCTTCCTCTGAAGCACCTGGCACTGGTCACTGTCAGACAGCATACTGCAGGAGATGAATTACCACCATCACATTAGGGCTGGTTTCACATTAATTACAGGAGGTAATGCTGTTTTGCACTTATGCAACTTCACTACAGGTAATCACATTCCCTCTCTGAACGCTGGGAAATGCTACTAGCAAAAATCACCTAGAGATGCTGGTAGTGGAAAAGACTCATTTTCATTCCTCACCAGTAACACAAACCTGGTTAAAACAAAAGGAACCTAAGGTCCATTTAAAACAAAATGTACAACAGTTAGCGCTTCCAGATACATTTCTCTAACTGTGTTCCCATGGAACTCACGAGTTTTTCTTCAAGAGCACTCTGAGTCCTGCCCAAGCTCCTGGGAACTACCACTTAACCTAACATTTCATAATTGCTTTTGGAGTGTGAAGTTAACTTTTTTATCCACACGCCCTAAACAGAAAATCAGCTACCCAATTTTGTACAGAATGGCACTCGAAGGGAGGTTTTGAATGTGCCAAAGTAGACTGACTTGTCTTGCAAGTACTGTAGCAATATTTTATTTTTTGCTTCCCATTACACACAAACCAGAAGGAAAATCTCACTAGTGTCATTTTGCTACTTCTCCTTCCCCATCCGAGCAACAAAGATGTACAGAACAAGCTAAAAATGACCTTATCTGCTCTTTTTCAGATGCTGAAACATAGCAGTTCAGTGTGACTTTTGCCAACACTGAACTTTGCAGGGGCTCCTTCAGCCTACAGCTTGCTGTAACTATCCAAAGTGGACTGAAAAAGAGGATCAAAAAAGGGACCAAGAGCATAATCATGACGTGGAGGAGAAACTATATTAAGTCTAAATGCATTGGAAATAAAACTTCAAACAAACCTGTACACTCTCTCAGGTATTAGAAGTATATATTCTATAAAGAAGATTCCTTAGCAAGGTAGAAACGTATCTAACCTGGTCGACTGTACGTCGTAAGGTTGCTATCACTGTTTCCGTTGCCAGAGGTGCAGCAGTTGATGGAGCAGTCATTGTGATTGTTCCCTGTGTTAGGCCAAGTATCTGCTAGCCATGGCTGAGTGGCCGGTTCACTGATGTTTAGGAGTCCTGGCCTTTAAAAACAAAGCTTGGTCATTTCAAAAATTCACCAAAAGCAATTTCACATTGCAATTGTATTCTTCTCAACAGGTCAGGTATTACAAAATAACAGCACATATTTAAAGGCTGGAGCATTGGAAAATACAGCTTGATTTAATTACTGAATGGCTTCTAGTCTCCTATATAACCTGTTCCTTGCTAAAACACTCTGAAGTGAACAGCCGAGGACAACATCAGTTCAGTTTGCTGAACTACACACATACATTGGTGTGGAACCTTTACCTGTCACCTTGGTTTTGGTTGGTGGGTTGTTTGTTGTTTTGTTTTTTGTTTGTTTGGTTGGTTTTTTTTTTCTAGGAGGGTTGTATTTTTATTTTTCTGCCCCTTCTCCCTTTCTTAAAGAAAGCAAGGTAAAAAAAGGGAAATTGGCAAGTCAAACAAACCAAAAATTCACACATGGAAGTGAGATGGATATGTGGAAATAAGAGCCAAGTTTAGATGTGAATACTCCCAAAGTCTTGGTGATATTACTACTGTAGTGGATCAAAGGGAAGAGCAGATTACAGAAACCTCTGTCACTTGGGAGTATTTGGATCGCACTAAGCATACCGAGTGCGTGATACATCTTTGTTAATGAGTAAGCCACTCAATCTTTATGTGGGTGGAACAGCAGCAGCTCCTAAGCTAGTTTGAAGTAACTGGGAATACTCAACACCTTTAAAAATATCCAGATATCAATGCTACACATTGGCTGCATTTGGAATAAAGTAGTCCTGCCATCAGCAGAAAGAATAGCATTCCTTGGTTTCCAAGTTGCTGAATTTTTCTAGTGAGTGTGAAAAACGTTCTGATGAATGTTTTGTAGAATCTTCGGCTCCTCTTCAGTTTTCACACTAACAATGCAACAGCATGTTTTAAAGTCCCATATAAGTAGCATCGCATAACAACTTAAAATTGCCTTTTATAACTAAGGTGCTTTTAAAAATAGAGAATTTTAGCCACTGCCATATATAAAAAACCACCCAAAACAGTCTCTTTCATCACAGGATTTAACAGGCAACTTTCCATTTGAAATAGTGCAGAAACTAGTCTCCATAATATTAGATATGATGCTCTTCAAAAATAAAATATGCTAATCCTCTTAAACTGCAAGTTGAGAATACAAACTGCATGCAGTTAGTTGTGGAGGATATAGTCTGTCAGTGCCACAGGCTTAAGTCATAGTCTTAGAATGACATTTAGGAGATCTATACATATATGTGTATATATCTTTCTGTACTGCATATGTCATCTGACAATTTAACATAGGAGGTGATGAGGCTTGACTTACTGTCAGGCTAACATACCAGCCAATACACATACACTAAACAAGTAATTTTTGTAAATCTGAAATAAATGTACAGCTACGTAGTCCCATGAGCAGGCCAGTTGATTTGAAATACCTTGCTTTTTTCCCTACCACTCTGCTCTTATAATGAAAGTACATCTCAAGGCATTTGGAGGCGACAAAGCCTTCCAGAATACTTCAGCACTTTCAAGACCTGTGTACTGGATTTTTGGATAGAGAGTTAAAGGTCCTTTGCTTCTAAAATTTACTTTGCATTCACACCTGCTGTCATGCAAGGAATGGGGTGTGAGATATTAGAAGTAGATGAAAACTGTACTAATTGGAGCCATTTAGGTGGAACTGTAGGTATGAGATGCTTGCACTACAGCTCCATAAACTGATGATCGGAGATTATAATTTCCAAAAATCTTTAACATTTGCAGCAAATTCCTTGAACCCTTGAATTACTGTACTGGGTCTGGGGTAGGGGTGGAATGAGCAAGTGGCTGTGGGGGTGCCTAGCTGCTGGCTGGAGTCAATCCACCACAATTACCACTACTTGAATCCTGTCTAGAAAAGGGATTGCCACAGAAATGGGTATGTTTTCAGCATTGTAGAAGTGGGGATTATATTGAAATGTATCACTGTGACTTTCTGAATTCTGAATAATTTTTTTACCGTGCTCACATAACTGCACTTGGCAAAAATGCTAAACCTCTCCAAAACATTGCAAATATAATTTAAGGAAGTGAAAACCTTAAGTTTGGAAATCAGAGTAAAGGTTTCATATGTAAAAATAACATATATTTTAATATATAGCAAATATATGTTTCATATTCTACAAAATACGGTACATCATACCTTCTGTAAATGCTATATATGCAAATGAACAAAAGAAGCATAGATGGTAGCACCTTGAATCAATTATACTGCTAGACTGTGGCACAGATCCTTAAAACTAGGGCAGTAAAAAATGATGCTGCTTCACTAGCAGTACCAAAATGACTGTATACGATGCAGACACTTCTGGGTTCATTTCTGTCCTCTGAGTCTATGTGAGTGTGCTTTGTCTAGCTTGTGCTATGGGAAGAGCGAGAAAGCACAGTGGCACAAAGAACACAAAGGATGTTAACTGCGTATCTTTTTGAACTACCTTGTCAGGGAAAGAGAGGGTTCATCCCTGTTCGCTCTTATTTTCTCACTATCCTGGGGTGAAGGCAGCAACCCAGTGATTTACAGATTTGTCCATTCAAAAAATCACATGGTAACTGTTCTAGAGGTTTTCCTCCATGGTTTTATGGCTACAACAACACAGCAGCATACAGTGCTGGACAGAGATACCCGAAATTGCTCTTAACGTCCCAGGTTCAGCAGCAGCAGCAGAGTTGCCTCACCTCTGCACAGCATTCAAGTAGAGTGGGAATGCTTAATTTTATGCCTAATCTTCACCACTCCCAAATTTCTGTACAGTCTTGCAAATCAGGAATCACAAGATGCCACTTGTGAAACAGGAATTGACACAGGAATTTATCGCCCAGCTGCTAGCTGAGATTTTAGAGTTTATTTCAGCATCATGCCAAACCTTCAACTGAGATGCTTATAAAAAGGTATGCTTGAATGTGACCTAGATAAAAAAACAGGTTTGCTACTAAAGTGACACTGCTGTGACCTGCCTTTGTGCTATAACTGTTTTTTGCCTTCTGAGGAAAACTCCACCTCTACACAGGAAATGTAAATTACTGTTTTGTCCACTGTCATTCATTAAGTGTAAACCCAGTAAACATGTTTTAGTTGAATCCTCAATCTGGAATGGGCTAGGTTCTCAAAGAGGGGGGCTTTACATTTAAAACCTACCTGTTTCCCTCTCCTTCAGCACCCCATCTCTTGCAAGCGATGCTTTAACTGTTTTGCATTCACAGCAAGATTTTTTCTTAAAAAGTGATCTTATAAGCCGTTTATGTCTTCAGCAATTTTTTCCAATAAATGTTTTCTTCCTTTGTAGTATTTGTGAACCAGCTATATTTCTTAATCTTCATAAATGCCACGACTTAATTACTTTTACTCCCTTAATCAGCTTGTAAGCCAGGTCTTTATTTTGAAGTTAAAGTGCTCCCTCTGCTGCTCATTTTTTGAGATGCAGTTTTTACACGTTAACAAAGCTGAAAATATTACTACTTATTCTTTGGAAATCAACCTAAAAATTCAAACCACATATCCTCCTCCTAAACAGAAAAATATACGGCCAAAATGTATAAATTAATATAATAAATTAAAACATATATTTTCAAGTGGTTATTCTGCTATCGCTTACAAGGACAATTGCGCTAGCATCCTTAAATGTAGTTGCACATGATTTATAGCTTTAAAAATAAAGCACATAATTACCTGCCTCCACTGCTTACGGCCTCTCCTCCTCTCTGATACGTTACTGAAATAGTTAAAAGATAAAAAAAGGAAATAATTTAAAAATCATAAAAGACTCCCTAAATAGCAGTACTAAATTTGCCTTTGTTTCATTTCAGCTAAGACAATAAACGTGCATTGTTTATACATTAATTCTGAGTCACATTCTGCAAGCTATTCCTTTAAATGCAAATTTATACATAATACTTGTGTTGCTTGATAACTGCTAGTCTTAGCTCCAACAAAGTTTTATATTTCCGTTCTGTTCTGAAAAAACACACACAAACACGTGTATCGCTTAAGAAAGCAGGAAGCCATACATCAGGTTGAACTTATCCTTAACATAACTCTGCTGACTTCAGTGGAGTTACTCTGTGGAAGAATTTAGGTCATATATTTATTTCATGAATGGCTAGATGTTAAAGCTTTGCTCTACCTTATTATTTTGGTAAGATTAAAGAGGTATCATGATTCTATAACAGACCTTACTTCCAATGTAAACAATGGCTTGTTACAGCTGAACCTACTGCAAAAACACATGCTCTTTCTGAATGTTACTGCACTGTACTCATGGAACAGGCACACTCTAGAAGTCCACAGAAGCTTCACATTTTATAACATTTTACAACTGGATTTATTAATGATACTTTTTAATCTAAAAATTTAAATGTATAAATCTAGGAAATAAATGTCTGGCAGAAAGATACTTCCCAAATTAGAAGGAACAGTTTTCCTAGCGTTTCAGAAGCATTACACATCAACAAAGCGGATGTCCACATGTGTGTATTTGTTGGCATGGATTGCATATCCTTCACAAGCATCATCAGGGTTGAAAAGTCAGTTTTTAGGATGAAAACATCCAAGAAGAAACAGTGCTATAAATTCTGCAGGTTTGAACTGGGTTTGGCAAAGGGTTAAAGAGATTGCCTCCCTGCAAATGCTCATGGATTCTACATTTTCCAACTAGTAACGTGTTGAAAAAAAGCAGCCAAATTCTGCTCTTTAGAAAAACTCCAACCTGGAGTCTGCAAGCGAGAGATAAATGCTGGCAGTGATTACAATAACAGGATTAAAATGTAGGATGCATTGCTACAGGTAAGTCTTTTACTATAGGTAATGCTAACGAAGAGAGTCTGGTTCCATTTAAAGTCAATGGAACTAATGACTGGGATCCTGGATTGAAAAAGGATTTTTATTTTTTTCCTTTAAATGTTTTACATACTTTGTCTTTTTTCCAATTGCATCTTTAAAAATCTCAGTGCTATTTATTTTGCAGCTCTGACATATCTTACGGAGCCCTGATATTTTCTTTTAATGTTAAGAATCCAACTGAGAAAATATGTTAGCTAACCTACCAACCTCCACAGAATTTCAGTAGTGTGCTACAATTGCGACTGCAATAGAAGCCCTCTGTTAAGCCAATTAAAGTAACAGCAAAATAATAATAGTTTGAATTAGTCTCCACCTTGGATCTCAAAGGACTTCAGAAACATTAAGGGCCACTCTGACTCATGCCGAACAGTAAGCAACTCCACTGAACATAATAGGATGATTTTTGAAACAAGATACTATTCAACGTGATTAAAAGCACGTGGATAAGCATCTAACCCATTATGATTAGGTCTGTGTAGATAAATGGAGACATGAGATTGCTTCACCTGCAGTCCAGCTTGGAAAGATATAACTCAGCTGCTGCCCAGCGGCCAAATTAGTACAGCGCTGATTTTGAACTAATATGCCCTGCTATAACGTAAGCGTGCAGAGGAGGGGGTAGGTGGCTTTTACCCTGCCTGGATATACATGTCCGGCAAGTCTCACAGACCTCTTGTGAAAATAACGGATTTAGAACAAAGGAGGAAGAAACAACCTGTCTGCTCACTCAGGCTGTAGCTAACAGTAATGCGTGCACCATACTGGTGGGTACTGAATGTGTTTAACTGTATCTACTGTAGAGGAAGAGCCACTGAGCTGCCACACTGTGGGACCGACTGAAGGTCAGCTCTACAGAATGGAAAGGCTCTCATGGACTTCGGTGGGCTACGGCTCAGGTTATGCCATGCTTTGTACATTTCCAAGGAAAAAGAAATAGAAGATGATTTTAAGCCCACCCTGCATTTGAAATGCACCTCTGTGTAGAACAGGATGAGTATTTTAAGATTTCATAGCACAAATACAGTTTAAGGCAGCAAGCAAAGAAATCTAACTGCTATAACACTTTGATTTTCTGTATCTTCCAAGGCAGACAACTCGTAGGTCATTGGATTAATGCAGATTCAGAGGAAAGAAAAGAAGCAAATGTTTCACCAACTATAATCCCATCGAATCCCTTTTAAGTCAGCATCTGGGCTCTGCTAAGTCATTCCTCCTCCATCAGAAGCACCTTTTGCATCGCTAGATGTGGAAGGCCACACTACTCCATCGCAATGTGCAAGAAGATAGCCCAGGTTGTACAAACTGATAGAATCATGCTATGAAATGGCATGCTTGCATCAAATGGTATGCTACAAAATGGTGCACGCAAATGGAAAAAAGCGTCAGTTACAAAGCAACACTACTTAAAGAACAAAATAATGATACCTGTCATTAATGAAATTGTTTAAAAAAACCCCTTCAGAACAGCTGGGCTGGTTATGTCAGAAAAAGAGAAACAGTACCACAAACACATGCTAAAGTAACAAAGAAGGGGGGAAAAGTGCAAATATATACCTGTTGGTGTGAAGGTAAAAGACGGGACTGAAAAATCAAAACAAAATACAAACTGGTTATTAAGCTGAAGAGAGAAAGGGAAACATACCACATTAGTATAAATCTAGCAGACAGCTGAACATAAAACAAATGTATATAACTAACCCAGTAGTTCAGTCACATTGATATAGAAATAAAATTAAATCTGCGATTCAGAAAGAAGCTTGTCTCTGCAGGTATTATTCTGAAAAAAAAAAAAAAAAGCTTGATATTCAATTGTGCTCCTGAGGGGATTGGACTGTGGTTTAGCCTTTCAAATACCCCTCAGTTTGGTATTTTAAGTTTTTCTGAAAATCCTAGCGCAAACAAAACCCCCACACTGTTAATCATTTTAGAATGCAGAATGACAAAATTCCTTAACAAAGCCTTATCAAGGTCCTATTGAATCTTATCTGCAGTTCACTAAGTAAATGCTCATTACGCTGAGCTAATAGGCACACTTAAGTATTCAGTAAGGAAATAATAATCATACAAAGGAACAAAGGGAACTGCTGTTTTACTGTCTCTGAATCAAGAATGGCACCAACTCTTACTATAATAAAGGCACTAAAATCTACCATAGCAATTAATTTTTGTTTTCACAGATGAGACTGTTAAACTGAGTTATCCTTCTTTCTTAAATAATCACAAAAACACCCCATGAAAGATCTCCCTAGATGTAACACCTTTCTACCTTTCAACCCTTGGCTTTAGGAGGGAAAGGTTAACAACAGAACAATGACATTGCTTGACAATCTTCACTCTCACAGCTACTATAAATCCTCTTTGGATCAATAGGGTCTCTAATCCAAATACAGAGCACTAGCATCTGCTCTTCCTATTAGCACACGCTCCCCCTCCTGTTGACAAGACGGTATAGTTTTTCTATCACTGATGGGCAGAAAAAGGCTAACATTGCCCTTTTCCATCTAATGACGGAAGAGAGAAATGTAAGAGAAACAATAAAATATTCACTAAAAGTAGCCGTGAGACAGAATTTGATCAGCAAACCTGGCACAGAAAGAAAAGGTTCTGGCTAAGAGAACAATTGCTTAATCTAATTTTTATAACAACTCTGATGTTTGGGGGGAGTCCAGAGTGTTTTGTTGTTATAATTTAGGATATGCTGTAGTTTTTCACCCCTTTTACCAAGCAAATTTCTTTCCAGGGATATGACATCAAGCAAAAAACCCCAAATCCTCTGAGCATTTGCCCATTTCAGGCTTCATTTGTAGCACAGCTCTTTATCTTGGGAATTCCATTGTATTTTCTTTGAGCTAGGCCTTTTCACACAGTCAAGTTTAATTTAGCTACATTCAAAAATACAGAATCATAGTAACAAGCTCTCATTAAAATAGAAGGTGCATTTAAACCACAGCTATTCAAAAGAGAATCAAATGTCTCAAAATTAATTTGCAATCACAAGGACATGAAAAAAAATCTTAAACTACTGTCTCATTACTCTTCTGTGAGCTAAACACTAAACCTAGTTTAGTTTATTAAGGATCTGAGGAATAGATGAACAGAGGTTCAACTAAATGAAATCTTTATCGCTACCACACGAAAGAACAACTTAATTCTTAGAGCTTCTATTAATAAACTCTTCTGAGTGTGTAAGAGTGCTAGTACAATATGTATGTGTGGGAGTAGTGAAGTATTTTTAACAGATGTCAGGCCTGAAGCTAAATATAAAAATAAATAAATAAATGCAAGAGTGAAGAAAGTTTGGGCGTGCAGTGATGACTTGATGCACTGCAGAGTGGCAAACTACTTTGCAATGTATATTTCACTAAAGATGGCTTTTTTCTTGAAGAATACTTGATAATGGAGACGCAGACTTACTTTTCTGTATATTTTCATTAAAATCCCCACCAAATTACACAAAAGATATTTTTACAGATATTGAAAAACACAGCTGTTTTGAACAATAGCTGATGTCATTAAAGTAACCATTTTTAAGGACAAATTGTATGCCTTTTGCTTAATCATAGGTACTGCTGAAAGCATAGCGATGTTAGTTTGATAGAACTGTAGAAAGGTAGTATGGCAGCATGCTATTAGTAAAACAAAACAGCGCAAGCCAATGCAGCAGTGTGTCAGGGTCTGTCTTATCTATCACATCCTAGCACAACAACATCAAAGGTGAAAGCCATCCCCAATTTCTGTGGATACAACCACTGTGCAAAGTCTACCGCGAGCATTGATAGCTTAATAGCACGGAGGACACCCAAACTCTGCAACACTCCAGAACTATTTCCATGTTTCCACTCACTCAGTCGCTATTTTTAGCACTGCTTCTTTTTCATACCAACACACTGCTACTGTTTAAAAACATTTGTGTTATATTTGCCTATCTGTCTTGCCCTTCACACATTTATTCTTGAAGTGACTAAAGAATGTAATCTTATGACACCTTTCACACATTAAGATGTGTGCACCTTTGAAGCCTAGGTCTATATTTTGATTGTTAAATATCAAAAAATCTCCCTCTATTCCTTCAAAAGCAGGATCTCCCATTTTCTGATTAATTCCAGAATTTACGGTTCTCAGTCTACTGCTTTGAGATGTAAGGTACTGTAGTTTATTGAAAACAGCTTTAACTTTGGGGCTTAATCAAAAGATTACCGAATCAGGAGAAATCAAGTTTTAATTCCAGAAGATCTCCCGGGTAGAGATTCTAGTTTTGTTTGTCACAGAGTATACTGTAAAGTGCTGCTTGCCCACCGACAATCTGATATCAAAGGCATCAATAACATGAAAATGAAGAGTGCTTTAAGTTAGTCCCACTGATGCCATTCTAACCAAATGCAGATGCAAGATGTGATAGCCCCAGAATTCACTCCCAACGAAGGGTCTCACAACAGCATTTATGAGAGAGTCTTGGAAAGTATTATTGACTGTTGTGCTTTTGCAAACAGCCACTTCACCACATTCCCCCCGAACACAAGGAAATTCAAGTACACGCACCAAAAGCGTTACTGTAATGTACACCACTGTTAGTAGTCTTAGCAGCAAGCAAAGGACTGAACAGGAGGGACAATGAACTACCATCCGCTTGGCTTCTTTTCAGATGGTACAGTGTCAGGTAGCAAGGGCGTATTGGAAGCTGCCAGCCTTAAATCCATCTTTGCATTTCTCATTTGTAGGAGTTTCTTTATGGAAAGCTAGTCTAGGTACTTTGCTAAAGGCTTATGCTTTAAAGCCAGGTTTAACACATTATGTAAATATCGCTGCTTTCTGCATTGGCTCCTGATCCACACATCCTGAAAATATTGCAGTAATGTGATAATTCCCGCATTGAGTCTTAGAAGGACAAGAGACTGATGATAAAGCAAATAGCCAGCAAACAGGCATATAGCAGCCAGTGGACTGAAATATATAATACGGCACCTTTTCTGATACCAGCGTAAGTACTAGTGAGTCCATTTCGCTTCTTCCTGTGGCGATATAGCCAGATGCTGAAGACCATAAGGATAATCCAACAGGCTGCACCAATTCCAGCAATAAAGGCAGGCTGCTTTACTACATCAGAAATCTGCTGGGCTAAACTGACTTGATCTTCTGAAGACACAGGGTTTCCATGAGAATCTGAAAAAAAGACACCCAAAATAGCCAATTAATTTGAATGAGCAACAGTAAAAGGCAGGATTAAAAGAACTGACATAACCATAGTCCAGGTTTTCAAGACTGTTCTTCAAAATCTTTTTACAGGTGTTGATAGAAATGGTTTGTTTTCCATACAAGAGAGGTACCTCCAACTTCACTGACTTTTGTTTGTTTTCAAAACTTGCTAAAATCAGGCCACTAGGCAAACAAATAGAAAGCTAAGCTCATAAATTTCAAATTTGGGGACTGCTATTTTTTTTTTATTTTATTTTTATTTTAGCAAAGCAACACCAGCTTCAGAAAATTATGCAGAAAGTCAGCAAAGAACACAGCAACTGAAAGAAAGCTCAAATATGAAGAATGCGTAGTCTGTTCTTTGAGCTCTGCGAATGGGTAGAAGTCAGCTATCCAAACATCCACTCTCATAACTGATAATCACAGAAGAACTAAAAATTCAAAGTACATTCACATGAGGTTGGTATTGAGGGATACATTTTAATTTAGCGGTTCCTGACAGATTACTTAAATCTTGTATTACAGTCTAACGTACTCTTTGCAGTCTCTCACTTAACAATTAACAAAGACTGAATCACCCCAATTAACAAAGACTGAATACTTAAAAAGATGTAAAGAAGTAAAATTACAAAATAACGATTCCTGCCCTCTTGACATAGATGAAAAAGTTAAAGGGTAACTAAAAAATGAGTTGTGAATTGGTAAAAATAGTAAAGCAGTCTCATTATTACTGAACAAGCAGCCCTTTTCAAGAACAGTTTATCCATAAATATCCTAGATCAAAATAAAGAACATGTAGTTTTCTACGCACTTTTTATTTTTTTTTTTTTTTAATAGAGAAATCACCTGTAAGAATCAGCATTTCCTGCTCTTTCTGTATCGAACTTTTGCAAGAACCTTCTAGGAACAGCAGTAAGAATATTCAGTTAGTGACCAATGCTTTCTAACTGAAATGAAGCAACCCAAAGACAAAATACTGCCTTCCTGATTTTTTACCACTACAGTGAGCGCTTACTGGAAATTTCATTACTGCACAGGGTGAGGGCAAGAATTCAAAACCTTTACTCAGAGCGGATATTGCTTTACACATTCCACAGCTTAGTCTTTGAAAGACCCATTTTTACCCTTGTGTAAATCCAACAGCTAGTTGCTTTTTACTATGGGTAGTGACATCAGATTAAGAATGAGAGATTAAGTGTTTTAAGGAGAAAGGTGCTATTATTAATTCTATTAATATAAACTATATAAGAAATGAAAACATATTTACAATACCTTTCCCTACAAACTAAGCAGTGAATAGATTTTGATTTTTATTTTTACGATGACGTCTTGGATTATTCCAAAATAAGCCTAAATAAAATGTAAGAAACTGCAATACAAACAGGAGATGGACTCACAGTAAATAACAAACCTCCTCTGGAAAAGGATACCTTTTCGAATGGGAAATGGTTAAATTAATAACAGCTTCTTCCAGTGAAGAATTCCAGATTACAGTTTTTGTGACATCGATGTCAAATACCTATTTTGCCGAGGAATCACCACCGCCTTTGACTGCTACCTTATTGGAAATTTTATTTCATATTTCAGGTCCCTTTATCTTCTGTGATCCTAAGTGCACTGCCTAGTCTGAAAGTTCACCAGGCAGACTCATTCTTTTCTTACTAATACACCCTTTGTGTCTGCTGGGTTTATAGATTTCATGCCTGTTTGTGCAAGGTTAAGATGGGTTGCTTCAGATTTTATGGAGACAGCCAAGTGAAGTTCCACACAAGTGGCCAGATGGGCTTAAACATATAAAGTATACTGTGACCAATGAATTAAATCTGTCACTCTCTATCTCATCTTTTGTTTCTTTGCAGCTGAGGCCATATTAAGATATGAAAACTTGCATCATCGGTCTCTTTTCAAAATGAGTAAGCCTTCTATTTCTGTATTTTTAAACAGCTACACTACCTTGTACATGTTAATGGGGTAGAACAACAGACTTCCAGAGAACCTACGGTCCTGAATAAATTTAGAAGACTGATAAATATTTTTTCTCTAACCCTTTAAATATATATATTTAAAACAACAAATCCGGGGAGGGGGGGAGAATAATCACAAACTCAAAAGCCAAATAAAAATGTTTTTTAAACATGTCAACAATTCAGCCATACACAAAGACAGTACTTTTATATATGCAAACATTTTGCATTGCTCAGTCAATGCATGTCTGAAGATTACAAAATACTGAAGAATCTCTTTGAACATTTATTGTTCTAATTTTTAATTAAGAATCATTTCAGGGTATTATTTTGCTAGCCACTGCAAGCATAAGAACAACATAATAATATATTTGCTTTTAAGAAACTAGGCCTATGGCACATTGTACATGGGTGGACTGTTAGAGGCATTACATTAAATAAGCTGGTATATATTTACACACATGGTGAAGAGAAAAATGCATATGTGTCATACAAACAGCATCATAGAAAAGATGATAAAAGGGCTTTCAGGAGGCCATATTTGACCCATGTCCTGCTCCTGTTATAATTCAAAAATAGAAAGTAAGCTAAACATAAAGCAAAGGGAGTAAAATCTAGTCAATCCCTAATTTCTAAAAATTTCCAGGAACGTTATCTTGGAAGTTTTTCTTTGAGAAGGGCATCTTCCCTCTCCCTAATAGTCCTATGAGATCCTCAACAATCAGTCAGGAAAAAAGCTCTTTAACTAAAGAAAAGTACTTTTTCTTTATCCCAGGAAATTTCTGGAAGCTTTGACTGAGATATAAACAGTTCATAATCAACATTCCTGTTCCTGCTTGCACTCCTCGGGGAGACGTGCCAAAATAATAAGTGAACATAAACATTCTACGGCAAAGCGCATCTTACTGCCAGAGTAGCAGCCGCAGCATTTAATGTACTTGAAAATGCCTCAGAGTTGTTGGAGCAGGCTGATCCCACAACTCCCTGAAACCAGCATATTATCACAGTGACTCACCCCTTCTTCTTCTACCCCAAGATAAGAGCTGCCTTCTGAATCACAGATAACGTTGCTATGGCTATTGCTCACAAGCTACCCTATTTGACTGTCTTGAAGCTCCAAGTTTCAAACTCCAATGAAAACTGATTACAATTTACATCAAGAAGAATTAGGACCTGTAATTCCCTAATGTTAAATATTCATAAGTGATAATAATGTAAAAACTAACATTTTAGTTGCTAAATGTTAAATAAAAGATTAATTTACAATTAAGATTGGAGTGCCAAAGTTTCAAAAAAGACAGCAAATTCCAGGTTCACAGGTGTGCAAGCAACCTTAGAATCACAGAATGGTTTAGGTTGGAAGGGACCTTAAAGAACATCTAGTTCCAGTCCCCCTGCTATGGGCAGGAACACCTCCCACTAGACCATGTTGCTCAAAGCCCCATCCAGCCTGGCCTTGAACACTTCAGGGATGGGGCATCCACAACTTCTCTGGGCAATCTGTTCCAGTGCCTCACCACTCTCACAGTGAAAAATTTCTTCCTGATATTGAATCTAAATCTACCCCCTGTCCATGTACAACCTATGGAATGGTACTTTTCCATATGCCTGTCTCACTTAATATACAAAATGTACAACAGTAAGGAGGAAGATCTAAGTCTTGTTGACATTGCTAATTCTAGCAACTCAAAACTTGCAAAACACCTGGAGTCTGCAACATAATGTCTGAGTGTCTCCTCAAATATACGTGCATGATGCAATATGAAAATTATTTGGTATAATATTACCAGGTTAAGAATATGCTCTTTTATCTCCTTTGTAGTTATACACGTTTCCAAAACTGGAAAGATATCAGTTTTGCACTTCAATCTTATAACATACAGTTTGAGGAGACAGCACTGAACTGATTTGGAAGGATTTGCTGTGAGGGTAAAAAATGATTACTTCTGTCGAGTCGTTTGCAGGCTACAAGACAAAAAAAATCAACAAAATACCCTTACAACTATCACACTAGAAGTACTTGAAGGGCTGACAGGATAATATGTTTGAAGGCATGCTAGCTAGTTCACAAATCGCATCTCCTAAATGAAGCAATTAGAATAATAAAGATTCAACGAGACTTTGTGTTTTGTACACCTGAGACATCAACTGGTTGAGTAATGCACTCAACATATATAACAATTGTGCAGATATCTCTTAATAAATAACTACGTACCAAATATACATACCAATTATGTGTTTCTGAGTAACATTAACTGCATTTGTGAGGCTTCTCAGAGCTGGTACCCTGAACAAAATATGTTGCAATATGTTCCAATTTCACTACTTATTTGCCAACAGGCATAGGCAATACTGCCAAGCTAGCTAGCACACCATCACTGTACAAAAGTTAGGCTAGAGATCAGCAAAAAATAATTTGCTGTGATAATTCTCACCTTTCCGTATGGAACATTTTTGTAACCTATGTCCTGAAGTTACATGTCATGACAAGAAAAAAAGTCCTAACAAAATTCTATGATTTTTTTCTCCACAGCACAGTATTATAAGCACGATACAGTGAGCTGTGGTGAGCTCTTATGAAATACTAATTTTTTTCCTTAACACCAAAGCTCTTGCAGTCTCTATGTAAAATATCAACTTTTCTTTTAAAATAAACAAACAAATGGTTTTCAGCCCTTGGAATTCCACAGAAAGCTTTGAATGGTCAAAAGCCAAGAGGAAAATTCAGAAGCCCCAAGGAGAGCGTTTTAAGAAGACATGCGATTTTTCAGTTAATCTCATGATTTTAAACATCGAAAGGTGATTTTTGAATAACAAGCAAGTATATTGTTGGCTTGTCCCTGGTGGCACGGGAAGTCTAGGGTAGTGCAGCTCAGCGAGCTGCTTCATGTCAGCTAAGACACAGAAAATGAAAGAGCTTTGAGCTTACAATTTGTACCTGTCTTTGTAACAGGTTAAGTGTGTGCACAAGGTCAGTTATCACAGCTCAGCTGATGCATGGGACTGCGATTGCACGCCTCAGCTCTCAGAGAATCCAATGTCTCCTGTCCTCCCCTCTTGTTCTGGAAGGCGGCCTCCAACAGGTGAAGTTTCCTCCCGTCACACACCCGGCTGGGACTGTGCCCAGGCATTTCTCACGGTCACAAACCCAGGTGCGCCCTGCACAGCACGCAGACTCAAATATGAGGTTGCTGTGCAAGACAGTAGGCTACACTGGGGAAAAAAACCCTCTTCTTTGGATGCTCCAGAGCCAGCCACAACCTAGTCTCACATTTTTGTAAGAAAAACACATTATAAGGCGATAGAGATTTTAATGAAAATTTCTTTAAAAAAACCAATTAAGTGACTATCTAAATCACATAGTATATCCTGTTTTCACACATGGAATTCTTAATTAATTAAAAAAAAAGTAAGGATAGTACTAGTTCAGATATCAGAAAAAGATTTTCTGAAGGAATATTTGGGATCAGTGACAGAAATGTAGAAATCTTCTAAAAGTAGCATCCTTAGTCCTCTTTCCTCCCCCTCGCTGGCCTCCTTTCCCTCTCTCTGTAAGCATGTAATTTATTGCTGGTGAAAAGTGCCAATTGATGACATCAACAAATTAATTTTCTTTCTTCAGAAGAGCTACCAGAAAACTCCAGTGTCTGCTCCACTCCCATGCTGGGAGCACATCCAAGAACTAAGAATGTGATTCCTTGCGGGGGCTGCAGGAGAACTTGTATCACAGGGTAGAGTTAGGTAAACTGCAGCCGTTCTCCTGCCTTGATGATTGTAGGTTGATCTGTGCTACTAAAGGGTACTCCTCTTACATTTAAGTACTGATTTTCAGCAGCCTTGTGCAGTTGCCAAAAGGACTGCAGCACTGTCTAGGTATTTCTTTGTGCTGCTTCTAGTGGCATGGATCTCCACAAGACTCCTGTTCTCCAAGTCTTTGCCATGTAACAACCAAATTATGGGATTTTTGCTACAGTATATGTAGACTTGGCCATGCCATTTAGTTGGAACCAAGCAGCACAGACTACAAAAGCAAACCTCAACCACAAGGAAATATATGGATTCTACCAGACTTGCACATTTGAACATCCTCTGAGGTGTGTGATTGTTTCGTGCTTTTTAACATTGTGTCAGTAAAGGCCAGGAACCCAGAAGCATGCAAAAATCTTACCCTGACAGTCTTATTTGTCTCTTTTTTCCACTTATCAAACCCCCAAAGTGATTAAGTTCCATTATAATATTCACCTTCATTTAGCATCTACTTACCATCAGAGAAAAGGAAAAAAAAAAGTGGTTATGAAGTCCTTTGCTTTGAACATCCAGGTTACCCCATTATTTTACACTTATAAGGCTCACTAATTTAAAATTTTCAAAATCTAATCCATATAGAACAAACTCGACTTTGACTGGAAAGCTGACTGTAGAAAGCTGTGAATGGAAGCTGCCTGTAGGAAAGAACAGGCCAACGAATAACTATGGGGTTTTGCACATATTAATGGAGTATCATATAAGCTGTGTGTAATTTTGTCATAAAATCTCTATTAATGTAATTGGGAATCATATGCCTGTATAAGTTAAATAAGTTAAAGATGACCTTCGTCTTAATAGCCAAGGAAATGTACATGTAATTTTCCAGAGAATGTATTGGTCGTTCAGTCTTGTTTTCACATGCAGTAATTATAGATTTTTAAATGTAAAAAGTTAAATAACAAGGAAGATCTACTAATGATAAAGAGATAGATGGGACATAAAGTCCAAAGCAACATGCTGAGTTTGCTTTCACAATTATATACTGTAACGATAAGGGTATTTTGATACAGGCATACTGGTAAAGCAGCATATAAGTATACCCAAAGCTACTTTAAATAAACTTTAGCTAACCAACAGCAAAGATGAATTTCTCCCACATACATCCAGGAGCCCCGATCTACATTTATGACAGAGAGATGTTTGCTGTAAATGAAGTTAGGAGGTCAAGATAATTGTAAATGATCTGCGTACCTCTTTTTCTTGTACTCAGGTTTTTTACTAGCTTTCACACGTATTTCACATTCATTGTGCCTAATTTTAGCATGCTCTTGGTTTTTTGCTTCAATAAAGAAAGATAAAATCTGATCACGACAAGTTACATTCCTAAACTAAAGTGAGCCAACACTTAGTGATTCATTCTCCCCTACATGTTTTATTACACCAGTCTTAAGTGTGAAAATTCACTTTGAAAAAATCAATAACCAAAAAGCACTGCTGAGCTGGCAGATTAAAAGAACCTGTGTTGTTATAATCCCATCTTTCGAATGCAGTTCTAAGGCAAGTTTAAAACCAGAAGTGCCAAATCCTGCCATTCCAGAGATCAAGTAACACTATCTATTTCACTTGTCTTGAAAGTATTTCCAGTGCCATAAAAGACAAAAGCAAACAAACAAAAATCATTGAAACCAATAGGTAGGATTACCAGCAGGCTTACCTAATTGGATAAACTGGGGATCGCTTTTCACCCCAGGTCCTGCCCCAGTACTTGCTGCCACTTCCACACTATATCGAATACCAGGAACTAGGGAGGGGATGACTACAGAAAAGGTGGAACCATCTACCGTCTTGTTTATATGGTATCGACTTTCATTGCCGAGACACCAAACCTGCAGGGAAGTAAGAGCATAGTCTATATAAACATTCAAAATTCAACACCAAAGGATAAATAGAAGGAAGGATGACACATTCCTTTCTGCTGGATAAAGAAATTTAGAGTTTGCCACTTCTGTAACATCTGCAGTCATGGATTGCTGTCCTAGGCACTGTATGAATACTGAAAAGATACTTCTTGTTCCAAAGAGCAGCTCCAACTACTAAAATTATTTGATGGGTTTATCGTAATCAATTTACAGTTCAACCAGTGACATCAGTGCTAATAAAACTAAAAGCATCAGTAACACAGAACAAATAAGCCAAGAATCGTTCACATAAACAACAAAGAGCATTCAGTTAAATGAATTTGCAATTCTCTTGTTCAGGAATCATTTGTCAAGCAAGGCTTTCTTCACTCAAGTGCAAGGGCAAGTCTTTCATCACATGATGTCACAAGAGAATCGATGTCATGCTAGACTGCAAACGTTATTTTTTTTTTCTCTAAAAAAATGGCAGCAAGAGGCAAGGATTGAGCAGTATGCCATCTTCTATTGACGGACAAGAGCATGATATCAGATTTCATTTTTTGGTTGAGATCGGGACACAGGTCTAACGACTTCAATTCACTACTTCATAAATTACATTAGTGATATTAAATGATTTGGAGAAACAATACAATGAGATATTTTTATCTCTTTAGGCCTGCACCATTGATATGGCAAATGCTTTTAAGAGCATGGTTGAACCCCCAACTGCTATTAAAGATTAAATAGTAGCTAATCTAGATCAGCTAAAAAAATGATGAAGCTGTGTTGATTTCCTTTTTATTTTCTTTCCACAAATGTATCGTTCTACAATGAATATTTATCCAGCAAGTTAAATTAGTTAAATTCAATACATTATCTGTAAAGAAGCAAACTTCCCTGAAAACAGCAGCATTTCTGAACCTGTGCGGATTGTACACAGGAGAGAAGATTTTGCTTTTGACATAAGGGGCTCCAAAAAGATGCAGTACCCAGATAGCTGCTCTTAATCCCTTGTGCAATTCCACCTGCACACTGGAAATTTTGTTTCACCTTCAGGACACCGTAAGACCCTTTTTACTTCTCTGGATGCCAAGGATTGAAACAAGGCCAGTGGGACATTGTGAGGCTCTGAAATGTATTTTAAGCTCCTTTGAAATAGAATCCCAACACAGCATATACATAACTGCTGCTGCAGAGCAGGTCAGAGCACACAAAGAGAAGAGAATCTCCTCTTTATATTCTGATACTAAGTAGAGACTCTTTCAGTCAGTAGTACTAGTATAATTATTAGTAATACTGCTCTTAAATCCTTAAGGATGGTCCATGAAAATACTCTTATGTAAATAAAAACTCGATAAAGTGAGGAACAAAAGATTTAAGTCTACATTTTGACTTACATAATTTTGACAGAAATTGTTACTGCCACCTTGTACTATGGTGTATGTGCAGACAATAAAAACAAGTTATTATGTACTTGTAACTATGCCCTACTAATTAATAAAAATGTTTTTTTCTTAGGTGCTCAAATACATGGAGAAATTAAAAAAACCAAGAATGTTAGGTTAAACATCATGTTGTTCAGTACTTGTCATACTATATTTAATCATATACCTAAATAGACAAGTGAAAATGAACTTTTAGAATGTTATGAAGGAAGGAGGAATTCACAATATAATAGAAACATAAGTGAAGAAAGAATTAGTTCAGCAAAGGAATTTCTAACTTCATACTAGGGAAGGAGGAAATGACTTCTGCTGGGATTTGGATTTCTGGCTTTTTGTGTGTGCTACTGACACTTCTTCAATTAAGATGGTATCTTCCTTCCTATTTATTCTATCCTTTAATTGAAGTAGGTACACTCTTGACTTAGATCCGAGTTGCTGAGAAAAAAAAAGAATCCCTCCACATATGCATACCTTTTTGGGGGGAGATAACATAGGAGCTAGAAAAACAAAGAAAATTTTACAAGACTTCCATTTGTTTTTTTCTTGTTATTAGTTCATCTTAAATCACTGGTTCTGCATTTATTTAGTTTTTAGACAAAAATATTAATTACATATAGCAACTTAAACAGGAATTACATATATATTCATTTTGTCTGTTTTCTGTCCATAGTAAAAAGCACAAAGGAAAATAAAGGCATCCACACAATAAATGTAGATGTGAAATGTGCCAGTGTGCCATCTAGTGCTACACAAGCACTACAAGATGCTTGTTCCTACACCTGATAGCCTGTTACCTCTGAATGCCAAGAGGTATGTTAGGTATTATAACCACTCGGAAATATGAATTTCCTGACTTTTACTGGTTTGTCCTTACAACCTTAACATTCCTATGATGCAGTTTCTTGATGGAAATAATTCCACCTCTTCAGCTCAAAGCCCGTCTTTAAATAAAATAACTCTGCAAGTATTTTTTTCCAATTACATTATATATCTGAAACTAAGCCATGAACTGATTTTTTACCAGTTCACCAGGTTCTGAAAGGCATTTTATTATTGTAAATTGACCATGAAGCTTAGTGATCTTTTCCCTTTCCCATTTCTACTGAGGAAAAAAAAAAAGGAGAATGAGTTTTGATGCCTAGGAATATCTGTCTATAGCACAGTGTTGTAACCTGAAAAATAGCCAAGACATTCTCATTTGAAAAATTTTCTCAATAACGCACATTTGCAGGAGACTGAAACCAAAGATCCTGCCTCTCTGTGGCTATAAAGCTTACTTGATGTCCACAACTAGACCTTTAAAACATCTGTAGATTGCTTAGGAAAAATAAGCTTCACGTATTTGCTATGCAAATTATCGCAAAACAATTTGAACTGAAAGTAAATACAGTGTATGCTGCTAAATGAACATTAAATAATAAATATTTTATAACGTACTTCCAATTTGTTAAAAATTAAATAGCATAGTGAGAACTGTGTTTGTGTGAAAGAAAAATTTCTATACTCTAAATACATTTATTATTATACAAGCACATTCTTTACTTTAAAGTTTTCCATTTGTTTTAACTACCCAGTTACGCACAATTTCCTTAGATCTTAACACTGTTAATTATTATCCCTGAACTTTTCAACTCATTAAGCCTGTTTATATTTACTACCTTGACCAATCTTTTTGAGTCACAAAACTGTTCCCAAACAGGTATGATTCCCTCTCTGCTTGTGCGTGCATTTCTCAAGTTATAATGAAGGCAAGAAGGTAGTTGTTTTAATTAAGAGTGTTGACCCTTTGCTTTGATTTATGGAGGCTGTTTTAATTGCCTTCTACCATCTAAACAGAATTACTAAATAGGGAGTTTGATTCAAAGAAATTATTTTCTAGCTCTTTTGCTCTGACTAACCAGTAGATGGAGCCAAGCATCCACGAACAATCTAACCTGTCGCTACCTGGCCAATACCCCCCTCTCTGCCAGGGGATCAAGGCATGCCAGCAGTACCTTATATTCTTGAACCATCCCGTTCTGGTTGTCCTCGGGGGGCGGCTGCCAGGTGACCACAATTGCCGTCCCGTTCCCATCGTTCTTAGTTACTGAAACACTCTGAGGTGGAGCACTAGGAGCTGTTTGTTTGGAAAGAAGGATTGAACAATTAAGGTCGTCACACACAGAAGTGAGCTTTTAAGAGGATGATGATTTCTGGGCTTCACCAATACATTCTTTTATGCCCCACCCTTCACTGAGGGCAGTTCTTGCCCACAAGATAAAATGATACAGAAGGAAAATGATGTGAACCTGCAACCAGGCTCCTGATTTCTGCTGCAGTCTCGCTGTGCAGGAGAGGAAAAAGTCGCACTTGTCAGCAGACTCTCCAAACTCAGATACCCATTACCTGAATGTCACAGTCCCGAGCACCTGAATTCCTCATTGGTCTCAAATCATCTCACCCAGGAGCAAGAAGTTTTGAAAAATACAGTCTATAAATTGACTCCAATGGAATGCCAAATCTCATTTCCTCTAGTGTGTAAATAATAATGAGTAATACAAAACTTCTTAAAATCAGGACAGAATGTGTTAATATTAACACATTCATAATAATAATTTCTGGTTTGCATTTTTAATACTCTTTCTAAAAACTGGATGCTCAGGTGAAGCTTAGGATGAATGCAGTTAAGCACACCTCTTGAACCACTTACAGCAATAAACCAGAGCTACACAGCATTTATACTGGGGAGGGAAGAGAGAAGGGGAAAGGCTGCACATACCAACAGAGGCACCAAAATCCCTATTGAGAGGCACTGGCCATGTTGCATACTCATTATGCCTGAGCAGCAACAAAAGGAAGAGCTTCGTGAACCTCCTTTTTTTAGCACATGTATAAGATAGAAATACATAATTTAGTTCACTATATCTGTTGTCCTCATTCATCTTTTCATTTTGTCTTATTGATTGATCCAGATATAAAAGCCTTCTAAAAACGTGGTTTCCATTCCCTTAGCTATACAGCGCTTTGATGATTTCTGTGGTGTCTGCTATCTACTCAAGATAGTGATTAGCAAGTGCTTGAATCTGACAGAAGTCACTTGTGACCAGACCATGAACTCAGCAGGGAGGAGTGCACACTGCAGTGAAGATAAAAAGCGCATTTCCCATTGTGTGTTGGAGGGGATCTTTGCACATCCCTCTCTCTCCGTCTCTCGCGCGTGGTTCTGAATATTTACTTCTGTGTCACCAAACAATTCACATAATGATCAGTCCAACACAGCCTCCTCTGCTGCAGATTGCTGTTCTCAAACAGCACGCACTTCAAACAAAATCAAATAATGAACATATCAGAGGAAAGCAGGCCAGACTACTACTTCAAAAAGGAAAGATGAAGACAGTCTGGCTCCTACTTGCCTTCTTCCAGGGTCTTTGCAAATTTCACTTCACTATCTGCTCCCTGGAACTCATTAAAAAAAGGACGGGCCTTGATTTCGTAGTTTACACCTTTCTTCAGCTCAGGAATGATAACGCTGTTTTTGGTTGGAGTCCTCACTTCAAAGATTAACCACTCTGATTCTCCATAGGATGCTGGTGTAGGCCGGTACAGAATTTTATATCCTTGAATATACTGGGATTGCTGGTCCACCTGGCAAGACAGCAGAACACACAATACATCCTGTAACAAATATGAACCAGGAATGATGTCTGTGACACTATGCACGGTCCTTGGACTACCCGTTCACTTTATTCAAAGTAAACAACACTGCCAAAGCAGATAAAGGCTCCTTGCATTACAGCAAATTACAGGCCTGATTCATAAGTGCATTAATCTGATGCTGGTAGAATTGCACTGGTTTCTGTGGATTTATGAAGGCATTACAGGGGCATAACGGAGTTGTATAATATGCCCCAGCTCCATGAAATGAACAGCCTTTGCACCCACAGAGCGACAGAGCTCAGCACAGGCCAGACTTCTGCCCACCCGAATCTGTCTGGCAGCACAGGGGGGCCATAGGGAAAGGGGGGAGGGCGAGGACAGGGGACCTACAGCTCCAGAACTCAGGGTGATGAATACAGAGATCAAAGAGAGAGCTTGCCAACTCTTCTGAGGTGTGGAAACCTCCCAAAATCCATGAAATGAGCACTGCTTCCTGCCTGCTTCCTTCTGGAGAAAGTGAATGGAAAGGGCAGCCAGCTGGCACCATCTCCATCACCTTGACTAGGCTGGGCCCTGTCAGATGGCAGGTTTGTCCAAGCACCTCCTCCATGTCCACCCGCTCAGTGGGAGGCTCCTCTGCTGGAGGTAAAGGGCTGTTTTGAGAGGGCTCTGAAGAGGTTCATAAAACTCAGTATAGTAACACACGAGACTTGGAAAAGCAGATCAAAATGATACTCAGTGGTCCCAAGTACTTCTTAGACCGAGGTAATTTTAAAGAGATCTTAATGTAAATGAGGGTGGGACTCAATGTGTTTGGCTATAGCTGAAACAGAAAGCTATCTAATAGAAGTGATCTCTTGTGAGGCATCCACTATCTTTTAAATACAGGTTTCAATTTCTGATGAATAAGAAAGGCCAATAACAACAACAACAAAAAAATTTAAAAGAGCATCAGATTTTCTCTATCTTCAAAAATCTCATACAGTCTTTGCTTGCAATTTTACTCCAAAAAGCAAAACACTTCATTTTTTACTAATCACATAAAGAATGTGTGTGTTAGCTGAAACTGAGGTAATGCTTATTTTTGAAATTGCAGAGAAGCCACAGGCCACCCAAGAGACTGACAAAAACTGCCTGTCTGGAAAAGGTTGTTCTGTAAGTAAAGGTCAAACAAAATCATGCTAGGAACCTCAAAGATGTTTTAACGTTATTAGTTAAAACAGGAGATTGCCTGCCGCAGGTGGCCATACTGCAGGTGACAGTGTAATTACCAAGCAACACAGCAGGTATTATTTGTTCTCTTGCAGCACTGAAGAGCCCTGGTCATGGACCAGGACTCCATTGGGCTAGGGCTGTTCTACAAAGTCAAAACGCCTTTTGTTCCTGTTCAAAATGTTCTGCCATGGCAAGGCAGGGCCTACACCCTGTGCTCTTCTACACTGTCCCTCCCAATATATTGACACGCTCAGATGGAAGTCCTAAAAATAGCTCAAAGCTCACTCCCTTTGGATTTATTCCTGCACCCAGGACAATTATCCCCCATTTTTTCTCCATTCTGTGTTCTATTTTAAAACTGCTCTTCTTTGAATTACATTTTCTAATGTCACTGCTTGGTATTTGCAGTTTCCCATGTTGTTCTTTCTCTACATTTCTACCTCTTGATCACCAAATGTCTCCCACAGTAAACCATTTCTAACCCTTTGTCTCACTGAGGCCTCAGCCTTGTAAGCCTACTTGAATCTTTTTCATGTATGTTCCTATTCCCCTTGCTCAGGACTCCTACAGAATTTTTTCCCCAGTCTCTCATTTCCTCTGCTATATCCTCCACGTGGCCAACTTCCTGCTTCCTCCCAGCAGAGCAACATCAACACAACATCTGAAAACCATCTCCCTTTTTGTCTCTTCTCCCTGTACCATGTGTACTCATAGCACCGTAGGAAAGGATAGGTTCAGATGAGGCTATATGGATTTGGGTGTATTTCTCAATATGTATGTAGGATAGAGGTAACACTTTCAAACAGAATTATGCAGCATTTCTCTCCACTGGTAACTGACAGACAGGGAAGTGCCCATGTTACCTCATTAGGGGACTGACACACTTCCTACTGAAAGCAGTGCAAAAGCTTCAAATGATATGACTTAAGAAAGCTTTGATCAGTCCTTTAGCTTCCAGAGAAGGACTCTGAAAATCTCACCATATTGTAAACAGCAGTCTCTATGGAGACATAAAATGGTGAAAATGGGACAAAATTTAATGAAATAGGAAAGCAAAGCCAACTAGCACTCATTTCAGAGAAAAACATTTGCAAGCATACAAACTACACAGTTTCTTAAAGTGTGACTCCACTGCAGCCAAACAGTACAATTCAGCAGTATATATAACCACCTCCATGATACAGTTTCATACTTACAGTCCAATGGACTTCAATTGAGGAGGAAGAAAGGATAGTAGGGTTGTGCAGATGTAGTACCACATCACCTAGTTCTCTCTGGACCTGCTTGTGATCCACACCTTGACTTGTTGGTGGAACATCTGTAATAATTTAAGATTCCATTATCACAAGTATATATGATTGTTAAGATGAGTATATGTAAATACAAATGAACATATCATAAAGTATACAATGCTATCACCAATAAAGTTGGTGAAAAGAAAAAAAACACATGAAGTATTTTCCTGAGCAAATCACCAATGCTGAGGTAGTACCAAATCAATGCACTGCACTTTCTTTGACAGAGAGAAACACGAGGGCAATACTGCATAAAAAGAAAAACCACATTCTTTGGCAAGTGACTACAGCAGCATCTCTTCATTCTTTCTTGCTGGGAGGAGAAAACATTCTATTACCCATTGCAAATTCCAAGAGATGAGGAAACCTATAAAGAACGGCAAGAGCACAAGTTGTATCTTCAGATAAATTCATGGGCAAACTTACTGTTTTTAATTACAAAATAAATGTAACAACTGAAGAAAAGAAAAATTATGTCATGTGGCTGCAGCTTCTCTGATGGCAAGTGACTGCTGTAAAGAGGAGGCAGAGCACAGCTGAGTGCTGTCTGGCTCTTCTGACATTTGGTCTATCTTATAGCTAAAAGAACTGTTCATACGCATGAAGGGACAAATTCCTCTCAAAATATGCAATGGTACAATGGAAACACATATGTTCTGTGTGCAGAGCCCTTGAAAAGCATATTTAACTGAAATGGAATGACTGTCAGACATGTATAAAATCTTATAGGGCAATCACTAAATAGGGTGTCTAAAATATACAGGTACTATGGACAGCAGAGTAACATAGTTTCCGTATTGATTTCATAGATCTCTCTTTGATCACTTCATTTTAAACAAATACCATGCTGACTATGGCTAAAAATCACAGACTGGGAAATTAATGAAAAGTACTTATAGTGATTTCTTTCTTTCTCTTTTTTTTTTTTATTCGTCTAATTCCAGATACAGAGTAATGCACTACATAAACTTTGCTCCAGCCTACTACTTTCCTGCTTGACCTACTCTAGTAACAAAGCAAGATCAGGAAATCTTCAAGGGTTCTGTTCAGTGAAGACCTTGGAAATTGCCATACCTGTCTGCTTAAAAGAAGTGCAAAAGAGAGAGTAAATGGAAATTGCATATATATTTATGTACCACTACAACTATTGTAATAAGTCACTGTAGGTGTGTGGAC
The DNA here is from genome assembly GCA_008711295.1 of Anarhynchus alexandrinus. Lineage (NCBI taxonomy): Eukaryota > Metazoa > Chordata > Aves > Charadriiformes > Charadriidae > Anarhynchus > Anarhynchus alexandrinus. Next base: position 1,047,043 of record VUYV01000051.1, on the reverse strand, counting down.
TGTCTTGAAAGCTGAAGTTTGGATAGCACAGTTGATGCTGATATAGAAGACACTTATGAAATGCAAGTGCAACAGCTGTAAAGCATGCTTTTTGTGTGGTGGTCATACTCTCAGTTTACCAGGTTTTAGTCTTGTCTAAATAAAAATCCCAACATTGTAGGACTGCATTAGGACAAGGCATGAGGACAAGTTTCTTTCCAGAAATATAGCTCCCATTTGGGAATACAAAGCCTATGATACTTTGAACTTTTATCATACAACTTCCTCAATGTATTTACAAGAAGATGGGTTTTCTTCAAAGTTAAAGAAGCAAACTGAGGCTAGCATGCAGTCAGTGGGTGACAAATCTGGATTCTTAGCAAGGAACACTGATAACGAAACAACAAAACCAAAAAACCCTCTACTGAATCACTGCTGTATCCACATGTAGTATGTTCCGCCAAACAGTCCATTTATCAGAGTATTTCCCTCCCCCGAAAATGTGAAAGCATTAAAGATAGAAGCTTCTGTTTGGAGAGTTGCCTAAATATCACCCTGCTTAGAATGTAACAGGAAAGTCAGTGGAATAATTAGTTCTGTCTCTGCTAGTCATAAAAGATGAGTCATCAACAATATGAATCAAACTATTAATAGGCTCAGCCACTTGCACATCTGTGCTATACAACAATACATGTGTTTTCTTGTTTTGGCTCCAAGCTTCTGAGACAGGGACTGTCAGTGAGAACACCTAAGCATGTTGGTGTTAATGTTGGTAAAGTGTAAAGATGAAGGTAGGTTAGGTTCCTGGTCTGGACATGCATTTAGGACAAGACTATACCACCCTCTAGACAAAAGTGAACTGCAAAATTTTTGAACTTACTTAGCTAGACCACAACTTACACAAAACTGAAACAGTATTGGAAGAAGACTGGAACTGCTTTAAATAACTTGACACTTGATTACATTTCTTACTATTGATGAAAATTTTATCTATTGGTTGTTATTTTCACTCAAGCTTTGTGTGGTTCTCAGGTCTTCAGCTCTACTAGGTGCCCAGAGGACAGCGAAGCTTTTCCATGCAATTATAAACCATTCAGTTCTGTTGAGCGAACAGAACGCTCTGCCTCGTTTGCTCTTTATCAGAGTGAGGTCAGCAATCAGTTCACTTGGGACATTGAGACCTGATACCTCATCTCATCTCCAGGAATGAAACTACACTGCATGAAAAACGGACTCGTGCAGAACATTGCAGCCTGCCTGCATAACAAAACGTATTGCCCTATTCTCAGGAATACAGAAATCACTAAAAGGTTACTAAATCTCTCCTTAGTAACAGACTTAAGAAACCGTGCAATCCCTATTTTCCATGTGGCTGTGACTCTGCTGTCTATATATATCCATTGAAATTGTCACCCATCAAGAGAAATGCATAATAACAAAGGACAGCAATGTGAAATTGTTCACTCCCCAGGGCAGATGAGAAAGACTTGCTTTCAGAGCAACTTCAGAAAAGATGAGAAGTCACCAAAGGAAAATGCTTTGTTTCCTTTATGGAAATTCCTTTCAAAAACAAACATGTACTTACTTATGTAAACAAAGAAACAAAAATACAACACAGGCACTCTTAATAAGTCAATGGATCAATTTCTCTAGTAAGTAGGAAAAGCAGAAAAAGAAAGATGATCTCTATCATTTTTACTTTGAAAAATAATATGTCCAATTTTTCCCTTCTTAGGAATCCAAGTATTTCTACTGGAAAAATACAGGCTGCAAAATTACAATGCATTATTCCCTGTACACCATCATAAATGTCATTTATTTTCTACAGTGGACACAACGTGATTTTAAATTTTACATAGCCAGTTTCAGTCTAAAGCTGGACTTCAGCCAGAGCTGGAGTCAGTGGATGACTCCTTCTTCCACTACTACTCATCCTTTTCTTCCACTTGGCTATCTGTAAGTATTGTCTCTCTTCTGTACTGTTTTACTTTCTATAGTTTTACTACTGAAATACTTTTAATATCTTGCAAAAACCTCTTCTTTACTGGCTCATGATGCTTGATTCCTTCAAATTCTGAACTTCTCTCTTTCCTAATGCAGCAGAAACCAACTTAGATTATGTGCTGTTTCTCTCTCTGTCTCAGTCTTAAGCCTCTTTTGATTCACTGGACATAATAACAACATTTCCATGGAACTTGAGGATTTGTGTGATAACTTAAAAAATCAGAGAATACTTCTGTTGCTAACAAGAGGTATTCTGCAAGATATAACTATCTTTGAATAAGAGATACTAGGGTTCCCTTTGGCAATGCAATATGCTGCCTAAGCAGCTTTTCAGAGTCTATGTTACAGAGAAATGCAAGTTTAAACACTGTATTTTCCTATCTAGTCTATATTATAATCAAGATAGTCAGTCTAAAGCTACCAGAATTCCTCCATCTGGTATTACTTAGTCAACTTGTGACAGCCACTCTGGATGCCTAAAATGTTCAGTATCAAAAGCTTACCTTGAGTTTTCACTGGATCAGATATTTGGCTTGGGTCACTTAGTCCATATGCATTAGCTGCCCTCACAAGGAACAGATAAATTGCATTAGGTTTTAGCCCTTTAACTGCAAAACTCTCTGTTTTCACATTTTCAGCTACAGTTTGCCAGCTGCTACCAGATGCATGGCTAAGGACAAAACACACACAACAGCAGGTTAGCATGTGCTTCTTTAACAACGTATTATATATAAGCGTAAGTACAGCAAGATCACATGAGACTCACGTACCTGAAGGCCTCAATAATGTAAGAGGTTGGTGTTGCACCTGAATTCAAATTAGGTTGCCATGACAATGTTACTGTATTTCTGCTGACATCTGTAACCTCGGGTTTTGATGGAGCGCTAGGAATCAAGTTTGGGTCAGTGGGTCTTGGTGGCTGCACCGGGACTCCAAACTCTAACAAAGGAGAGAGAAATGCTGAGTATAGACAGGAAGCAGCTGTAAGCTAAATGCTGTTCACATCTGCACTGGCAATTTATGACAGAGTCAGATAACTTCTTCATTTCAATTTCTGATTTTCCTTTATGCATTTTCTCCACGCAGAGAAACCCTAATTGATTTACCTTGGACCTCTATGTATGCACTCCATGTAGCTTCGCCACTTGGGGTTGAAGCAATGCAGGTGTACCGACCAGTGTCGCCCAGCTGAGTGGGAAAGAGAAGAATAAATATTTGAAACAATCAGGCACTCAGTGGGCTAGAAAAGCAATTACAGCTCTCTGTGTTCCCCCATGAATATGGATAAATGTTATTAGGCTGCAAAAACTTCAAACCAGAAACTTCTTCCATTAGAAGTTATGATTTCTTGTCCTGCAAAATGAAAACGGGTACTTATTTCTAAGCATTCATTAAAGAATTGGAAAAGCTGCACATTCTAATTTAATGTTACCTAGTCTATAATGAACAAACTGAAGGCCAATTCTTGTAGCATTTATTCCTTACTCTACAGAGGTCCTAACAAATAAATTGAGAAGGAACTCAGATAACAAAACCCCAAGCAACTGTCAACCTTCTGCCTAAATAATGCCCAGGGATTCGTCTGGACTGCAGCACTGGAAAGCATGTCATCCTTAAAACAAAGCTTAAATATTGCACAGGGCCTTGTACATATGGGATTCCCGTGTTAGTATAAATTTCACTCTACAGCAAACCCAAAATCTCCATATGCTATTCTCATCCAGTTCTGAATGTTGGATTATTTGTCCATATGTGACTTAATCACATTTCAAAAGAGTTTCTCTCTTTTCCCCAAAAAGAAATGCTATCCTCCGAAGGTCTCAGCCTTCAGCAGATGAGCTGAAGGGAAGCACTCAAAAATCAGAGGTTCAAACTCTAAGCCAGTGCAACTTGTAATTGGTAACAGGGCAACTCCAGGAAAAATAGCGAAGTGATATATTCAGCCTAATTCGAAAAAAAATACTGCATTTCAAACCACAGAAAAGATATCACAGAACAGCCAGTATGCTAAAAATTAACAACACTTTAAAACATTTTACAGTGTGTGAGGCACGACCAGCAATACTGACCAGATACTTGCTCTAATTCCCTAAGGAAGTCAGGTATTTGACAGGTGGTTAACCATTTTAAGCTATGTTTACACTGTTGAGTGAATACATTTAAAATTTAAAAACTGTTTTGAAAAAGCTGCGTACATGGCTCTATTACTGCAGTATGCTAAACACAGGTTTTCTTTATAAACATTTGAAATAATTAGATCATTTTAATCTATTAGTGCTAAAGCCTGAATAATTTAAGGATTCGTCTTACTGAAATACAAGTTTTGATTTCCCCTTCATGTTTCCAGTACCAAATAATTCCTTTAATTAATACCTCTTAAAAGCATTTTTCCTTATGAAATCTGAAATAATGTGCCCTAGGCAGAATAAGCCAAGGTGTTAAGCATAAAGAATGAACTATCTGAAAGCATGAAGTATCAAATATTTTAATACATTTATTTAACATTTCATTAATTCTAAATGTAGGATTTACTTCATCAAATGTGCCCGGAGGTGAAAAAGCAAAGTGAAACAAACAACAAGAAAACCCGTTTGCCAGTTCAAGCTACCTTGGCATATCTGATCTGTAATGCTCCTGTTTCCAACTGCTTGATGCGAGAGTCCTGGGTAGAAACGAGGATCCCATCCTTTTTCCAGAGAATAGTGGGCATTAAAGTGCCTGTGGCCACGCAGTTCAGTACTAAAGTACCATCTACAGCTACAGTCTGATTCACAGGACCCTGTCGAATGACAGGGGGAGGTCGGTCTGCAATCACTGCCAGAAGAAACAACAGGAAAGAGATTTCTGCAACTGGAAGCAATTTTCTAATCATCTAAGCAACAGCAGTTGCTTGAGGCTTTGAAACCAACTAAAGGTAATTAAACAAGTAATTAAAGTTGGAGGCATGCATTATTCAGGGCAGGGTGCATTATAATGATGCAGAACTACAGAATTTTAAAATAATACACAACACAGTATTTTCAGAAAGTAAAGAAGCATTACATATTACATAGTGCTATCTGCTAGGCATTCTCTAATTCCAATGTCTTTATGAAGTGATAATGCAATGAGAAAGGACTTGCCAAATTCTTTGTCAAGGCACAGATTTTACCTTGTTTGCTTCTACCATGTAGCAGGCCTCTACAACAGAATTCATACTTTCAGCATTCAAAGACAGAGAAAAAGGAGGTAGACAAGCAGAGAATAACCTGGCAAATATGTACTTCTTAAAAAAATTTTATTGTGTATCATCAACTCATCTTGGTGCTGTTTCCTAATTGGGAGATGCCTAGCAGTAGGGTAATGTAAACACAAAGCTAATGAATAGCACCATATTAAAAATTTTCAAGAAATATTTTTCCACTAGTTTCTGACTTTTAGTTCTATGGTGACTTAATCTGTTAATATAACTTCACAGTCACAAAGAGAATCCCACAGTGTGTTTGCATCAACTGTAATGCATCTTTCACACAACAAAATTTAAAAGTTATTGATGGGTTATACAATAATTGTGCACAGAAATGTATAAAGCAGTCTCAGCATTCATAGAAAAAAGAATGATTGTCTACGTGAGGTTTTTTTCCCATTATCCAACAGATAATCAAAAACAGAGGTAAAAGCTATCTTATTGTGTTTCAGTGACTTCCTCTACCTGTACCATCCAACATGACATGGACTGATGATCTGAAAATAGCCACAACTTTAAACGACATAAATCTGTTCAGTAGTGCTATGGGGGCTCACGTAATTTAAAAACTGGTTTGGTAGCTGAAATATAAACCTGAAGTTCTGATAATTTGTGAACATCAGATATTTCTAAATTACTTTTCATAACAACAGACAGGGTGTTAGTACTGCTTTTTTTGGTGAAATTCCAACTCCTGTAATTTCATTTGCATGTTCAAATGACACCCTGTGTTTTCAACTGCATAATTTATCCCTTACTTGTCCCAACCTGTTGCAATGAACTGCAATGCATTGCGAGGCCATTAGCACCTTTCTCTGCAGAGACAGTCAAAATAAGCTCACTTATAGTTTGTATTCGACAAGTTTGTAAAGAGCTTTGCAGTTGTCAATGGTAAGAGGCTGACCGATCTGTACTCTACAGCAGAAATCTAATTCCACTGAAATCCATGCCTAATTTAAGCACCACTGAAGTTGATGGCAACTTCTATTACCTTCAGGAATACCAGGGCCTTCACTTTTATAAAAGTACCAAAAAAATATTGTCCCAAGCCAGTATACAAAACAAGCACCCATTAGATCAATGCAGAGCATATAGTCATAGTAAAGGAAATATATTTAAATTAATTTGATTTTTTTCAAGTTCAGATAGCATAGGTCATTGACAGAAAAACTCTTGATTTTCTTAATTTTCTTTTTTAGTTTTATTTCTCACCTTGCCATGGCCTTCTCCCCAGTGAAAAATTAATAAAGTGGGTTAAGAAATGTGGCTTACCACTTCTGAGAAACCAGAAAGGATGCAGTCCTATTCCTCCAAGCAATCTCAATACGGTGGGTGTAAATAAACAATTTCATTCTCCAGGTTCACTGCATGTTTCTAGTTCTGCATTATTTCTATGTTTTCTATAGGGCAAAGGCCTAGTTTATGGAAACTCTTACTCAGACAACAGCTTCCCTCCCCTCAAAGTCTCTCCACAGAGTGCACTTATCTTCTTTTTCTACAATTGCTAAGATTATTATTTTTCTTGTGTATCTTTGCTATTAAAAATATGAAGTATTTCTCATAATTGGAAATTGGCCTCACATCAGCATATATTACTACTTGCAGTCATGCTCCCTGTAGCTTTTTCATCTTAATTTTTTTTCTGAACTGCTCCTAAAAAGGTATGTATAATAATATTCATTTGTATGTTATTCTACTGACTTACATACAGGTTCAGCTTTTCTCCTTGCTATACTGCAATATTAAAAAACAGGGAAAAAGCTGGTAAATGGAGATGCTAGTGGGGGGAACCTAAAAAAAGAGCCAGATAAATTAACAGATCTGACAAAAATCCATAAACTGCACTATACTTACTAAACACAAAATAGAAATATAGCGTTAGACAATATCCAAAATTTTAAACCCCTGACAGAAATGGCCAAAACATGATTTAAATGTTCAAAGACACGTGCAACCTGCATTTATACAAAGCAGATTTCAAAGTAGTATCATAGCATCCCACTGCTTTCTTCAAATAAAAGTAAAAATATGGAAATTTTAAAATAAAGGGATCATTACCATCAGTAACTTCCAAGTAGGCTTTTGTTATGATACTTCCTGCAACATTTAAAGTCTGGCAGATATAGTACCCAACGTCAGATCTCTGGACATTGGTGATAGTGAGGTCTCCTGTCTGGGAAACTGAAAATCGGCTGGATGACTGAGGGGGCTGGTATGAGAAAAGCAGATTCTACAAGATGTATAGGAAAGAAAGTGGGGAAAAAAGCGTTAAATACATTCAAACATCAATAATCTTAACTTCAATACATCTAAACAAATTCACCTTTTTACATCATACATAAAACATTCTGCTCTTCACATCTTAAGCGTGTCTATACCACAATGGGAATAGTTTTTATAGGATATTTTGTGATAAAATAGGTGCAGATATGTACATGTAATTGTGTGAGTCTTTTGGGATTGCTCTGACACCCTCTATGGTCAATGTTGGTCTTTACACAAAGTTTAGCAAAGATGTGATACGTACAGATACCATAATGATGTAAGTAACTGTGGTGAACCTAAGTAATTTGCTTTAACATCCATTTTTAGAACTTACTCCAGGGCATTCTATTTATTTCATTTAAATGCAGATGTTGGTTTCCTTATTTGTATTTTAACTTTTGCCTTCCTAAGAATGGAGCAGTTTTTTAAACAGAGATACTGTTTAGGTCTCTCTAATCATAGTGTTTGTGTTCTATAATGAGTCTTATAATACAGAACGATGAAATCCTATGCCAGTTTCTACTTAGATAGTTTTGGTATGAAGTACATAGTATTTACCAACAGTGGTCAAAAATTAGAACTGCAATCAAAGTAATGTAAGTCCTTTACACTAAATGCCGATTCCGAATTTCTACCTCTGGCTGAACAATCTCTGAATGAGAATACTTGAAGGTCACAGAGGCTATTTTTTATCTCTCTTTCTTGCCTAACTACATTTTGCATTTCCAAAAATCATCCAAAGGAATGGGACACAACATCCTCTACTTCAGTATTAGCAAACCCTACTCATTGACCTCCTCCTCCAGTTACCTCAATCATCACAAGTGGTCACCACTCAGCAGAGTCAAAATGAGCCAGAAAAATCATGTACTAGACAACACTTGGCAAAAATTAAAATAAAAATATAAGTCATACAAAAATACAAACATAATATATTGGTATACTTACACCATTGATGATTATCATCTACATTTGGTTAGCAGTCTAGTTGTAGCTAGGTATTTAGGCAGAAATGTTGCAAATGGAGTAAAGAAGCCAATCTCTAAGCATTCTCAATTTCTCTGGCCTATTGTTTTGTAACACAAAGAACCCTGTCATATGCTGTTGCACCATTCATTCCTTCATTCACGGGAAAACCAGAATCCCATATTCCTTCTTTCCTTCCAATAAAGAATACTTTGTGTCACATCCCTCCTTCAAAAGATGACTCTGAGAGAAAACTGATTCGCTTGCTGTGCTATATTGTGTTTCACCCACTGGCTTTCAAGATCCTTTACAAAGAAGCTGAAAATATTTTTCCCTCCCATTCAAATAAGGAAGCTGGGAGAAAAAGTGACCTATTCAGGTATGACCTGTCAGCCAACTGACTGAGTGGGAAAGCAGATCTCCTTAGCCGCAAACTAGAGCCCTACCCATGCAGTGATGCAGATCAATACAGCAAATCGTTTCGTTTGCCAGACACACACAAATACATGGCAAACTAATGGCTGCACCATAAACCCGGAGCCAAACTTTCTGAAAACTTGGGAGTGTTTGGGAGTTCAACAAACTTCAGCATTAATCATCTCTTAAAAGTTCTCCCTGTTAGGCGAAAAAGATTTTCATAGCAGTGAAACATGGAATCTTTCCAGTTGTTTCATAGATTTATTTTTACATTCATGGATAAAATGGGAGATTGAGCAAAACATAGATATCCCTTCTAGTAAGGCTGGCATCTCCTAGCATGCATGTGACTTAGAAGTAGAGAAGAAATATCCAGCATCTCCAAGTTCTAGACCAATTTTCCACATCTTTAAAACAATAATTAAAATATTTTTCTCTCATGTGACATCATCTCTTCAAGAAACTGCCAGGAAGAAGGGACAGAAAGGCTATTTTACCTGACTTCCCTCTCTCCGCCAGAAGATGGCTGGTTGAGGGTTTCCAGTAGCTTCACACTGGAAAGTCACTGTTCTCCCCAGTGCAGCCACCTGATCTCGAGGCTTTACAACAAACTGAGGAGGCTCTGAAAGGAAAACACCGAAAAAAATAAATCACACGACTATCAGAATACCAAAGTAAGGCTATTTGAAAGCACAGTTTGCCTACTGACTTTAAATGGTGTAAAACAGAACAGTTAAGTTTCTTTAATAAGGAGAGGCAGCACAAACACACATCAGTCTCTAACAGCCACAGCTTCAGCATCACTCAGATCATCTTTACTGTTGCTGGACCTCCCAATTAAAACTCTGTGGATCATGTGCTTTTATTGCTGACCACTTATACAAAGAAGTCAGTCACACTGACTTAATGAGACAACTTGCAGAGCAACGGTCAGCAATACAAACAGATTTGTTACAATTTGGTTTTTAAAGGAGGAGTACAGCTACAAGTCAGAATGGAGAAATCTTTAAAGGACAACTGGCCCACAGGCCACACTTTGTCAAGGGCTGTAATAAACACTGTTAACTATGAATTCGGGCTTACATGCACAAAAGTCATCATCTTTGATTTAGCAAAGCTGAGGAGAGAAAAAGCCCTTAATTGCTTATATAAGAGACTTTTGATGTAGTTGGGGTCTCACAAAAATTTGAAGTCAAAAGCCCCAGAAATACTATTGAACAAATTATAACCATTTAAAATCTTCAGTCCAATTATTGAAGAGGAATGAATTTAAAGGAACAGCAGAGCTAAATGTCTTCCTCATTTACATAGGCAAGGGCATGTTCAAACAAAATATATATGCAAATGAAGGCAAATTTGAAACATCTGCTCAGCCTAACATTATAAATACTGCCAGCATTGTCCAAACTGTTTGATTTATACAGACTTCAACAGCCCTTTCCTCCAGTAGTAAATAGAATGTCAAAAAATCATGTCAGTCACATTAAAAAAAAAATCAGCATAGACGACAGCATTAGATATCTTGATGGGGGCGAGCACAGAAAAAAAACCCTAGCTTGTTTTATAGGCTGTTAACTCTCAGTTCTTGAAAAATGTGCATTAAATGAAAGTCCATTTACTTATTCATTTCCAATTCCTTCTGATCATCTGTCCAAAACTAATTATGCTCTCCCTCTTCTTTGGGTTGAGAATAAAGGGGATGTTTTGAATCTGACTTTAATAACTCAAATGTTTTTGGTGTGTTGGGTTTTTTTTTCTTTCAAACATTTCTGTATTTACAAGATTTTGCTTTAAAAAGAGTGTGAATCATATAATTTAAAGATATCACTCAATGTGTTTTATAAACATCAAGTAGTTGTGGCTTTATCCAGAATGAATTCAGTAACACTCAAACTCCATTCTAAAAAAATTGCTTTCGGTGTTCCTGTGGGCCAATTCTTTCAGTTATTTGTTCCTCATGCCTTGTGTCTCTGCTCCCTGTTGAGTTCATATTAGAATATACTCTTCCTATGACGCTTCTGCTTTGGGAGGAATTTTTAAAGCCCAACAGATTATTATTTACGTTTGGATGCAAATGCCACCTTTCCTAGAATTTCTTTAGATAAGAAACTACCCAAAGTGAAGGTGAGATTGACCTACAGTAATTAGCAGACTTCAAAACATTTAGCTTTGAAATGTTCAATCAATACCTTGGAAAAAGACGTGGGAAGACTTTGACATGACAGCATGTTTAATTTAGAACAGAAGGTGAAACTGTTGGGGGTTTGCCACAGGGTTGTAAGGTACGATGGGGAAAATGGAGATGAGGGTGAAGCACCTTTGTCATGCTGTTGGATTGTAAATAACAAGAATAAATTTAGCATATAGTTAAATTTAGGGCTTGGCTGGTTCTGTACTAGTCTGTGACACAGTGCCACACAAAATGGAATGGAGGGTTTCTAAATCCTGTGCTAGTGCATAGGATTCATAAGGTTTCAGTTTTTGTTGAACTTGAGAATGGGTACAGCTATAAAGAGATGAAAATGGTTCTGACGACTGGAGAAATAGCTGAACGCTTGTGATTCTTGTACCTGAAGATGACCATTCAGGGACTACTGAACACAAAAAATGAGGGAAATTCAGTCTTTTCAGATAACCGTGGTAGAATTTATAAACTGTAAATAGGTATATGTTTCTCTAGATATTATTATATATATGTATGTTTTATGTATATCATTCTAAATATATATGCATATTTTGCATATATGTATTATTCTAAATCTATTGCCATTAAGGTAAATAATAAAAATCCTATTTGCTTCAACGTCAGAAGAATTACAACACAGTTAAATGAAACTTTGTTATTATATTCCATTCAATGTTCACTGTACTGGAAGCATTTTCACTTTTTTTTTTAACTTCAGGTTGCTTTCACCCCTTGGGTCATATATGTGTGGTATGTGATATCTATACTGTAAAAGATGCTGAAATAATAATCCACTTAAGGAAATAACAACTTCTATCTTTGAGACCTTTAAAACAAAAATGTTTTTTTATAGAATGCTGAAGTTCAACTAATTCAGTCACTGAAGAAAGAAGACATTAGGATTTGACTCGATACATCATGTAAAAACAGACAGAAAGTTAGCAACCCATTACCTTTCTCTTTGCCATTAAGTTACCCATACTTCATGCAGAATTTATTCTGTGCGATGTGTCTTGTCAATAACAAGTAAAGGATGGGAGCTGACTGGTTGAAGGAGATGGAAGGGGATGGATGGGAAGGGGAGGAGAAGTTCCCGTCACAGTGATACGATGACTAGAAGATGGCCAATAAAATTTCAACTTACCAGACACAACTAAAAACAAAAACAAAACAAAAAGAAAACATGGAATAAATAAAATTGAATAGACATGAAACAAAGCAAAGAATAAAGCAAAATTAAAAAAAAATAAATAAAAAGGACCCTTGGTAAGGACCTTAGAAAGCACATATATATTCTGATATATGAAAAATAGGTTTAGAATGTTGAACCACATATTTTTTGTTTGATTTTTAAGCACAAGTCTCTATCAAATGGTGAAAGCAGGCTGTAGAGGAAAATGGGTAACAGACTGAAGTAATGATCAGAAAACCTAGGTTCTACTCCAAGCCTTTCCAATGAACTGTTGTCTAACCTTGAGTAAAATTTTTTTTCATATTATCATTATTTCTCTGCATCAAGAGCATTCCATGGTAAAATTAACTTGAAATCTCCAGTAAATATCAATCTGTAACATTGCTGAAACGGAACAGTGACATTTACACCCCTTCTAAAGCATCCAAATATCTACAGATGAAAAATATTTTTCTGAGGCTAATAGCTATTACAAAGGGAAGTTTATTAAAAAAATTAATAATATGCTGAGGCATTTAGCCCACACACCAATCTCTTTAGTATAAGATCGCTGTATCAAGATCATAACACTCACAATTAAACTGCAAATGCAAACTAAACCACAATTAAACTTAATTTCAAAAGATTCTTAACTCTTTTCTCCCCCACCTCAATTTCACTAAAACATTCAAAACCAGAGATTCATGTCAAAATATTAAGTTTTTCAACAGAAATTCTCAGTGATAAATTATCTAATATTAAATTATCTTTCAGCCATAGTTGAAAATTTGCATAAACTTTGAAATGGCACAGATCCTGGCAGGCTTACTTTGCTTATAAAAGACAGACATGTTAGAAAGCATTCCAACCACATATCACTAATTGAAAGGAGAGACTGAAACCAAAAATGTAAAAATCGTGCATTTTGAAAATATACACTGGTACTGACAAAAAAGTCAATCAAAAAAGGGTAGTTGGTGTAAGATAATTACAGTAAAAGTCCAAAACCACATTTGTTTTTTTAATACATGTTACAAATACCAAGCCCTTCAACACTTCGGTCTTATCGCTTTATATTGAGAGTAAAACAACTATTGTTCAGCAGGGTACGCTTTCATATCGAGTAGGTAAGCACCTGCGGTACACCATCCTCTGATAAAACACATGGAGGAAACTAATAATATCCAGTCTGCCAACATTCATTAGGCATGAGAAATACTGGCTTACTGTTCAAATAAATACAGAGGACTCCAGGTGTATTATGAAAATGAAGCAGAAAGAGAATCAGATATAATATTGGAATTTGGATCACATTAAAGCTAAGAAGATGGAACTGAATGCACCAAAACCAGATCATACAGAGAATTTGGGTTTTAATTAGATGTTGGTTTGGTTTTTTTTTTAGGAAATAATCCCAAACAGAGGAAGTTGCAATTACCATTTTTCAAAGATTTGTTTCCATTTTAAGGAAGTATTCTGGATGTACATTAGCCTTCTTTAAGTTTCTGCGTTCATTATTTTTCAAAGACAAAATCAGCACGCATTATTCTGCTCATATTATCTGCAAGTCTATGATTTGCAGAGAGGAGTGGCCAAGAAATGATACACAAGAATTCCTGAGAGAAATATGCTCGTCCCCAAGACTCAGCTCCTAGCTACTCTTGATCATGTGTAAGTATTTTACCCAGTAACCACTCCTTTTTCACTGAAAAGCTCCCTACTAAACTTGCAATTACAGTCTGACCTGCTCTGGAATTAGAAATGCTTCTCCATAAAACACAACTCATATTCTACATGAAAAAGCCTGATAAGCGACTTAATGGGATGCAATTCTTGCACACAGGAAATAACTCTAAATTACCAATTTTCCATTACTCGAGTAGTGCCAAAAAGAGAAAAGCTCAGCCTTCTTGGTAGCAATGCGAAGCTGCCTAAGCCCTCTACTGAAAGCTCACTTGAAAATTTATAACAGATAGGAATCTGTCTTGGTTGCTCAATTACATTTCTACAAATTAAATTAACTTGTAAGTGCTGAATTTCCACTTTTCTTTTTACCAGACGCTTTTGTTATTGTAGGTCAAAAATAACCCTGTCAAGAAAATGCCTTTTTTTTTTCCCACCTGTAAAAACAGAGGGGATACTGATACATGAAAATAAACCCCTGTAGAAACAGGGCATCACATTGGTTGCAAATCTGTGGCAAGGGCAAAGGGTGAAATTTCATAGAAAAATTTAAACAGTTCTGTCAGAGGGACATCACGTGGTTTAAAGAAACAACAATAATAGAAACAACTACAACAAAGACCACTTTCTTAGTTTGATTTACATCCTATTGATATCTAAGGTTACTAAAACTGAGAAGTAAATAGTTTTTCCTCTATTATGGCACATTTTATTTGACAGCACTTTCAATTACAAAGTAAATTAATTTTCCCTGTGTTAATAATGGCTTTTCACATGGCAATTAGGGGGAATAACCTGTTTGTAAAGACAGGAAGTTAGCATGTAAAACCACAAATACCAAAGGAATAATATTTTTGCCTTCCAAATAATTTCCTTGACGTGTGAGGTTTTTCAGGGAAGACGTGTCCAGTCACTGAACAAAAAACAAAAGAAAAGTGGTTTCCAGACTAGTGACATGATCCTTTAATGCCTTATTCTTGCCAGCAATCCTATCAACCTTACTGGGACTATTGGTATCATTAAATCCACTCGCAGGAGTAGGAATTTGCAGTTTTAGGACTTAAACTACACGCTAGTATAGTTGCCAGATGTTAATGGAGCAACTATTGTATTTGACAGATGTAGTATTGTAGGGTCACAGGATAATCGGGTTGGAAGCAACCTCGGAGGTCCGTAGTCCAACCTCCTGCTCAAGCAGGGTCAGCTATGGAGTTAGACCAGGTTGCACAGGACTTGATCCAGTTGGGTCTTGAAAACTTCCAAGGACTGAGGATGCACAGCCTCTCAGGGCAATCTGCTCCACTGCTTGACTGCCCACCCAGGGAAGAAATTTCTCCTCATATCCAGCCTTGATCTCCCCTGTTTTAATTTAAATCCATTGTCCTCCCACCATGCACCACTGTGACGAGCCTGGCTCCGTCTTACTGACAACCTCCTTGTAGGTATTGGGGGCTGCTGTAACATCCCCCCCAAAGCCACCTCTGCTCCAAGCTGTGCAAGCACCATTCTCTCAGCCCTTCCTCACATGTACATATGAGATCTCAACATACTGTGTGTAATGCCTACGTCTCTAAACAACACATTTGGTAATTCTTCTCACAAAGGTGAATGCAAATGTTGATCTAGTGTTTCTCTATAACTCATTGGTTTCTGCATATTTTGAATTAAGTGTTATAGGGTTGTGTCTATTTCTTAGTCTGATATTGGACAAACTATAAACTTCGAGTACCCCCTTTTTAAAAGCTGTGGTAATAATTATCTATATCAAAGAGAGTAAAATTATAGAAATTTTCATTCATTTATACTAATAAGGTGCTTTTGAGATCCCGAGATACAAGGTGGTACTTAATTACTAAACAGTATTTTGTTCTGCATATTAAATACTCAATTTTTGTTCTATTACCATTTATGAATACCTTCCAGGTGCTCAGAAGATATCTTGTTATTCAGCTGACACAAGCTGAATACTTTTGATTTAAGCTCTATGTGGTTCATTTTTGATTATTTAAATAAAAATCTTCACGTCATCAAGGACTGTTTGACACCCATAGAGGCTATTACAAAGGAAGCAAGAAAGTATAATTCTACACCAGAGAAATGAAACACTCCCAATCTTCAGGCCAATAATGACATACAACAATCAAGCTCATATACAATCTTTAGCTCCTCTATAAATCCTTGGCCATATGACTAATCTAGGAAATGGCAGTCACAATGAAGTTTAGATCGCTTTCAATTAATTTTGCGATCCATTAATCCCAGTTCAAGTGCAAAATATCAGAGGTTGAATGTGCCTGTAGAAACAAACTGGTAGGAGATGGGATGCGAGTATGAGCATATGTGCTGGAAGAGACAGTGGAGCTCGGGAGCAGGCATTTCTGATGTGGTTGGCCAGGTAGAGGCTACACAGTGAGGAGAAACTCCAGAGCTAGCAAGACAGATAGTATAGAGACAGCTACACTATCTGTCATGGCGCACTGCAGTTCAACAGAATGGCTGAAACTCAGCTGTTTATAATCTCGATGTGAAATGAGTGGGTGAGAAACCCACTGTTTATAACCTCTGTCTGAAATAAATGGGTACAGAAAACTTGGGTACTAGAGTTACATGCAGAGGAAACGTGACAGTCTGAGCACGTTTAGCAAACTGGTCAAACTCTGACTGCTCGCTCCTTAAAAAACCATAAAGAAATTCTGAACAATTTTATTTTCCAATTCCTCCCCTAATTCCAAACAAAAATTCAGCTAAAAAGCTGCCAACCTCTTCTGTTCATAAATATTTTTCATTGCTAAGCATGCTAAACTCTGAAATCTAATTAACTACTTTTTACCTTTAAGCATCTGAACAAGGACCATTGAATGCCTTTCTGCAACATGACTACCAGACATTTATGTTGGTGTTTCGCAAAAACTATTATTAAGGGAGATAGTTTAAGACAATGTGCCATGTTTCAGTTCCTATCTAGTGATTTGTAGGCTATTTGTTCTTATCAAAACAATCTGAAACACCCAATATCCTTGATATGCTCATCTCTCTGCAGCCGTTTGTGGAAAGTATCACTTTCTACTGAGAAATAAACAAAAGCCAAAATCTCTTGTTCTGAAGAAATATAAATGTTGCCTTTCAGCTGTCTCCTGCCTTCAACCTGTGAAAACATGGGAAAATAACACCAGGTACATTTCAATAGAATTGGGGTATATCGCTTTTCATCCTCATCGGTGTCTCTATTTTCAGCTGTCACTTCTTGAGGTCTAGATACATATGTAAATAATTCATATTTTCCCAGAATTTCTGCTAAAATTCACATTCATGCAAGACCAGACCGGGACACCCTTACTCACCATGAATGCTTTCACAGTATGTAGTCCCAGAGCACGAAGTGTGATACAGTGCAGTACAAACTTCTGAAGAAAGTTCTAACAGTCTGGCGCCAAGAATGCCACAGCCATATAGTTGAGGCAAAATGTTTACACGAGATTTTTGATGTTTCAAATCAAAAGTGATGACTTGTAATTCTGAACCCCCAGCAAGGGTGTGATCATGGTTTATTACTTTTATGATGACTGGAAAAATTCTGGTTTGGATTGCTGCTGATGTGTCAGATAAGCACTTCTAAAGTTTAAAGAAACAAGTGACTACAGTAACTTCAAAGTTACCAAAGGCAAGAAGATAGAAATCTAACTGATTGGAAAAGAAATGGATTAATTCTTTCTATAATGGTACTGTAAGTAAGATAATTAAATTAAGAAACCAAGCAGTTGACTGAGCATTAGGAAAATTAGGTCTGATAGTAAGATCGCCTTTAGAAGCAGTGGAAACCTAGAAACATGTAACAACATTTCAGGTTCACGCACAGAACAGTTAAAAAGGGGAAATTCACAGTATCAATTAGCTGCTGTGTTCCTCAACATACTTCCCAATGAGTTTTTATTTTTTAATTGTATATATTTATTTTTTGTTTACAGTTGACCCACATTCCCTTTTCTGTCTGAATAGCGCAGACGTGCTTGGCAGTAACTTAGAAACAGGCTGGCGAGAGTCTGTGCCCAACATGAAAGTGCCACTCTTCGGGTATCGGTGGGCTCCCAGCTGCGCTTCTCACGCTGTGCTTACCTGTCTGCACCCCAAACCAGCAGCCAGGACACAGCTGCAGTCTGGAAACCTGGTAGCCACATCACCACGACACTCACTCTGACCATGCAGGGCAGAATACATTCTCTCATTTTTAGCACAGGGCACATGCCGGGCATGCTGGGTTTAGCTTATGCCTCTTGACTTGGTACCCAGAGAAAAAGGGCAGGTGCCTGTGTGTACTCAGGAGAGCTAACGTGCTCTGGGAGAAAGGGGTCTGATGACGAAAAAAGGCAAGTATCGCTTCTTGGTGCTGACAGTACAAACAAAGCCTTGAAAATGTAAGTGTGTTTAGAGCTGGTACACATATCAGAGAGAGACACAGGCCAGAATGTGGCTTTAGAACACGTACCTAAACACGTACATCACAACACACGCGGCATGGCAGTTCAACATCATCAACTCCAGAACCAATTTTAGAGATCAATTTATAGTGCCATGGATTCAAAATCAACGATTCTCCCTCCTGCAGCAAGCAGGAAGGTATCTGTTCTCAGCTCTGTGGCGGCAGCAACAAGCAATTTGTTTCAACGGTTTGTTAGTTTCATTACCGGCATTAAAATGTCACTAAGCTTCTCTACTCTCTTTGGTGGCTTAAACTCCACCCTCTGCTGATAAACAGCCCAAGATCTGTGCATTAACCAAACCTCCTGCTTGGGTGCTATTCTGCTTTCAAGAGCTATTAAATGCCATTGACTCCTTATCGATTTCTGCCATTTTGAGATTTAATTTAGGCTGAGAGGTGTTTCCCTCCTCAACTCTAATTGATGGGGCTGGGCAGTAAAATCTGTCTCTATCTCAGCTGTGTCTCAGTCGTGGAACTACATTATCTTAACGTCTGCTTCACTGCAGGGTACTGAATCTTCCCTTTAAAACATTTAAAAAGTCAAGATGAAAAGGGCTACACAAGTGTGTGTGTGTTTGCATATGTGTGCGTGGGAGGAACCTGCTGCAAAAATTTGTGGGAAGAGAACAGTGTGTAAAATGTACTCACATGAGATTTTTTGATTTGCAACTGATTTTGCTGATACTAGCTACAAAATAAGAAAGTTCATAAACTCTCCTTCTGCAGGAGTCAATGAAGATTTCTACGATAAAAATCAAAAATGTGGAAATAGACTTTGCAGTGCTGTTTTAAAAGGGAGCACTTCTCAGGTTAATACATGTAGTACGCAGTTTAAAATGTTTATAAATCCTGTAGTCATTGCCTTGAGGTGACAAGAGAAATCTGAAATATGGGGGCTAGAAGACAGAGAGAGGGATTTCAGGTCTTCCAGAAGTTCCTCTCCTTGTCTCCCCTCCCCCTTCCTTGCTCTGGGTCCTTTTAAACCATCCTATAAACCAAATACAATTTAGAGAGCACATTTAGGACAAGTCTAATTCTGTCTATTTAAAAACTAGAGTAATGCAGTAAACTGTGGAGTCTTTGTTTCCCAGGCTTCTCTTTTCGGAGAAGAGTTGTCTTCCCCTGTATTTAAAAAGACTGAGGTAATTTTGGGTACCGCTACAATCTAAGTAGTCATGGCTACAAATATTTATACTAAAGCCTTTTAAAAGAGTGAAAAAAGATAGATGAATTTTAAATAAGCTACAAAAAGATTATGATAGCTGGATACTATTTGAAGAATTCTTGGGAGCTTCCTACTGCATTTTTTGACTTACAGTAAAAGATATAGAGCTGAAAAGGAAATGGAGTGGGATTTTTTTCCCAGCTGTTTATGATAGCACAGTTTTATTCTTGGAAATAAGTACTTGAAATCCATAGCAACCTTCTTATAATAAGCTAAAGCTATTTGTGAAAAGTGGCCAAAGCCCCATGATCAATGGATACCAAACACACACTAAAAATGGAAGGACAGAAAATCTCTACAGTGCAGTAACTTTTGATCATTAAAAAATGTTATTTTGGGCATGCAATACTCAGTAAGGACTACTATCAACTGAAACATATACTATTTAAAAACAAATCTGGACTTCTTCTTATGAGGACACCACACACCCCACGTAGAGACAACCCAAGTCTACATATGAGACACTAATACCTGAACTTACTTTTACTAATATTAACAGGAGGGTAACCATGACATATTAAGGAATTTTAAGTATAGGTAGCAAAAAATACAAGATATAAGAATTCTGTACGAGATGGAATTATCCATCAGCCACTGGGAATTTTTACTGCGATGGAGGTAGAAAAGGGAACAAGTTGCTTAAGAAAATAATGTGTAAAAATAAAATAAAATAAAAAATTCATAGACACTCAACCTGATGTTCAGACAGTGAAACAGTGGTTCACATCTGCCACAAGACGATAATGCTATCAAAAATTGCTGGTAGTCTGAAACAAAAGCGTTGCTGCAGTTATGAAGGTCTAGGGATATGAACAAACATGTTTTGAGGTTTAGTCTTTAGTTAGGTTAGTTACACCCTTCGAGGAAAAAAACTGACAAGATCTGAGCATCCAAGAACTCTGAAGGAAGAGGTACAGAAAAGGCCTTCAGATCTTGCTGGTGGAAGACTGGACCACAGCGATACTCTCAGGTGACTTCTTCCTCTGTACTGAGACCCGAGTACCTATGTGTTACCTTAACTGTGTCATATGAGAGAGTGGCTGTTTAATTTGAGGAGATACAAGTCCTAAGTGGGCTCTCATCATACCACTGAAAGATGCAAGGAGAACAGAATCCCCTGCAATGCTATGTCTAGAGAGCAAAGGACATTTATGAGAACAAGACAAGCGACCTGATGTCCATTCATACAGCTTTGGGTTTTTGTTTCTCAGTTCTCTCATCCTACACCACACTTAAATGGAAACAAAAAAAATCACCCCAAACTTTGGGAATTAATGTGTGGTCATAGGAACAAGAGAAGCATGCAGGTACCTCCTGCAGAAAATAATGTGAGCATACTTGATATTTAGTTTAATCTGAAGAAGCTGTATTTTTCTTGCACTGGAAGATTCTGATACTGAGCCTACTTGGTGATCTAGTTCACGTATAAAGACTGCAAGATACTTTATTACCAGTTCTTGAGTGTTTTTCAGCACCTAACAATAAAAAATTTTAGTGTTCAAACAAATCATAATTCAGAGTAACAAACGGTACTCAAAATGGCTTATCAAAATAATGTTTGAATGCACTGTTATTTTAAGTCAGCATTTTTTTTGTCAAGAACCAATTCAGAGATGACTGATTTTAATGATGCATGTAAACTAACAAAAATAAGAGAGTGCACTATAATCACTGTATAGTTCTTATGAAAATTACTTACAGGCTATAAACAAGGCAAAAATGAAGTGTGTATTACCTTTTTATAGATGTTTAGCATAATTTAATAAAGCCTATGTTTATTTCAGAATGAACATATAGCAGAAGTACTGTTTAATGAACAGCCAATGAAAACTAGCATTCCTTGCACTCTATTTAATTTTATACATAAACCCCAAAATCTGCAAACCCAACAACTTGTAGTAAAATTCTACTTTGTCAATTCCAAAGACAGAATTATTGAAATGTTATTGTTAGAACAGCAGTCAGAAAATAAATTCTGCAACAGTGAAGCCTTATACAAACCAATTGATTTTTCCCAAGCCCTGGGATTTAAGAAATTGCAGGCATAGAAAACAGTCCTCAGATTTTCTTTGCTACTTTTTAATTGAGTGCTGAAGCATGCTACACAAATCTACTTTCTTCAATTCTCTGCAGTGAGTGATTAAAAAAGTAGCATTTTTAAGAACTTTACAGTAAATAAAACCCCTTCAGCAGGAGAAAGCCTTTAGCTTCAACTTATTTTTGTAGTAACGTTTCCCCAAATTATTTGGACTCCTGTTCTACTTGCTCAGAAACATCTGTCTCAAGTCCTTGTTTCAAATTACTAAATTGCAGGAAGGAATCTCAAAAGTTTTTAAGTGCTATTTCCCTGTAAGCAATTGCTATCACTGTTGTGAGACTCTATGTAAAAAAATAAAACTCCATTAAAACACTTAAAAACTAAAGAAGGAGTTATTCATTAAAATACGTTAAATGGATTTGAAGCAAGTATAAATCACTTTTTTTTTTTTTTAATTTTGCTGAAATATTTACTGATTCCTTCTTTTACCTGTATTTTAGAAATGCCTCAGGAATCTTAATGTTCATCGCTTGCATCAGTAGAACAAGCACCTTCAGGGCACTAATCTCTTCTTCAGATAGTCTCCTCAGTTCCTTCTGATTAACTTTTAAGATTTATATTCTTTCACCAGAAATAGGTGGCAGACAAACTCCTCAGATCCTTGATAGAAATCTGAAGTGCTGTCATAGTTTACAGCAGTCATTAAGGGGGAATGGGCTGTATCTTTAAGCTATACAAATCACAAGAGATGGTTTCCCTCATTCATCCTGCCAAAAGTTCATTAATTAAAAAAATCCTGAATTTCATAGGACAATCATTATTCTTCCTTCCTCTTTCATGGGGACTGAAGATAGAATATGGCCTAAAATTAGATCTTTCAAAAGGAGAAATACTGACTTAAGGAGACACTGGGTAGACGAATTCAGATTTAAATTCCAATCCTAGTTTTAAAATTCAAGTAGTTAAATTCACCCATGATACTGTGAGGCTTTCACTGTGACACATAACTACCATATACCTCAACAGCATTTTTGTAATCCCATAAAAGTCTGAATTTTGTCTTTGTTATTTTAATGTAGGTAGCTCGGTTACGTTTACAGCCAATTTATAATGTGTACCAGCAGCCTGACACAGTGGAAACACTTATGCGGTATCTCACAGATAAAAAAGCAAATTCTATTCCTTTTAATTCCAGGTGGTATTCTCAGCCCTACCCAGAAGCCTTATCAAATAGATGTCTTTTACCATGTGCCTTGAAGCTACTTTGCAAAAAAAGGGGGTGAAAGGAGGTGGAAATTCCAGACCTGAAGCATGTGCCACCTTTTCAGATTAGAATTCCTTGTCAGTTGACTACTACAGCAAAATCACAGCCAGAAGTCACTTATCAAAAGTTCTGCTCGCTATCGATCTTGCAGACAAGCTCTGTTAACCCTAAAATTAATGACATCATAAGCTAAAAAACCTTGATATCAAAGATCACCGCTGTAAAATATGAATTGGCCAGGGCAATTTCCATAGGAATTCTTCTTTTTTCCTGCCAAACTGATAACACTGAGTATGTTTAGTGCCTTTGAATGGCAAGACTTATATTTTACGGTTCAGTCACTGCTGCTGCATGTTTAGGTGCATATTAGGCAGGGCAGCGTAACAAGTATTGCGAGCTCCTCCAGAGCCACTGCTTGAGGAAGAAGAGTTAAGAAGAACTCCAAGTTCTACTACCAAACTGCTCGTGACCGGCTGACAGTCACCAACAACCACAATGTTGGTATTATTCTTGTGAAGTCCTCAAGTTATCTGACCTACTTGACCTGTTTCTCTTTTAGGTCCTGCTGAGTAGCAACTAGGGGGAAAAGAGGGGAAAATATGTAAAACCTTTGGTTTTTAGATTTACTTAAAAGCATTTTTATGATTAAATGTGAAATTTGCAGATTCCTGAAGAAGCCCTACTTCTACTTGCATTAATAGTAATAGTAATTCTCTTTTAGAACTGAAGGTCTGAGGCATGCATTTTTGTTAAATTGTGTATCTTAGGAACATGGGCTTCAATTATATGTACAATAAAGAAATATACAATATTATAATTTCTGCAGTTCTGCTTCAAGGCATAAAGCTAAGCAAATCACATAATAGAAATCTCCATGAAAACATGAAAAGCATCTTGCATATATGTATTAAATACATAAACAATAAATATATCCAGCGAAAGAGAAATCTACCAGTTCCAGAGATGCACTTTTGGCCATCATTTCTCTTTTCTGAAGACATAATCTGCTTGGCAAAATATAATGTATTGGTAAAATATAATGTATTGTACTCCGGGCTGCTTCCTGGCACTTTGTATTGACTGAGGTATTTATTTAATCATTAATCATCTCCTGAATGAAATGCTTCCACATGTATTTAGCAACGTCTCTGGATGCCTTACATATGCACTACACATTGCTGCAAAATGAAAACAGTGGGCTGAGACACTCTAATTTTAGGAAAACGCAAACAACAGCAGGATTACATTTTCTTAACTATTTAATTTTCCAAGCAGAAAATAAGATAACTTGACAAACAGTTTCACGGATGGAGATGCTTTTAAGCTACAATAGTAAAAGACTGATTAAGTGAAGTGTTCAAACTTTTTTGTCAATACAGAGCTCCAAATTTGGTTTAAGAATATGACTGAAATTGCAATAAAAATACAGCATCTGTACTTCACGTAGGAAACACTTATAATCCCCAAAGTTAAGAGTCTGTATAGTGAAGGAAAATAGTGATGCCAGTAATCAGAATCTGTGATGCTGGTGCCACGAGCAGGAAGAACATTAAAATGGACTTGATAGTCCCTCTCCTCTTTTGTGTTTTCTACAGTTAGCATCCTATTATATATAGTTGAACTATCTGAGTTGACACTTCCTAGTCCACGGACACAGGTCAGGCTCGTTCGCCTTGCTCAGAGGCAGCGCTGTGCAGTTTTCCTGAGACGGGGAGCGCTGCAGGGCAGGCACTGTGCACTCCAACATCTGCTAGATCAAGTAGGGTCAGAGCTGACCTGGAGGTAATAATACCGCCAGATCCGGGGCGGCTCTCTGCTGAGACACCAGGTTAGCTATTCGCCGCGTTTCACCAACACATCCCTGACACCTAGGTATCTCAATTAGCGCCGCTGCCGCACACTCCCCCTTTTAATACCCTAGATAACCCTGTAGAGTGTAGAACATACGCAGGTCAATCACAGTGCTTGAGGCCTGAAAAATGACGAGTACAGAAGAGGATATGTCCTCTTCTTTGCAGTGCTACCAACCCTAAGGCCCGAGCAGTGTCCCCAGAGAGCCCGGACTACAGCCCTCTCTGCTGCGTGCCATGTTCTATTCAGCACAACAGACCCACTCCACAGACACTTGACAGATGACAACTGCCCCTTTCCAAACATGGACACACACCTTCTGGGGTTACATTAGCAACTCTCATGTGCTTTCTTTGGCATATAGTCTGGCACAGCCTATTGCTGAGATACTGAGAGGCAAACAAATCAAAACATCCCCTCCTTCTCAAAAAAAAGCAACAAAACTCAAACAAACCCAAACCCAAGCATAAAGCCCTCTTTGTCCTTTGCTAGATTTAACGAGTCTGCACAGCCGTAGCTGTAACTTCTGAGGCCACAATTTGCAACATAGCCCTCTGTTTACAAATATGTAAGTCGAATAATTCTATTTGGCATAGCAGAACACACATTTGTTAAACCCTACAGTCAACAGGTCATGTGACAATTACCAAAAGTGCAGAAAAAAATTGTCATTCACACTCCTTAAATAACCCGGAAAAAAATACTACTCATATGAAAAAAATAATTCTCCTCAAAGAGCTGTGTGTCCCCAAACAGTCAGATCAATGTCATCTTAGCACTGAAACAAGAAGATCAAATCTAGCTCTCTAGATGCAGCACAGCCAAAGAGCTGACCCTTTAGGGAAAAAAAAAAAGTGTTTTAAACAAGGGAAGAGGAGGGAAGAAAAGGAGAAGGAGGAAAAAGAAGGAAAAATGTGAAAAAATCTGAATGGAAAATGCGTATCTTCTAGGAGTCTTTTTTTTTTTTTCTTCCCATAAAACTAGGCCTCCTGGATACTCTAATAAATGGATTTTGATCATGATTTACTACATTACCAACTACAAATTGGCCTTACACATTACAGTTTCTCACATCAATCCCTTCTATGAAGACATTAGTACAGACAAATGGCTCAGGAGGTAATCCATTCACACTGAGAAACAAATTATCCCATAACAATATCCGCAGAGCAAAGCTGTTACAATGCAAATATCTACTGTGTAATACAAGTACTCAAAAAAAAAAAGTATCTTGCTGAATCAAGACTTAGGTTATGATCATATTCCTTAAAAGTCCCATTGTGTTATCAAAATTCAAAAGACCTTACTCTAGATCTCTAACATCTACATACTTATGTCATTTTGTAACTAAGTAGCACCGTTAACCTAAATGGGATTACAAAAGCGTGTTTGCCTATTGTTTTTAATAGGACTACAAAGGATTAGGGCTACCAATAGCTTATTTCCAGAAATGTAACTGCTCAACCAGTCATAAAGCAAATTTTCTTAATACTAACATTTTACAAGATTAACAGTTGATATAAGACGTGATCTTCAGAACAAATTGCCATTTAAAAAATAATTCAGTCTCTGCTTTTGAATAAACTGTGCTTATTGCTCGTGTTAATCTTTTATTCTAAAACACTGAACATAAAAGCTGGTTATTTCGCAAACATAAGGTATCAGTTTTGGTGTATTAACATCATGGTGACTTACAAAACAGAATATCTTAAAATTCTTGGGTTTATGAGAGCTTCAACAAAAGAATCCCTATTTTCCTAACTGGTACAGATGTCAGGGACACCAAATGTTTCTGGTGGAAAAAAGAGAGCAGGTTAAGGACAAGACCTTTCCTGTTACAGTAAATGTGTCAAAATAGAGGCCTGTTACCAAATAAAATACTTTTAAGCCTATATTTCCCCAGAACTCCATAATGACTAATTCCCACTGAACAGAGAAAAGGACAGAAGGACGATCAGTGCTTAGAAAAAAGCATCAGGATGACATCATTGCCTGTCTGCTAGCCAGGAAAGGAAGAGAGGGATTATCTGAATAGTGAACATCTGGATTGTGTATATAAAGGCAATGAAGGATTTTTATACATATTAGTTCAATGAGTTCCACCGAATTTTTATCTTACAAAGAAACAGTAGTGCTACGATATGCTTTTATAATGAAAAAGCAGCAGGAATTCCAGTGGTCTGGGTTAGCATATTAAAAGATACACAAACAGATTTATCATTCACTGCTCCTTTACTTTATTTAATTGAAAAAATTTGGCAGATACTTGAACTCATAACTCTTTTTTGTCAAGTTAAACCAATGTAGTTTGGTAACACTGGTTTTCTTTCTGTTAGGGCTTCAGATACAAAGATTGTAAGTGACATGATTCTGATCACATTGAAGTTCAAAACATATTCAGTTCTCCATCCCAGTACCGTAAAGGCTGCTTACAAAAACATATTACATGTGAAGTGTTTCAATTTCTTAAGAACACAACTCAACCCAAATTTATATTTTCACATTTTTTTTTACAACACAGCACAGAGTTCCTGCATAACTCGCAACTCTAATAGTTGTGTATAGACTCAATTAGTCTGCATTTAGCAACTTTATGAAGTTGCCGTGTGAAAAAAATCAACTTTATTCTAGATTGGATTACCATGCAAAGAAACATTCTTACCTTGAACTGTTAGAGTTGCTGATGCTTCAGCTTTTCCAACCATATTTTCCGCAACACAAGTATATGAGCCCATGTCTCCTGCCATAACTTTCCGGATTTTCAAGGTATGATCATCACGGATTTCATATCTTTAAATATACATGGTAATAAACAATGAATGAGAATAACAGAACTTTGTACAATTTCTGTAAAGGTTAAAAATATGGTGGGTTTGCTTTCAAATATTTTTATTCCTACATTTCCCTTAAAAATAAAAATATGTCTAAATGCTTATAAATTGATAATGAAAAAATAAAGTTTTAAAAGCAAAATATATCTAAATATTTGAAAACCTTATCCTGATTTCTTTTGCAACACGAGTCAGTTTTACTGATGTCAGTAGAATTTCACTGGCGTAATACAATTGTAAAGCTCTAATGCAGAACATTTTAATTGTTAGAACTCTTTTAACAAGAAAATGTAATAATAGTTATTATTATCCCTATAATTTTTCCATCTGAATGAAGGATTTTTTTAATATGGTTGAAAAGAAAATATTGTTCCTGAGAAGACCAGAATTGCTTTAAAGTCAATATAAATCACAATTCATTCAATAATTTTTTTTAAGAACAATGTGGCCTTTTACCATTTCGTCTCCTTTCATCACCTTTTTTCTCTTCTTTGTATAACACAGTCAACAAGTTTCTTTTTCTGGGAAGTAGATTTTTCCCTAAAAATGCTCTATTTTTTGTTAAAGCTATAGACTAGATTAACAGGAAGCTGGATTTGGATAGCTGAAGCCAACTGTTACAGGGTTTCTTCTTTTAATCCCCTCCTCTAACAGGTTTTTAACTGATAATTGGGAATTCGAAGTAAATAAATAGATTATCTGTCTATCACAGAATGTATGTCTTTATAATATGGTGTTTTACTTTTTGGCCTGAATTAGAGCAATGACATTAAAAAAAAAAGTTAATTGGAAACTTAGTAATAAAAATATGTATAATGTTGGCAGCTTTCCACATTACCAGACTACTTTTTATATCAGATGCAATTCCAATATATACTTCTTGAAGTTGTAATCTAATTTACTGTTTGTTATATATTCTCCAAAACTTTTAGTATTTACAAAAGACTCCTCAGGTGAAGAATTCATCTGTATCAGATATTACTGACTGAACTTAGTTATTTATTGTTGTATTTGTCATATGTTGTCACAACAGAAGCTTGAGAACAAGCTGTTCTTAAGTTTCAATATAAATTAAAACTTCAAATAGAGCTCAATGGTAATTAGAAATGTCTCATTAGATCAAGCCAGACCTTCTACGTTCAAGAAAAAGAAATGCTAGCTGTCAAATGTTGAATGGCTACATCGTATACCAAGCTAGGTGTCATAATAAAGGTAACTCCATGTACTGCACCTTGCTTTTGGTAATTCCCCATCATCTTTCCTCCATCTTACTGTAGGGACTGGGTCACCTCTTGCCTCACACTTAAACTCCGCACTATCATCCACAGTTACAGCCAAATTACTCGGTCTCTTCACAAAAGATGGTCTCTCTAAAAGGAAAGGAAATTAAAAAGGGATTAGTCCAGCAGTTCTATGTCCAAAATGCAATTTTCCCAGAACTGTGGCTATTAGAGCAAGGGGAGCTGGGTTATGAATCTGATGGAGGTGCCTCTGCTGACGGTCCTCTGGCTCCCAGCCCCAGGCAGAATATCCATAGCCCTGCAGTTGGCCAGTGCTGTGATCCTCAGCACGGGAGGCAGACACTCTCAGCAGTGGTTCAGGACCCAAGCACAGACTTCCTTACCTCTTATGTATCATTGTCACAGCTAATATAGCTAAAGGAAAACACAACCTACACAGAAAATCTAAACACAAATTCATCCTCAGATAGGACCAGGGCTGTTGCAAGGACCTAGACAAGTACCACTCATCTGCTGCACTGCTTCAGAAAGACAGAAGGCACAAACCAAACGTTGTCTCACTGGAGGTTTTGACTCAACGGTGCCTCTAAATTTGAAGGTTAAGTAAGGCCCAGCACAGTAGTTCTATGAGGTTGCTTGCAGGTGTGAGCCGCAGCTAGTGTCTGATGCCATCATTTCCGATGCTACATTAGAAAGACAGCATTTGCTTTCAATAGCACACATAAAATAAAGCAAGCCAAAAACCCCCACAATGTCCTCTCTATAATTTTTGTTCATAAAAACTGCTGTTATCCCTAACTTACATTGTAGGACATGGATGACCCAAGTCCTGGCTCACCAGAGTCAGATTAACTGCTGCATACTTTCACTCCAGCTTTCTGAAACAAAACGGGATCTCAGTACAGGCTGTGCTATTCTGGCAACCCTGCTACTAACTGGAAATTTCAGGGGAGGGATCGACACACTTTTCTACCTGTAGCAGGGTTCAAAGCTTTATGGTGCTGGGCTATTCATAGTTTCGTAGTTCCACACCAGGCTGGAGCGCAGCGAGGTTTGCATACACACAAGGAAGAAAGGTGTTTTTAACAATTCCTGGGATACTCCAGGAAGGATTATCCACCTAGAAAGGCAGGACCAGATGACAACGGGATATCCATAAAAGAACAGGGAAGGTTTAACAGGAGAGTGCTTGGCAGGTCCCTTTGCCTAAGGCAGACGACCTTTTTGCCTATAAACCTGTGAAAGCTCTGAGGCAGTTGAGAAGGCAGTTGCATGTTTTGACTTGTATGTATTAAAGATATAAATATCAGCTCCCTGGAACTGGAAGAGTCTGAAGCCATTGGCACAAGCAGGAAGTGTAAATACCCAAAAATATGCCACAAATTTCTCACAAGAGTACAAAAGCACCAGACAGAAGGATAAAGAGACAATCCCATATTCTTAGTGTCTCACATCTGTGTTTGAAAAAGGTGGTTCTGAATATTACCTTGACTTTGCAGATAATGACATAGAGATTCAGTATTATAAAACTTTACTGAATGGTTCAAAAAGGACTGAAATGGAAATGTGAACTGAACAAGACCCTATAAAAAGAGCTTTCTTTATTCTCGAGGATGTCCAGACCAACTGGACACTTGCGTTGTAGAAAACTTACCTTTGCTTGCAATTCTAGACAAATAATGTTAAATGAAATAGCAAGTTGATATTTAAGCTGTCAGTTCTAGCCTAGGTTCATATACAAGAAGTGAGAAATAAAACAGAGACCTACAGACATGAATCTAGCTGTGAATTAAAAACATTCAAATATAGACATTCCCCCCTGCCCCGGCCACTTTCTTGAAGGTGCAGTAAAAACGCAATCTGAATGCAAGAAAAGGACATTCTGGATTAAACATCAGAGTAAGAATAGTTTGGGGAAGAGTATTCAACTTAATTATGCGAGGAAAAAAGGACTGATCTGGTAAGGCCAGGACTGCTGCACAACAGCAAAACCCACAAGAAGGTACATTGTTCTCTAGATCAGTTTCCTAAAGGAACAGTAATAGTCCAAGAGCTTTTGTCTGCCCATTCATAGCACTCTTATTCAAACACATAAACAGATAAGGGAAATCAGCACTGATTTAAGTATCTATCTTTGTCACACAATTATTTGGTAAATACAAGGAAAGCTTAGCAAGGATCACTTTGAAACTTTCTAACATTACCATTTCTGGCATGCAATCCTCCCTCTGATCTAAAGAACAGACCTAAAAGCAAAAGTTCAACTTCTAAATAACCAAAAGCCATAAACAGAAGATTTATGTTTAAAGATTTTAATATATGAAGTCAGCATGTTTCTCATGCCTTTTCACGCATATCTAAGGCCGGAGTTGAAAGAATAAGGTATATTAAAGATTTCTAGACACAGATTGATAGGGTATTCAAAGCTTTACTGTCCTGTTTGAAAAGAAAACCTCACTGGTTTTCACGGGCTGAAAATCAGAAATATGTTTGAAGGGAAAACAAGATGAAGAAAAAGGGAAAGACAGACCTCTCTCTGCAATGCATCCCTCTTACAGGTGTTCAGCAAGCTGGTGTTCACCAGCCTGGATTACCTAACAGTCCATATCATGCTTCCCTGTTTAGTAGTAGACCAGTGATGAGCAATTAACTGGTACACTTAACTAGGAGCCCAGTGCCAGGACTTTACTCATGTAACTATAACTTTCTTTCAATTCTAGATTTTGCTTGGAAGTTCTGAGAGGCTATTTGGCAATAAACTTCCTCCCAAAGTGCTTCAATGGTGTCTATACATTCAAAAAAAATCAAAACAGTACAGTGGATCATAAGAAGTCTTCCTTAGCTTCCAAAAGTTACACTCTATGTTGCTGGATATTCAGTTTCAACAGCTTTAAGATGTTGAAAGATAGCATACAATCCCATTTTATTATGGAAAACCCTCCTTCAAATAAAGCTCTACAGGGCTTCAAGTTGCCTGAGTCCTAACTCTAAAAGGTAGCAATCACAGATAAAAGTGCCAAAGCCTGATAAGACAGATCTTAAACCTGAAATAAATAAATAAATAAATACAAAAAACAAACCCACAAACAAACAAAAAAAAACCAAAAAAACCCCACCAACCCCAAACAAGATCCAGGAGTACTATAGCAGCACTGTGATGGAAACCAGTGTGTTATGAACCATGGCTTGGATATTCTCATCCTGTGATGATAAAATATTTATTTTTTCTGCAGAAACAATTAAGCTATCTCAAGCCTTCTCTACTTTAAAGTAACATGGGACACATTTGGAATGAAAACTACCAAAACTATATCTACAGTGATCATAAGGCAATTCCCCCATGCTGAAGGAATTCTAAGATTGCTCTTGGACTTACAGCTTCTTTTCTGCAATAGCAACAAAAAATGCAATTTTCAGCTAAGGTCAGTTATCTTAAATGAAAACATATTTTTTGATGCTTAGAGGAACTATCATTAGGATCACTTGAACAAGTAGACCTGTTGTGTCTTTACAACACTCAGTAGACACAACTATAAATGAAAGGATAATTATTTAGCATAAAAATTTAGAATAATTCTGATTTTCTTCAACAAGAGGGAAAAATTGAGCCTCTGCTTCTTAGGGATGTTATTTTTTGTTTTGCTATTATTTTACAATGCTGATTTAGTCAGTGGACACTGGGATTATTTTCAGTTCAAGAACTAAGTAAGGAAGTGTCTTCCGATAGCAAAAACGGTCCAAGGCAGATTGCAAAGGCATTAACTGCCATCCATTTGCTAGAACACAACCACGATAAAAACATTTTCAACATAAGCACTGAAAAGGAAATAGATGAGAATGATCCTTAATAAAAGGCTAACTAGGAAAAACAAAAATTGGACATTTTCATTAACATAGTCTTAAAGGAGAAGTTCTTACCTAAAACAGTGAGCTCCGCAACTTCACTTTCACGTTCCCCAACCATATTTGTTCCAACACAAACATATTTGCCAGCATCATTCTTTCTTGTGTATGTGATCATAAGCTTTCCTCCTCTGATCTAGGACAAATCAAGGATAATAAAAAATACTTTAATATGAACTAGCAATTTAATAATATGTATTAACTTGAAAAAGGGTTTGTTACAGACAATGAAACAAAACAGTGATATTCCAAATCATACAGGAAAGTGGAAAAAAAAAATTACTATTAACTTAATTTCCTTCTTTTATGCAAAAAGCTTGCCTCTTAGTTTTACATTAAAAATCACTCAGATTTGGACCCCTATTACTCTTTTTTCCATTCTGCGTAATGTAATACTGGCTGTTCAACAGCCTGTTTAATGCTTGTTGGCCAAAAGGACTACAATTCCTTCCTATGAACTACTGCAGTTTGATATAATCAAATGGAGAGCAAAAACGAGCACTAGACACAAATCCCATTTTCACATCAAGTGCTGCAATTACTTTTTCTTGAAAAGAAATATGTGTACGTTATCCTACCGTTGGTCACACTCGTTATTATGCATGAATTTTGTGTTTGTTTGGATTCATTTCTTAAGGAAGTAAAGTATTTTTTTATTATTTTATTTCTTCACCTTTAAATAGGTAATTTTAAAGGCTGATAAGCAGCTGGGCAAAAGCAATTAAATCCTTACGGGGAAATGAATAACATTCTTCTGTTAATTCTGAATTCAGTTTTCAGAAGATAATGGAATCCAAATAACCCCAAAATTAGAAAACATACTTCCCCTTTGTGATTCCAAATCTTATTATTTTATATAAAAATATATATTAAATGCATATGAAAATATATGATCTCCTTTTAAAAGTATTTATTCTCCCATTTGACTGACAAAATGGTTGAACAAGTTTCAAAGTTCACCAAAATGCGGCAAAATTTGTGTAGGCAACTGAATACGTACCATGTTTACTTTAATATACAAAAACGTTACTTAACTACACTAATTACATTTTTAAGTTAACATATGCTAGTGAGTCCAATCACATATGAAAACCACTGCAGTTCAAGACATGGGTGGAAGTGCACAATAAATAAAAGCCACATATGAAGCTACATGAAAGGGTCTGATGTGGTCAGTGACAAGGGGGAGAGTGTTCTCAATATGAGGTATTTTGCTCAAGTTGCCTGCAGCTAGAAATCTATCCCTGAAAATTTGACATCTTGAGCAGCGTTGGGCTCTTATTATCATTGTAAGATGTACGCACACAAAGATGACAGTCAGTTATTGAGATAAATGAACATGCACATGTAACGTAGATAGTGTTGCATACAAATTTCATTCTGTTGCCTTTGGCACTCGTTGTTTGAGAACAGAAGAGATATGTCCTTTATCATCCAGAAATCTAGTAATGCTGAAATTTCAATGGGGATTTGAGGCATGAAGAATGAAAAAATAAAGGTGACCTGCAAACATACATTTTTCAAGAATCTGTGTGCATTTTTATATTGTTGACTGACTGAACTGGTAAGCATGAGAAGAGAATGTAAAATATAACTAGAAGTCTATCTATATTTATTCCTGGTTTACATTTCCCTAAATCACAGAAAGCTATTAATTTCCAATTACTCTATGCAAAGGATTTTAAAAAACAATTTTAGAAAGATTTCCACAAGCATTTTGGAGTATTTTTATATCCAGGTACATATGCAGAAATATATCCTTTTCATGTACATCAATAATGAATGCACTGGATTTAACAAAGAAATGTATTCACATATCACAAGAATTTACCAATTCAGCTGATGATTTCAAACCCATGTAAACTGGAAGCAGTGATTTTCATACATGTCTTAAGAACTTAAGTCCTACTGATGTTCAGTAGCATTTGTGCTCCTCTGCGATTTTAGCACTGAAGAAAATTCCATTCAACCCATTACAATATGACCCAACTGTGTATTTTGCACAATTTGTAACCTCCAGCAAGAACTATCCTAGGAATTTCTTCTAGGAATCACCACAAGACTCTCTTCAAAGCACAGATGGAGAAAAGCATTAAAGCAGAAACATTTGAACAACTAAAAAATCATTGAAAGCTGCTTTTCTTCCAAGTTATTTGAGGTTTACATGAGGAAGGAGAGGCAGAGGAAACATTCCCTCATGGAAGCTGAGGCAGACTTCTAAAGACGTGACATGCCTACTGAAGGAAGCTGTGCTTCCAAGATGGAATTCTGAATGCATTTGGTTTATTTTTCCTAGGGGTTTTCCTTTGTTGATCTTTTTTGTTTGTTTGTTTGTTTTCCTTAAAACAGAAGAAGGCTTTAGAACTTTAGCTACAATGATGGCTATGCCACACTAAATTGTGATGAATTACACAGTAACAATACAATGTACCACAAGTGCATGTGGAATTATGTATGTCTGTAACTAGAGCATTCACAGATGGCTAGAAGAAAGTGTACTACTGCTGCTGGGTCACTACCGAAGTTTTCCATTAAATTTTAACAATTAGGTACCCACCATCTCAGTAAGACTGATCAAGTCCTTCTATTTATTAACAAGACATTGCAAATCAAATCTGTAGCTATGACAAATTTACGTTCTCTATGTGCAACCTTTGCCACTTTTTCTCTCAATAGGAAATCCTAGAAATACCTATGGACTGTGGACCAATGGCTTTAAGTAACAAAGTACACAATGAAATACATGCATGTGAATTTTTGTAGGAACACATAAAGAATCGCTGCTACATTTCATTGTCTTACTAAATTCATAACCAGTAAGTCCAGTACTGTAAGTTCATATCCAGTATTTAAAGCAGTAAACAGCAAAATCACTTTTGGCAGCAGG
Organism: Anarhynchus alexandrinus; assembly: GCA_008711295.1. NCBI lineage: Eukaryota > Metazoa > Chordata > Aves > Charadriiformes > Charadriidae > Anarhynchus > Anarhynchus alexandrinus. Next base: position 1,011,430 of record VUYV01000051.1, on the reverse strand, counting down.
ATCTGAAATTCTGCAAATTAGAACTATTTGTAGTCTGCGGATGCTTAACAGTTAATCAAGGCGTTTTAATTTGAGTACTTTGGCTCTTCTCATATTTGTGCCCCTGTCCCAGAATACACCAGCTGGACTTTATAGTAGGAAATGATATAATGGTTTGAAAAAGTGACAGGCAGTGTAACATTTCATCCCAAACCTCCAGAAGAGTTGTTACCATATTGAATACAAAGAGAAGCCCTTTCTTCCTAGTAAACAAGATACACCAAACAGTTTTACTACACTACTCTGGTAGATACTACATATCATGGGAAAAGAATTGCTTTGCTAACTGCCAAAGCTTTAAGTCCAATTTTGAAAAGATGGAAGTAAGTATCATGTTTCATTTACATGGAAATGATGCCAAGGCGCTTTTTGACTTTTCACGCCTCTTCAGGATTTTGTTCTGTTCTGTGCCTACCAGCAAATTTATCAGGGCTGTGCAAGTAAAGAATAATAGAATAGCACTGAATACTGATGAGAGAAAAAGATTGTGATCAGCGGTTCACAGATGATCTTCAGTTGCCTGTAACACGTATGGATTGTTGTATGTACAGTAAGAGAATATATGATAGCATGGTGACTTACAAAGACTTATTGAAAGCTATTTTCTATGACCTGCCTGCCTGACCACATTTTGCTCCTCATGAGTAAATTGTTCATTCAAGCAAGTCCACTTCATTTATTTCTTTAAACAACAGTTGGAGATGTTCATACAGAAAACGCTAGTCACCCACAGAGTTAACTAGGTCCAGAATTGTAAATTATGGCCACCCAGCAGCAAAAAATCATATACAAATAATGAATCAACTCGGTCAGCCAATAAATCAAATCCATAAAAACTTACCCAAGGGTTCTACAACATACCACCAAGTATTCACTATAGCTGTACACGAATATACTTATTCTACAACCATATTTTATATATCTATGCATGTTGTGTGTGTGTGTTAATTCCTGTATGTATAAATTCCTACCCATCTGTCTGTGTTAAGAAATATTTTTTATATGTGGGTGATTAATTTACTTTTCACAGAAATGTGCTACGAAATATGAGAAAGAACGAAGCCATGAGAGAAATGCTTGGAAAGTCCAAATATAAAGGTGACTGGCATTCTTTTAACTTTCTTGTAGCTCCTAGTTTCATTCTATTTAATATATGAAATCTGCTCTGTTGCAAAATAATTCTCAAGCAAACTTAAATCCATAAGAAAATGAAGTTTAGACTGCAGAGTGAAATACTGACCTTTGTTTGTATAGCCAGGCTTTCTGCATATGTAATATCACAAATTTCACATATTTCAGTCTTCTATAGTACAGCATACATAATATCACATTTTATTTAAATGAAATGTGACAGGCATGCGATATTAACCGGTCAGATGTGGTTTTTCTTTAAAAGTTTACCATCTCATTATGAATGATAATAAAACAGTTAAAGAACAAGATGAGTACAGGCAACTGTAATTAACAGTGTCACCAATGGTAGATACAAGTAAAATGGAGCTTATATTTCTTAATTACTAAGCACAGAGTTTGCTCACTTCCCTCTATGCGATCTAACATCCCAGAACAGATTAGTATATCCATATTATGATTATCATTGCAGCATAGACTGTAAGGCATGGAATGTCAGCAATAGAAGACAATTTTGCAGTTTTAATGAAGTTGAATAAAAAAAAAGTATAAATGAATAGCTATCTTAATTTTTTATTTTAAAATGTGTATCTTGTTCCAAGCCTGGTGAATCCCACGTATTCTTCCCTACCTATTATAGCATGATTAAATAGCGGACACTAGACATCAACACATGTTTGGAATAGGTCTCCAACAATGATTAAAGTTTGTTCTTGTTCAACTTCAAAGTTCCAACAGAGGAGTCTGTCCTGCTTTCGGTTCCATTCTCTGGGACCCCAGGAAGGTACGTGCTGCCTCCTCCAGATCAAACACACAAAAAAATCTATTTGAAAGAAGTTTAAAATATTCTTTCAAGTGTTCTCCCTGTGCCGTAAATCTGTCATGACAAAGTGCAAGTCAATTGTTCCCCCCTACCCTACAGACCAACAAAACAGTCTTGCAATGATGACAGGCCTGAAGGTAGAGTCTATAAAGGCTAGTGAAAAATGCATAAGAAGATAGTTTTACTTGAAAAGAAAGAACATTTAAGGTAGACAAAATGACAATAGATTCAAGCTGCTGCTTCTGGCACCCCTGCCAATCCAGCCACGATACATCAGAATCAGAATCAGAATCAGAATCAGAATCAGAATCAGAATCAGATTCAAGTCCACTCATGAGACTGCCTTCCCCTCTTTTATGGCCTTATTATTAATGGCAGTATCTACAAGAAGATGGGTATCTACAAAGGCTTAAGGGTTATCTGTGTCCAATTGTTTGGTGACTTCAGAGGCAGCTGAGGGTTATTCAGCCCTTGGCATTATAACAAGACACCAAACATCAGAATTACCATATGTGTTTGATACTTCACCCAACTAACAAGATCGCAGAAACAGCCAAGATATATGCAGAATGTCATAAATCAACTTCAGAAAAGGAAAAAAAAAACATACCTCAGCATATACAATTTTCAGAAGTTTAAAATTGTAACAATCCAAAACTTATTTTCCACAAACATTTGGCTTTTGTTAATCACAAAGGAAGATATAATTCAAAATAGGCTGTACTGGCTCACATTAATCAGAACTAATTTATGAACAGACAGCTATGTTTATATGAAAATATTTGAACCAGTAAAATACTTTTCCTGAAATGTTTTCACAGCTACAGCACAAAACATTTACTATGTAATACTTCCTTTCTTATTATAAACCAAGATTAAATTCCTCCTACAACAAAAGCATGTTACAACTACCTTTATGGCCTTAAATCTGCTCTATCAAGATCTAAAAAAAACCCCAAACATAGGAACAACATGTATGCAATGACAACTACAATATTTCTGCAAAAATGTGAATTTAACCTCATGCATGAATCTCCCCGGGATGCACTGGTGCATATATAGCTTTCACTGCAATCAGTGATTGAAATCAGAAATAAAAGTGAACTTGAACTGAACTCAGTGTCTGGTATGTCTTCATTTCTCTCCCCTGAAGCAAGTCAGATGATTTGAAGTATCTGTTACACAGGAATTTTCTTTTAAGCATCACCACCACTGTGTTATTTACACACTTCCAAGGATAAAATCCCAGACCAGCTGGGGTTAATTTGCCACACAAAATCTCTCAGGTTTTAATTATGTTACCTAAAGTATCACAAATATAATATGGAAAAATAATCCTAACAAACCACAAATTTTAAAACATATTAAAAAATCCTACCTGGTAACCATAAAAGAAACAACATAGCTCAAATCTACAGAGGAATTTAGCCACTGAGAGTGCCTACACTGCAAAGACAGACACAAGGCCACTCTGTGGGGCTGTGTCGAAAAGTCACCAAGAATAAAGCCAAGGGCGGTTTCAGGGCGGCTCTCCAGGGAACGCAAGAGATCATTTACACAACCAAACCAGACTCTGCAGTCACTTTGCATGCTGCAGAGTACGCCTAAGCCCTGTACACAGCACCAAGGGGGAAGGAGTACCACCACCGTGCCATTTCAGAGGCATATGGACTGTCCTGCTGATTTCAAAGGGATTACAGTTCCTAACTGTCATTGTAGGTATTGACCAACAGTGTCTTACTTTTCTAAGCCTGGAGTTAATGTTGGCAGGACAATGACATGAATTTAAGACAACTCGACATCATGGGGTGTATTTCATCAATAAGAAATTTCCTACTTTCCCCTAAGGAAAGAGGAGCTGTGCAGACCGCAAGTCTCCAACAGCGGAGTCCTAACTTTCAACTTCAAAGCTTAGAAGCATGGGTAGATAAAACTTCCCTAAGACTTGTAATCTGATGAAAGACATTTCTCAGAGTGCAGATCTGTCACAGCCATCGTGCCAAAATATGGGATTTTTCAAGGTCCTGATATAGGGTCTTCTAAAGGGAACTGTTCTGACAAGACTCAAGTTATCAAGAGCTTTGAAGTAGATGTTCATAGGTTGTCTTCTATGATGAGCTCCCATAAGAAATTGAAAGGCCTTTAATATGCAAAAGCAAGGTTAAAAGAACAAGGTTAAAAGAACAACTGTGAAACAACAACAAAATCACCACAGTCTGAGAAGAGAGAACAGAAATAAAACAAAATTGTTCAAAATTTTTCTTGCCTCGAGGAGAAGGCACATCACCTCCGAGACTGGCTGTCCACTGCTGGCTCTTCACTGAAGAGGATGCGAATTATAAGCTCCCGGATCCTTCCCGTGACCATTGCACTTCCTGCACTTGATTGCCTGTGAAAGCTTTCCTCCCTGGAGCTGGAACAGCAGTTTCCCAAGGGAAGAAGGAATTTCTGTCTTCCTCTGGGGGTAAACCTGAGCCCTTTATGCCACAGAATACAAACTGAGAACTAAACTAAGCAAATGACATTTGTCACAGGTGGCGAAAATGCAGTCAATTCTTTCATATATTTCCAAGTCCGTATTTTGACAGTTTTAAATTTTGAGACAGATTTGACTTCTCATCCAAAACATTTTCTTTTGAAATTTTACAATCAGGTTTACTTCCAAAGAAGTGTTGGCACTACCAACTAAGCACTACAGATACACAAATATTTTGCAAAATGAAAACTGAAAAAATATAAAATGTTTTCTAACATAAATACCAAAAAACTACTGATTCTCTGACTTTTTGACCAAGATGTCATAGAAATGAGACCATGCCGCAAAAAAAGCCCACAAACCTGGCTTAAGTTTCTATTGCATTTGTCTCTGAGTCTAAGCTTAGTACAACTCTAACTTTTATAATAAGACTATGCTGGACATACAGAGTTGTGAAAACATTAAATCTTTCACATCATTTGTTTAACACTTCCAAAAAAAGGAACACATGCACCACATTGTTCATTTTTCATGAACAGTTAAACACAAAAGTCATATATTAATCTGCCACATTTCACTCTTCCATCAGCAATCACTGCAGCTCTTGTGACTGCAGCACGTACAAATCATAAATCACAGATTTCCTTGTATTTTTTGTGGTCTGCACACAAGCTTTGTGCTACACGACTGAGGTAAAAACCTGCAGTCATAGGCAACCACAAGCAAATCTGACTCTAACTTTCATTTTTATTGAAGGAACACTGAAAAGCCACTGGGCTAGACATTACAGCTATCAATATGGTCCCTACTTGGAAGATGCTAAAATTTAAACTTAAAAAGAATAAGGAGGAGAATGTATGCACAGAGAGGTAAAGATCAAATCCTCCAATTTCCCCAGCCCACACAGCAGCCCTGTGTCATTATTTTCATTTTTGTGCTCAACTTTAGGTCCTCCAGAAAGGCTCAACAGGCAGTGAGTGACCTGCAGATCCCAGTCTGTTCACAAATGTTCAGCCCTCTGTTGCCACAGGGGACTACACAATATAAGCTCATCTTTAGCAACGGACAGTGAAGCCAGGAGCTACTTGGAGTTTCTGCTACTCTTAAAATAAGCCAGCACAGGTTGCAATCAAGCAGAACAAAGCATACACTGTTTCCATTCTCTACATTTACTGGGATCATTGCTCCCTGATGCTCACATGTTTCCCATCGCCATCCGTTAACTATGATACCCTCTGAGAGTTGTTGTTTGTGGGCTACTGCTAGGCTCACCACTAAGAAATAAGGCTCCAGTGCCAGCAGGAACAGGCTGCCTACCAGTTCTGCTCTTCCCACTCAGCCCTTGCCTTTGGAGCAGTGAACCGCTTATTGCTCAGTGTGTAAATGGAAGTGGTTACAGTGTGAATAGCCAAGGAGAATGAAGAGACTGAAGCCTGAAGAATGGTGCCTCTACCCTTCCCTTGTCTGCTCGCTGTCGGGGGCTGCCCAGGCTATTCAGGGGGACTCGAGCCCTGCTGGGATAATTGCTTCCTTTGCAGCAGTTTCTTGTTATTTCTCTCAGATGCCACGGTGGGTTTAAACTCCTGGCACAATTTTTTGTTGTTAAAAGGGTATTGTAAACTGCACCAATGGAAAAGGTGGAGAAAAAAAAAAGTGGCTGGAAAAGGGGAGAAACTGTTCGGGATACTGGAAATATCAGCTGCTCAACTTTTTCATAGAATCATAGAATCAGAATGGTTAGAGTTGGAAGGGACCTTAAAGATCACCTAGTTCCAACCCCCGTGCTATGGGCAGCGACACCTCCCCCTAGACCAGGTTGCTCAAAGCCCCATCCAACCTGGCTTTGAACACTTCCAGGGATGGGGCATCCACAGCTTCTCTGGGCAGCCTGTTCCAGTGTCTCACCACCCTCACAGTAAAGAATTTCTTCCTGATAGCTAATCTAAATCTACCTACTTTCATTTTAAAACTATTACTCCTCATCCTATTGCTACACTCCCTGATAAAGAGTCCCTCCCCACCTTTCCCCCCTTTAAGTACTGGAAAGCTGTTACAAGGTCTCCCTGAAGCCTTCTCTTCTCCAGGCTGAACAACCCCAACTCTCTCAGCCTGTCCTCAGAGGAGAGGCGCTCCAGCCTCTTCTTTGTGGCCCTCCTCTGGACTTGCTCCAACAGGTCCATGTCCTTCTTATGTTGGGGGCCCCAGAGCTGGACGCAGTACTCCAAGTGGCATCTTACAAGAGCAGAGTAGAGGGGCAGAATAATTTCCCATAACCTGCTGGCCATGCTTCTTTTGATGCAGCCCAGGATAAAGTTGGCTTTCTGGGCTGTAAGGGCATATTGCCAGCTCATGCTGAGCTTCTCATCAACTGACGCCCCCAAGTCCTTCTCCTCAGGGCTGCTCTCAACCTGTTCTCTGCCTAGCCTGTATTTGTGCTTGGATTGCCCCAACCCTTGTGCAGGACCTTGCACTTGGCCTTGTTGAACTTCAGGAGGTTCACACAGGCCCACCTCCCAGGCCTGTCCAGGTCCCTCTGGATGGCATCCTTTCCCTCCAGCATGTTGACTGCTCCACACAGCTTGGTGTTGTTGGCAAACTTGTTGAGGGTGCACTCAATCTCAATATCTGTGTTGCCAACAAAGATGTTAAACAGTACCAGTCCCAGTACTGACCCCTGAGGAACACCACTCATTGCTGCTCACCACTTGGACATCAAGCCGTTGACTGCAACTCTTTGAGTGTGGCCATTCAACCAATTCTTTATCCAGCAAGTGGTCCATCTGTCAAATGTATGTCTCTCTAATTTAGAGACAAGGTTTTCAAATGCTTTGCACAAGTCCAGTCAGATGACATGAGTTGCTCTTCTCTTAGCCACCAATGCTGTAACACCCTCGTAGAAGGCCACCAAATTTGTCAGGCATGATTTGCCCTTAACGAAGCCATGCTGGCTTTCACCAATAACCTCCTTATTTTCCATGTGTCTTAGCATAGTTTCCAGGAGTATCTGCTCCATGATCTTGCTGGGCACAGAGGTGAGACTGACCAGCCCGTAGTTTCCCGAGTCTTCCTTTTTTTCCTTTTTAAAAATGGGGGTTATGTTTCCCCTTTTCCAGTCAGTGGGAACTTCACCAGACTGCCATGACTTCTCAAATATGATGGACAGTGGATTGGCAACTTCATCCTCCAGCTCCCTCAGGACCCATGGATGAATCTCATCAGGTCCCATGGACTTGTGCACCTTCAGGTTCCTCAGCTGGTCTTGAACCTGGTCTCCTCCTCATTCTCCCAGTCCCTGCCTTTGCCTTCTGCAACTTGGGCAGTGAGAGCCACTGCTGGTGAAGACCGAAGCAAAAAGGTCATTTAGTACTTCAGCGTTGTCCACGTCTTGGGTGACCAGGTCTCCTGTTTCCTTCCTGAGTAGGCTCACATTTTCCTTAGTCTTCCTTTTGTCACTGACGTACCTATAGAAGCTTTTCTTGTTGCCCTTTTCCCATTTGTATTTACAAAGCAAACTACACTACAATCTAGCTGGCCAAGTTCTGTATGGAAATCAGTGTCTCCCGTTTATGGCAGTTCGCTATTGGTGGAATGGCTTGTAAAAATGACAGAGAAATTGAAATTACTCAGCACTTTCATTTTCCCAGGTTTTCTTGCAGTTGTGTGCATGCCTTTTTTGAAACTAGTACTATCCTAACATAAATAAGAAGCTTTGATGTTTTCTGTGCAAGCAGCGTAAAAACACATAATGAACAGGATGTAATCTTTACATAAAACTAAAAGTGTTACCTGATCAGATTTCAGTTCCTTTGATATGAATTACCTTTTTATGACAGCGACAGGAAGTTAAAAACTGCAAGTGTATTCCCATAGTAAACTTTCCCTCCTAAAGCCACAGAAACAGCCACACTATGCTTCCAAAACAGATACAAACCCAAATGTTCTGAAGTCTGAAGTAAACACTTAACTTTTAAAGGCATTACTGTTTCTTTGCCAGCTACTTAGCATGACAAACAGAAAAGAAGATACACTTTTGCATTTAAAAGACTCATTCTGGCCAAATTTTTCAAAAGCAGATGGCTAAAGTTAGGAGTCCTTGGCTGTTGGGTAAGGCAAGGGGCAGTCAACACTTCTGACTATCAGATGGACATATTGACATGTCTAGGTAGTCGAGTTTGCAATTCCACTTTCAAAATCTGGTCCTGAATGGAGGATGCTGCCTGTAGCCCATGGCATGCAATACGCTGAGTGCCATCCTGACTGATCGGACCATTTAAAAATGGGACAAGTAACAGCTGTCCTCAGCTGAAGTCCCACCAAGGTCTGAGCTCACCACTCCTGAGACACTCTATGACTTCAATCAGCGCCCCAAATACATAAAAATATTTGTAGGAAAAATATTTATGACTGGCTTTTCTCTGTGTTGTTCCCGTTACTGCAAATTTTTCCTTTTCTGACTTACTTCCCATGATGATGCACCTCAAGGAAAGATAAGGAAAATGATGCAAAAACACACACTAAAGAACACTGGGGAAAGTTGACGTATGCAAACAGATATGGAAGACGGTATTTAAAGGACTATCCTGATAGTATCTATGCAAACAAAAGACCTTATCAATAAGCTCCCTTGGTTTTCTTGCCTCCATTTCCAATATAAACAAACATTAACAGGATCAACCACTACTGCAATACGTAAACAAATTTCAGTAGGTCACATCAGTACCCTGATGTCTGCACCAAGGTATAACCTTACAGAAAATTTTGTTAACAGTAAAGTTCACAATTGTTTATCTTGGAGGACATATTTGTTCCAACATTGATCCACTGGTTTCACTTTTATGTCCAGAAAAGGTAATGAAATGATACTTCTTACCCTTGCAAATTCATTTTTAATGGAAGACTAGTAACGTACTCTTCAAACCCCAAATAAACATTCAGAAATTAAGGGAAAAAGTTCTAAAAACCCTAAAAAAGTATGATAAGCACAAAACCAAAATAGTCAGCTGAACTACGACTTCATCAACTATGCACTGTACTTCGCATTATACTATTGGGGGTTATACATCATCTACTTCATACAGACTTTTTCTAAGACAGTCATATTGTTGATTTTTTTGAAGAAAAAAGCCAGCCAAACTCTACTGGAAATGGAAGTCAGACATGACCAGAAAAGTCATAATTTTAGAGAATGTTTGATATATAGAGAAAAAAAGCGTTCTGATGATTCTCTTCACCTTTCAAAAAATTCCACGTGATACTACACATTTGACAGAAGTGCCATAAAATCTTAAAAAGTTTTCTCCTTTGATGAGATCCACTTTCAGTGAATTGCAACGAAATGCTACATATTTTCCCCAGACCTAAAGTTCGGCAAGAAATGTTTGGTAGCATATAATACGAATATTTCTACTGTATTTCGCAAAAATGCTTAAATATTCTCAGACTTCTGAACACAGAAATTCCGGAAAATCCTATTACATCCAAAATTTTGTTCAATACTTCTAAGAACTAAAGAATAAATGCTGTACTATAGATATTATTACTGACACTTTCAAACGTCCGTGCAAAGAACAATCTGATATTCAGGCCATTCTACACATACAATATTAAAATATTATATTTGCTGTATTTAGAGTTGCCTTTAATAACGTGTTAGATTTTGATCTAGGCTTATTCTGCTCACACAGCAAGCTAATTTCAGAGTGGGATTGCCTGGAAATATACCACAAAGGTATGAGCTTATGATCCTAATAGTAACTTTTCAACAAATGCTTAGGAGAAATTCACCTTGAAGTGGAGGACAGGTTCTCTGCTGAGCTTGGCATATTTGTAGCCCAAAGCAGCAACTCTGGTCCTGACACGTAAGAGGAGACGAAAACCAAAGCAGGAAGAGGGATTTAATGAGATGAACACTTCCTTGAGGAGTGGAAGACCAGAAGCTCATTAAATGGGTATTTGGAAGAAGGTATACATATAGAATTCCACCGGAAAGAAATTTTAGATGCTAAATTAGTCGGCGAGGCACGTCGATATTAGAGTGGCCTGAAGTGTTGTTTCTTCTTCTGTATGATCATGTGGTTAAATGGTGTCAGAAAGCTCTTTTGTGTCATTTTCAACTAATGTTCAAACACTTGCAAAGGGAAAAACCGTTGGATCACACCTAACTGGAGTTAGTGTAGCTGTTACACTGACTATTATAAGTCTCCAGACAAGTCTAAAAGAAGGAAAATGTCATAAATCTAACTGAAAGGAGTAAGTGATTTAAGGCTTGTTACCTAAAAGATTGTGTTCCAAGTGTTTATAGAGAGGACAGAAAAGGATAAAATACTGTTCTATTAATATCTCAACTCCCTTAACTGAATGAATATAAAGTGGACATAGAATAACTTCGCCTACAATCTGCATGCTGCAGATAGGTTCCTAGGTGTAACGCCTGTAGACCTATTTTAAAGACTGCATTTTGTAGAAAGTAAGAAGGAAAGAATACAAAGGTAAAACCTAGCAGACTATGTGCTGCTTGGGATTAAAAGTAATCTCCTCCATCAGCAGAAACAAAATTTGCATTGGCATTCTCCAGTGCACCTGAATAAATAGGTCATCTTTACCTTATAAAGCATTTCAACATTAGCTAGAGTCAATTCTCCGACGAGAATATGTGCAAGTCATTTGAAACAATGTAGGAGGGAGAATAAATCCTATTTTAGTGTCTATTCCTTTTATTATTCCATGAACACAGAACTGATGGCCATTAACAGCATCCAGAAGTAGATGTGGGCAATCAAATGGCCCATGTGTTTTATCAGAGGACAATCTTGGAAAAAAAATATAAAATCTGCTAAGAGCACATTTATAGGGTACAACATATTAAACCAATATTTTAATACATATTTGGAAAATCTGTGTCAACAGACTTCTCTTATAAAAGAGTTCCCGTGGCTAGATATCAGTCCCACAGACAAGAAGAGTATTTGCAAATATAATTTTCTGGGTTAGCAAACCAAAACCCATTTTAATTATAATGCGCCAATTATCCAACATGGTAGCTTGGTAAGACAATTCCAAATAAACAGTGTCCTTAACCTTTCAGTAGCTAGAACTTCTCCCACAAAGACAGTACTTCATGATGTCCTTTGGTCTGTCACCACACACTTTTCTTCACTGTGTAGCTATGTAGTACTGTAATCAACAGTTCACATATGTATCTGCCAAAAAATTTTTCCTCATCTTTTTGTTTTTGCTTATAGTCATATGGTTGTTTTTTTTAATAATTTAGGACAAAAACTACAGAGATAAAGCTGTAAGTTTTAAAATTTCACATCTATTTTAACACAAAATTAGGAAGAAATACAATTCATTCTCAAAAATCATCAAAACATACTCCTATGAAAAAACAATGAGAGACTGAGGCTTCTGTTTAAGTTGTCTGAAACAGTGTAGGTTGATAAAAGCTCCAAATGAACAGGTATCCCGAACATCACAAGATGTAATGATGTGTTAACCTTGGTGACAGTCAGAACAGAAGGGTCAAAGGTTCAGCTGGCATCCCTGGGGGTGATCCTTCAAGGTGAATTTGAGACTCATTGACAGGGCAGCATAGTAAAACTGACACTGCAGTCTAAGAAACGTATATGTTACAAAGAATAAGAACTGCCTTTTCCTTGAACTTTATAGTCATAGCAGTAGAAGAAATGGCCTTTGTTAAGATGGTTAACATAGGGAGAACACAGTTCGCACCAGCTGAAATCCTAAAGGCGAACATTTCCAAAGGTTACCTTCTATTTTTGAATCGGACATAATTAGCAAAGCAGGCTCGCAGGCTTATTTACTCTGATTGCTCCAGCTACTCTTAATTTTGTGATTTTTAAAAGTTATTTCCCCATGTCCTTCTTAAAATGTCCAGATTGCTCAAATTAAGGTTTCTTCTCCTACTGAAAAACCCATTACAACTACCTACATTTGTTAGCATCAAGAATAACAGATACAATAGATGACCTCGTATACCACCAAAGCCTTTGATTTTGGATGACAAAAGTAGAGTAACAGCTGTCACCTCCAGTTAGGTAATTCCTAATATTTAAGAATGACAAATGCAAAAGATTCCGGCAAGACACATAACATGGAAATCTTCTTAACAGAAAGTCTCATCAGGACAAAAATGAGAATGAATATGGAGTATGTCCAATAAAACTCCAACTGGCAAAAGGAAAGTAACTTGATGACAAACAAGCCAGTAACAACAAAAAGTGAAGCAGTAACAACAACAGGAACAAAAAGATGAAGAACGTCAACTCATTAAGCACTTCAAAAAGGGGCTTCTCCCTTGTTATAAATTATACTGTATACTTTCTTGGAAAGGGTGAAATATTAGTCTCAGTGAAGACAATGGTAATACACTGATTTCAGTAGTGCCAGAATTTCACACTGAGATTTCAGGGTGTGTGCAAAGTGTATGTTCATGAAACATACTAACCATAGTCCTTGTGAATGCAAATTTTCCAGGAGTTATAATTATGCAAAGTACCTACTATAAAGACATTCCTAGTTTACTAAAAAACTTTTGAGATCCTTGAATATAAGGGACAATAATTCAAAAACACTTTGACACTTCAGCATGTAACTTGAATGGTAAAGAGATGTTTTCTTTCAAAAAAAAGGAAATCTTGAAGTATTTGTAGCTGGGCTACATCCTGCAAGTATTATACAATCACAAACACCTTGAGTGGAGCATGTAAGTTAGAATATTACTGTACTGTTTTGCCTACAAAAAAGAGCCTATTCATGATTTAGGATGTAATAACACTTTGCACTTTGGCAAAGTGGCGTAACAAAGCTTTGTTGCAATAGTGTCAGGCTGCTTTACATGTAGGAATGAATTCAGTCCCACGACTCATGAAATGCTGAATAAGAAGTACTGAACAACTTCAAGGCTTGCCCAAAATCACACAGGAAGATTGCAGCAGCCCAGCAATCTGCTTCGCATAGCTTGCAGACTTTCTACCTCAAGGCAATCTTTCCTTTACTGTACAATAATTTTCTCTGTAGGAAAATGTTTTGCAGCTCAGTTTTAAAAATCGCTTTGCAACAACTGTATAGTCTCTTGGTAAAAACAGCTTATCTTTAATTCTATTCAGTGTCCAGGTCTGCCAGAGAGCAGAACCACTCATTCCTGGAGTCTGGAATACCTACTGTTGACCATAAAATAGCTTCAATGGGATACCTGCAGCTTCTGTGGTAACACTTAACCCTGAACAAGCAATTTTTTTCCTACTTGATTTGCATCAGGTCTTAGTCCAAGAGAAAAGCTCAAACTGAACACCAGAGTTCAAAGTAGTCCTTCTTTTCAGATGAATGTGAAGAGCAAGATCTGTAGAGTCTGAAATGCGGGCCGTGGCGGAGAGAAGCCCAAGCCATCATGTTCGCTTTCAAAACCTTGGCATTCTGAATGGCATAGCCACTTGGAAAACCAATGATGCAAAATACACAAACTTACAGTTAAGAGATCTTGAGTCATAATAATTTTGTTCAAGGAACCAAACTTCATGTTTTGTGAGGGAAGGCACAGTTACTTAAGCATACATCTCTATAGCTAGTTTCAAAACTAAATACATTCCATGTAGCGCTAAAAATATTTCAAGCATACACCAGGAAAGCATTTCACTTTCTCAAGTTTCCCTTTTTAAACAGCATTGTTTCCCTGGAAGGTTTGTCCATTTTTGTTCTGTCTTAAACTTATAGGGGAAAGGACTTACTCACTTTCCTCCCTTTTATCTCTGTGTAATTTATGCTCCCCCATGCAGCCAGAACCAGGAGGTCTAGCAGAGGCAAGTGGGCAACTGACAACAGCAGCAAAGAGAGAGGCAAAAGCAAAGCTGTTGAGTTAGAAGAAAACGGGTATAATTAGATCCAAGTCTAATTAACCACCCACACTCCCACGTTAAATAAAAGAACAATCTTTATGTGACCATGTGCGAAATAGATTCTTGTTAGATAATGATTTTTCAGATGGAAAAAAAAATCAATTAATTGTTCAGTAAAGCATAAGTATTAGCAAGAATTGTCCTACAGCTAGATAAGGAAAGAAAGTAGCTTTTTTCTTTCCCTTTTAAGGAGGGCAACCATAAGAAGGCAGACTTGGTCCTGCATAATATTACACAGGAGTCTGGAATAACACCCTGCAATGTGTATGTTAGCCCCACACTACTGCATGTGGTGAATATCTGAACTTGGCAGTAAGTAATTGTGAGTATATTATTACCTGGAGAGAGAGAAGTACTCTGTTGGGTTGAGGAAACCCAAGAACTGAAAAATTATTATTTTTGAAGTGCTGTGATTTGGACTAGACTTTTCATATAACCAGAAGCATCACAGGAAACTCAGTAAGGCAAAACTATCCAAACAAAGTGAAATAAGCAAAAATGAAGTTGACAGAACTTTCAAAAAGTAGACCAAAAAATCAAAGCAAAGCAAACAAGAAGCTCTAATCACTTACATCTGTTCAAGGCTCCAAAAAATGGGCACTGTTCTTCTCTACTATTTTTATTCTACATTTTTCTTTTGATTATGAGAACATAATATGTGCAAACTCAGCACATAGATTGTTGAGGTTTTATTAAACATGCTTTTAGAGTTAGTGTCATTTTTACTTTACAAACTAATTCCTAAAAAAAGCATGATACACAATAAAGGCTCAGTTAGCAGTTATCCGATATTTAGATTTTAAGTGACAACATGTGGCTGCTGCAGTGTGCAAGCGACTAGGAATATCAAAAATGCCAAGAACAATCAAATTTATAAGGTCCACTAGAGACTTGCAAGAACGAAAATGTACTTTTTTTTCTTTTTTCTTTCCCTCCCCCCCAAATGGAATTCAGTGTTTGGAAAACAGTGAACACAGTGAGGAGCTGCATTGCTTCACTCCACTGATATAGGCTTGCCACAAATAATACATTGATTTCTGTAGGATGTTTGTGTGTTAAAAGGTCTTTCATGATTTACTAATGGAAATATCTCTGTATACAAGTATAAAGTAAATGTAAGTACAGTAAACAATAAAGTAAAAGGCTCACAGCTCCAGGAGTCTGCATGAAAGAACCTTGGAACACAAAAAAATTCTAGTGTTTTTTTGCACATTTGATTTGTAGGGATACTAAGTCCCATGTCCATGGACTGAACTCTACTCTGAACGTGTTTTCTGCCTCTACACAGCGTGCATGCTTCCCAGTGTGATTCCTAATGTTTGCTGTGTCAGATTCATAAAAGGCTTTAAAAGTCTGATTCTTCGAATATTACTTTACTTCTCATTGGTTTTGCTCATGATGAGGAATAGAAGAAGGCGCACAGCACAGCAGTCCCTAAGGAGCTGGGGAGAACAGTGTCTCCAGAAATGAATTTTTAACTTAGAGAAGGATGTCCACATTCTACATGTAGTATTTCCATACAGCTGATGAAGGGAGGGGAGGAGAAGAATTAACTTTCTAAACCCAATCTTCATCTTTATTGTGTGTAATATAAGCAAAGGCTCCTTTCCTGACCGCTTAAAAAACCTAACCAAACAAAAATGTTTCTTTTTCATTAAGAGAATAAAATGAACGAAGAAATAATTTCCCTCCCACATCCTTTCTTCATCTCCCTTACCCATCCCAAAAAACCCCAACAACTAGACTGTCAGCCAAACAAAACAAAGAATTTACTTTCTCAGCATAATAAATCACCTTTGCTCCTAACCATTCAAATCATAAAGACCTACATGCTCTGGATAGCTCAAGTAACCTAGTCTGAGATAACAACCACCTGTTTTTTTATTATTTTTTAAGGAGAAGCTTCCCAGACTCCATTTCTATAATTTCAGATGGTCCCAGAGGTTCAAAACTCTCAATAAGCCATTTTAACAAGAAAATCCTGACAGTCTAATGTCTAGGCCTGTGGAAGTCTCAAAACTCAGATATCTAACACATACTCTATTTGCTGCAGGCATTTATTTTCTTTTACTATCTAGGTCATCAGTTCATGACTAGGGACAAAAGAAATCCGTGGAGAATTTTGACTCAATGAGGAGTTTTCAAATTCCTTTAAGTCCACAGAGTATCTGCAAAAGAACCTCATTCTGCTTCACTTTACTTACACATTTAAAAGTAGAAATCTGTGTAAAATAAAGTTGAGCATTAAAAAATACATACTTAGTTCACATTAAAGGAATACTTTTCACTACTGCTGGGTGAAACAATACTGAGAAACCATAGTTATGCATGTCTAATGACTAACATTTTAAGTGTCAGGAAGACAAAATAGCTGAAGCCATGTGCACCACTGATGCAAAGCAACATTTTTGAAAGTTGTGAGAAAAAATAGAAGGAACAGATACTCTTAGCTATAGGGACAATACAATCAGCAAGAACTTGGTTTAAAATGCCAGCAATTAAATGATCTTAACAAGTCTTTTAATCTAACACTAAATTATGATGAACTTTAATTCCTGTACTTTCGGTTAGCGTGAACACAGTGTATCAATCTCAACCTCACACAGTAGGCTACACTATTACCAGGCATGACCTTGGGAACACGGGAGGTCAGTTTGGTCCTAAATGCAAAATCTAGTCTCTGTGATAGCCAGCACAAGCCTACAGAACCTGATGTCCTCCCCAGTCCACCAATGTTTGACATTGCGCGACCCTTTTGCCCTGCCTCATGACGCTCCTTCCCTTTCCACTAATTCCACAGACCAATACTATCCTGTGGAGATGTCTACTGAAAAGACACATCACATCAAGTGTGAGCCAGTGAGTGGTTTACTCTGTCCTACACTTTATACAGCAACCTTCCATAGAAAAGTCAGAGTTAATAATGAGCTATTTAAACCAATTAGAACAATGCCAGGCATTGAGCATGACTCAAACACTTCAGACTAACTGGCTAACGGGCTTTTTCCTCACCACTTACTTGCAACAAACATCCCACTAATGGAGAAAGCGTCTTGTCCTCCAAAGAAATATTCAGGACAGTTGACTCTAAGAGCTATAGAGAAGGAAGGGAATGTCCACGCGGGCCTTTTCAAGCCATTTGCTTTGGCTAGCCACGTGGAGACTTCAGGCCAACGCAAGCTCATTTTGCCCTTACCCTCAGCGCAACAGAAGCTGTGTGGCCATATTAGTACAATACCGTGCCGGAGCGATCTAGCCTGTCTCTCAGCAGGGCTTATTAGCTCAGGCTCGGCGCCACATTAACCGCTGCCATATGGCTTCTGGTCGATTCAAAGAGTGAACTGAATGAGCTCACATCTGCCTGACAAAGTCTGCATAGCTATGCTCTTTAAAATGGCAAACCCGAAAAAAGCTGCCAGGAGAGAATCTTGTAATAGGTTAGGATTTTCAACCCACATTTACTTCAGTGCTTGTAGGAATACAAGCTGTCACTATTGACACCTGTGGTTCAGGGTGGGAAACTACTCATGGATGTGTTAGAGATGAAAAGTTTCATCTCAAAGAGATGAGTCTGAAAAATTATGTGAGTATGGTAAGACTCCAAGTAGGATGGAAGAAGAGAAAAAGGAAAATGAATAAAAAAATAAAAGTATGTATGATATTTTCTCTTCTTTTTGTTAGCCCAGGCTATTAGTCAGATTTTTTACAGCCTTCCAAGATGAGCAGGGTTCTCTGTAGAAAGTAATGGTTTTTAGGGCTCCACCAAAAACCCCACAAACAATGTACAAAATGATGTGACAAAGCTAATCAAAGATTAACCTACCATTGAAAAGAGCTCAGATATGCCTGTGATAATAAAAAAATGACATGGGAAGTAGCAGTGTAGCAGAAGATAACCTGAGAACTCTTTGTCTTAACACAGAAAGAATGGTTGTGCAGATGTGGAAACTCGAGTGGTTTAGGCACAGCAGGGGAAAAGGCAGGCACACAGAGAGAATTGAGGAGGAAGATGGGAAAGGTGCCCTGGTGATAACGCAGGAGACAACAGAAGCACAAGCTACAAAACAAGGGAGATGATTCAGAAGACATATTTTGAATACTTTGTGAAATCTGGACAGAAGAGAGACTCCAGCAGAAGCAACAGGGACCTTGAAACAGAGCTTTAAGTGTGAATACAGAAAAACAATGTCACATTTTTAAAACTAAGAGCAAGAAACAGAAGGATTTAGAGCCATTCTCACTATCCTCTGGGACAGCTGTGTGGTTCCAAATTATTTTTCACAATCTTTTACATTTTTTTCCCCTTGGGGTGCCAAGTTAAATCACAGCAGCTCCAGTTGTATCACCAGAGGAAGAAATATTAATACCAGAAGAAATATAAATCATTAACAAAAACTACTCTTGATCCTTGAGGAAGCCACCATTGTAGGGATCAGCACACAAAGGAAAAAGAGAGGTAGAGTGTGAAGCCAACCCTCTCAGGGAGTGTGAAAAAGAGACAGAATGAAGAAAAAGGGCTGGGAAGAAAGGAAATTGCTGGGGGGCAACAAATATATATTGGGAATCAGAAGAAAAAATACACTTCTCTTTCTAACCCTCCTGGGGCATATAGGAAATTGCTGCTTGCCCTTTAATCTGCCCCAAAAAAGAAAAACAATTAAAATGAAATAAAACCCTGAACTGTAGGTACTTGGTCCCCCCCTTCCTTTCCCTCACCCCCACTGCCTTGTGTGCTGTGTATCCAGGCCATGATCTTTCATGCAGCTCTCCATAAGACAGACAATGTTACCATTAGCGTTACGTCTTCTACAGGAATACGCATTCTTTTGCTGTGTACGTAAAATACATAATATGGGGAGATTAAAATGTTAAGAGATTAAAGACTAAGAAATTAATGAAAAAAGAGAGGAATCTAGGAAAAAAAAGAGAAATTGAGAAGAAAGAAATAAGGATAAACATCTTGAATTCATTTGGAGTGGCACTGTAACAGTATGGTTTGTGTCAGGAGCATCGCAGTTTTAAAGGGTTAAGACTGTTACTCCTGCACACAGCAACAAATTCAATCAGTTTTTGTTTTCTTTTTCTTGATTCACCTCCCCTCTGCAAACTTTCCCACTGCAATTTAACTTTGGAAGGAAAGGTCCCTTTCCTAAGTAGGGAATTAATTTCTACTTTTTCCACTGTTCCCTCCAATACAAACAACTCTTTCTCTTTTCCTTTTTATCAGATAGGCATAGTAATTCCTTCCATTTCTTTTTTCTTTCTTGTTATCACCAAGATCAAATTGGGATCACCTATGTAGTTTTAAACTTGCCAAAGCACAATGAGGCTGTGAATCGTCTCCACCATTCACAATGAATGAACCAAGAATGAAGCAAGTTCTCTCTGACAATTCATTAACAAAAAATTAGGGGCAAATAAATAAAACGTCTTCCTGTGGATGGTACCTTTAAGGAGGTTTTCCTGTCACAGCAGAAGATCAGAGGCTTTGTTTTTACATTTTGTAGAAAACATTTTCATCACTCACTGGTGTAAAAATAGCATTGTGGGAGACGCAGTAAATGCTTCGTATTTGTGATGTACTATTTAAGGTCCCGGAAACGAAACAGGAATCAAGAATTCAAGTTACAACTTATCTAAAATAAGAGCATAAGTCATTTGAAACCGTTGATGTCACAAGACAGACACACCAAAAAGGAATGAAAACCTGTATGCATTATTCATCCTGTAACTTTGATCTTAAAAGCTAAGAAACTTGAACAAGGAAAGATAAATGGCTTCTCAAGCTTTTTCTTTTAAAAATCAAATGAGGATGATTCAGGATAAATGATAGATAAGAGTTAATAGGAAAGAGGGGGAAATTGCAATCACAGTGCTGCACCAAAGTTTCAATACAAAGGCTTTGCTTTTTGTATTCAGTTACAAAGGATTTCTTTTTTTAGGTACCAGCATCCTTTTTCATGTATATGTAAAAGATTTTACCTATTAAAATGTCATGTTCAGCATGCATACCTTTTTTCTTCTACCACCTACACCATGACTTCATATGAACAATTAGGAAGCTTTCTGAAAGATGGGCTACTACTGGTTCTGGGGCAGGAATGGAAGAAGGTCTGAAATCCTGACCTCCAAACATGGCTCAAACATCAACTTGCTCCAGAGCTTATGCAAGATATGTATACATTCTCCCACTGGGAAAGTATTGATAATTACTGGCACTCTGATTGCATCTTGATTTTATTGAGACTTAGTTAATTATGCAGGCATTGCCCCTAAAATATGAGACAAATCGAGAGAGAAATCCAAAAGCACATGAAGGCTGCCCTGTCTAGATGGGAGATCCACAAAATCTTCTTTGAATGCTTTGCACTCCTGAGAGTCTGTAATTATTGCCAGTTTTTGCCTAAAGATATGCTCAAAGGCCCCGCCATCTTGGTTAGATTACTGATGTCAGGATCTTATATACAGGCAATTGCATTTAGGATTCACAAAGAAGACGGAGCAGCAACACAGTCCCTTAAGGGAAGCTCTGAGTAAACCTAACGCAGACAGACAACACCGCATTCATTACAAATCACAGCACACCAGCCATTTACATCAACAGCAAAGCCAAAGGACGAGTGCCTTTACATTACAGCGTACAGCAGGAGGTTTTGTTTATCTGAGCTTCCAAATAGTTACCTCCACACAAGCAGTTAGCACTAATCAGATGGTAGAGTGGGGCTAGACAGGTGGGTGAAAAAGGCTGGGTGGAACCAAGGGCAGGTTGTGAGATGGAGGAAACGGATGGGGAATGAGGTGAGGATTTCATCGCAGCAGTGGGTATCAGGAAGGCAGTGGGGACACCATTTGAAAAGCAGTGGGAGGTTTTTGGGTACAACAGGAAGATGGCTGAGAAGTGAATGAGGCATACTGGAGGTATTCACAGGCTTACAAGCAACCAGTATTCACTGCAATTGCTGTGAGTGCCCAAGCTAATGGTACCGGCAGCCATTGATGCTCCTGCCAACTCTATCTAGACAAAATACATTTGGAAAGACCAAGCCCAGTGATTACAGCAGTCAGCAGAAACTAGGAGACTGACTGTACTTCCTCCTCAGCCCGAGGGAATGCAAAGGCATAGCTTTCGGCGCCAAGGTTAAGTGCCTGAAACAACCTAATGACACTGGGCTGCCATGCAAAGGAGGTGGCGAGACTGATGGGGCTGGCAGCAGGCCTGTTCCTGGTGAGGACACCTAGAAGCCCGGAGTCCTGGCCTAGATCCTTGCTCCAAGCGCTTTGTGGGTCTATGAACTTCCCCTGGCAAGACAGCGATTCCAAAGGCGTAAACATCACTAAAGGTTGGAAACAGACCGAGGGACTTCCCCACCCCAGCGAGCTCCCTTCTCGCTCTCTCACAGGCAGGGCCCGGCATCTTCTTTCTCCACCATGTCCCAGCTCCAAGAGGAGAGTCGCACAGCCTCTCCTAGTGCACGTGGAAGATGTCAGAAATTGGAAAAATACACTCTATTTTTACACTGTCCACAGTGAGAAATTGAAGCGATACACTGGACTGCACTGAAGCACTCCTTTTCAGCTATACATATTATAGAAGGGATTCTTGATTTCACAGTAATCCCAGGAGAAAGATTAACTAGATGAGCAGAGAATCGCACTAGTTCTGCTCTGGCCTCATGATAATTGTTTTTCAATTCAACAAATTAAGTTAAAGATAAGCATTTGCTTCACATGCAAGACTGTCATTCCCGCTTCATTTGTAATAAATATATGGAGAGGGATTAGCCACATCAAGCATATGCTTTCATACTGTGGTGCAAAGAATACACATGAGAAAAATCATGTTTAGCTCCAATGCACTGAGGAAAGTGTTTATAGACATCAAACTCAAGAGCAGAGAGAAAAAAATGTTTTGATGATGATTCTTCATCAGATGCACCCAGTGGACATGTGTACACTGAAGAGCCTAAACTGAGTCTGACTCATGCTAAAACTGAGCAATCCTGGGAGAGCTGTGCTCAAAGAAAATGTCTGTTTCTATAATCCCCATCACAGATAGCTGTGCCCATACCCTTACTTTCATTTCTTATTTGTTCCGTTCACTACTGTTTATAACCTGAAAGATATATACATTTATTCCTCTTCAAAGCACATTTATTTGCCCTACAAATGGACCAAAAATATGCAAAGACTACTTTGATTTTTATTATCTCACCCACATAAACATATCGATTTCCTTAACCCTACGAGGACAAAATAATATTTTCTTTTTGTTGCATTCCAGAGGAAGTTGTGCCTTAACTTGGATCTTATTTAACTGCTGTTTAGCCACATCTCTTGCTTCAAACTCTCTGTCAGGAACCAAGCTACCACCTCTGTTTCTCCAGCACTCTTAATACTCAGTCTGTAAAGCCCAGTTCTGCTGACTCAAAGATCAAAATTGTCATTGCAGATGAGAAAAAAAACTTCAATATATTAAAAATAAGGTTGCTTCATGAGCATAGCATCTTTTTGAATCAAGCATAGATATGAATCAAAAAAAGAGGTGTCAAGCATCATTCCTTATTCCAAAAAAAGTACAATCTCAATATTTATTTTACACCTCTTGTCAGAAAGGAAAGCATTAATACGAAATGCTTTAAACAGCCTTGGACACTTACAGAACTCTCAAAATGCAAAGAGTTGAAGATCAACAAGCCTTTAAGAATGAAATCAAGTGGAAATGCTTTAGAAGTGGAGCCACTAAAGTATTTTCATTGATTAAATGCCCACTGGTATTACATATATATTGAAGACCAACATGTGTAGTTTGACATTTCCTGATCTGGTAATTTCATGGCTTAAAAAGAGGAAGGTAACATCTCTAAATTGTATTACCTGAAATGTAGTATCACTGAGTCAATGATAATTTTACATCAAATGAATGCAGGTGTTCATTTCAAATAAAGGGACATAAATGAAAAACACTTTTCTTAAAAAAAAGGTTGATTTCATGTAAAAATGAAATCTATCGCTTAAAACCCTTCATCCTTATTTCAGCTGTTGTACTCTTTTAATTCTTTATGCTCCTGTTGCTAGACTGAAATGGAAATGACCTAAAGGAGATAAGTTCACAGAAATGGAATAATTTTAAGTCAGGTTTCAAAATTAATACTTTTTGCCCATCTGTCCCTTAGCATGCTGTCCATTACAGGTCCCACTCTCCCCTTGCCTCCCATCCACTAGCAAGATGATACAGATGGTTACTGCAAAGCTGTTAAGATGTACATCTGAATGCATATTTATCCACTTGGCAAGATCCTGCTACAGCTGTAAGTCGATGCAAATCTGCATTACAATGTAGCTTCAGTCTCTTGCCTGTGTGAGAAAGCAGCCATGATACTAATAGTGCTGCTTAAGACAATGCCAGGCAAATATGACGTAATGAATGCAGTTGAGCGAGCTATCGCAGC
The DNA here is from genome assembly GCA_008711295.1 of Anarhynchus alexandrinus. Taxonomy (NCBI): domain Eukaryota; kingdom Metazoa; phylum Chordata; class Aves; order Charadriiformes; family Charadriidae; genus Anarhynchus; species Anarhynchus alexandrinus. Next base: position 987,598 of record VUYV01000051.1, on the reverse strand, counting down.
ACTGTTAATTTACACCTCTGAAAACAAACACTCATTTGGGCACGTGAAACAAGTGGATATCTACACCTACATCAAAACTCATTTTCATTTGTTTGTTTTTGGAAGCAGAAACTGATAATGCAAGATAACTCCACCAGATGTCACGATGAAAGAATACTATGTAGGTGAGTATTTGATACAATCACCAGAAAAGAAAACCAAACTAAGAGTCTTTATTCCATCGTTAGCACAATTTCAATAAATACAGGTGGCACTGCCAGTCAATGATCGTTGTTTTTGTTCTGGGTATGTCTTTGTTCCGGCAGCTGGGAGAAGAGCAGTTTTCATGTATAATGAAAGAAATGTACTTAATAGGCAACACCTGAAAATCCTTCAAGAGAATATAGCAATAGAAAATGCAAGTTTAGAAAGCATTTCCTGAAAAAAGCAGTAGCACTGGAATCTTCTCTTTATCTCAGGTCAATTGCCTTGTCACAGTGGGAAGGAGATTTGAAAAGGAAATTGCAAGTTCTTAGCAAGTATGATTGGAGGAATTGAGTTAATAGCCAGCAATCAGTATAGGTTCAGTAGGGTACTTAAAAATTTAAATGTATGCATATGCCACAACTACAGAATGCCTGAGCTTTGTCTTGTTTGTAAAAAAAACAAATGGAACAACACACAATTTAAATCTCAAACAAAAACGGTAATGTTTTACTTAGGTTGCTGGGGTTTAAGTTTTCTTACGTTAAAAATGTCGCTAATTTCAGCATACGATTGAGGTATATAAACTGTATGTGCCTCTGATCTTGATTTATGCTTGTAATCCTCCCAGTACCAACAAGATCCTACATGGCATGAGCTTTCAGATGATACCGTTTCTCACCATATGGAAAGATGTTTTGTATCACCATGTTGGCAGCATATAAATGACTTTCAACTCATTTTTCATTGCCATTTCTTCAAGCCATGTAGGCTCACTAGCTTATTGTTTCACATGTCAAAAATCAAAAGAAGAATAGTTTTCTGATTTGAGAAGCTGCTTTATCCATACTCTTGAATAATTGTGCACTGCATTCAGCAAGCTACAGATACAAATGAGTATGACAACACCTCTAACGAGAAAACAGCTTAATTGGAGAGGTTAGGATAAGCCATCATCTCTCTAAAGAAATGTGCCTATATCCCCAAAACCTTCTTATCATTTCTAATACAATGCACAACTCTGCATGGATTCTTTTCAACAGAATTACAAAAGAAGGTCTCACCTAGACTACTAGTAGTTCCCCCTTCCAACCAAAGAAGGCAGATATTATAGGTTGCAGAAACTTGTAGGTGGATAAAAGGCAAGAATATTATAGGACAGTGACGAATATAATGAATTTCATTTCCACAAGCTTCTAATTCCTCTGAGGAAGAGAAGAACATAGGTTTTGCATGATCCTCTTTAACAAACAAATGCATACCCTGCAATGAAGTAGTACCAGACTAGAGGACGCATTCTGAGCTAAATGCAAACGAGCCTTGCCTCCGAGGCAAGCAAAGGTCAGATCCTAAAAAGTATACCATGGCTGAATGCCCACATGCTCAAAAGACTAGTAATTTTAGATTAGTTGATTTTTGCATTGTCTGAAAAGCTTTTTATACTTACTGTAATTCTCTCATCTTTGTCATCTAGAGGGGTCCCATCTTTTTTCCATGATATAGTGGGTTCTGGGTGACCTCTTGGGGGCTGACATTCCATCACTGCAGGTTCACCGACTGCTACCATGACATCTGATGGATTTTGTCTGAAGTCATCCCTTAGAACTGAAAGAATAAAGAAAATTAAGTAGAAAATTACCCAACAATACACCAATAGCACAGCAAAGTGTTTTGTTTTGGCCCTTAATGGTCCCTGTTGTCATACTTTATACTAATTTACAATTCAGTTAAAAAATTTCATTTGGCATCTATGGATGGTCTCTGGTACTTCTACATAGTAAGACAGAAAACCCACGTACAACTCATATTTAACTTCCAAAATACAAGCCAAGTGACTAAAACTGACAGAGGTGAAAGGCTGACAGAGACATAGGACTGTCCGCACCAAGAGCTTTCTCACTAGCAATATTGGCAGTGTCTTCCTAGCATGTGAGCACAGGATTCCTATCACAGCTAAAGAAGGCACAACGTCTTCTGCTCAGGTAGAACATCACTTGGTGAGAAGCATGGCAGAGATTGCTTTCTGCCTCTCTTTTTCTGAGACACAAGGTCAGCCTCCCAATAACTCAAAGGTTTATGGTTGAAGATTGGCCACTGGCCATATGAATTGCACCCATCCCTGACTTCACGGCAAAAATGAACAAACTAACCGAACTTCCCAGTTCTTTGATGACATTATGAGACGCCAAACATTTGTGCAGCCTTAGCCAAACTCATCTTTGCAATTTGGTTTGTGTCTTTTTCAAGAAAAAAAAACCTAACTTCCTCATCTCCAGGAGTCATCCCTTAGCATGAGCCAGGACCACATCCTTCTTTTGGAAGGAGTCAAGTTTACTACCTTTTCATAGAAAGAAACATTTTTATCGCGGCTTCATTAGTAGAATTTGTTCTTTCTCATCGTTTGGCCAAGCCCAGACCTAGGAAATTCTAGTTCCCTCCAATCACCCACTAGGCATTTTATCAATAGCTGTGTGATTATTTTTCTTTTTGGAAGAGGAGAGACATTGTACTGTGCTCAGCAGACCACTACACAGAGACACAGTTTAACAGAATAATGGCATTCCTAAGTCTTGCCAAGTAAGTGGCATTAGGTTTAATCTAAAAATAAATAACTCAAATGATAACAAATATAACATTCTAGTCCTCTCCACTGCTGTTACTCCATCCACACTGAACAAAGGATATGGTAATGGAAAAGTACATTACAACCAAAGGAATCATAGGATTTTGACAAAGCTATCTGTCACTCTTGCTACCTGCAACAATCTTATGTCAACAGTAAATAGTGCCAAGAATCTGCAGTAAAAAATATATCCCCCAAGCCATGGACCTCAGATATATGGACATTCACTACTGAATAGTGGCTTGGTTGTTAATGCCGCTTCAAAGCGAGGTGTGATTTATTGTGAGATGTTAAGGAATGTGGGTGTGCTTACAGACTGGCAGGTACAGCACTGCCACCAAACCATTCCTCTCTGTATGGTCTTTCATACCGTTAAGACCTTTTAAAATGGTCTGAGGGCAAAAGGATCATCTGCTTTGGGATACACGTATATACCTTTCTTGCACCTATTTTCTGCAGTGCTAATCTAAAATGAAGGGAGGAAGCAAAAATGACTTGTAGTTCTTTGTTTTGGATTATTGGCAAATAGCCCTCTCAATAATCAGTAGGACCATCTTCTATTTTTAATTCTAAAGTACATCTACCTTACATTCTGACACCCTCCCATTCAGTAGCTACAGTCACAGGCCTATGGGTCCAGCTTGGCTCATTATAACATAATACACAACAGGGCAATTTCCAGATTGATACAGAAGTGTAGATAGGAATCAAAAGCAACAAATACGGAATATTTTACTACCATTCTAGAAACAATAATTTCTGAAAGTAAACAGGAATATCTGAGTGCCAGCAGACTGAAGTATATTGCATATCTCACCAGACATCATCTGAATTTACCAATCCCTTTCCATATTGAAGCACTCGCAGTTCAAATATTTCAGTTTAATTATTGATGTTTCTGGATGCCCTGGAATCAGGAGATACTGATGCAATAAAAAGGCATAATGAAGGATAAAATGTCTCCATACTTTAACAATACAAACTAATACAAGAGAATGACAGGACTTAATGAAGAAATTATAGAATAATTCAGGTTGGAAGGGACCTCTGGAGGTCATCTAGGCTACAACAATGAGATACTATTGGATGAACATGTTCTCTTGGATAAACAGACCTAGTCTAGAAAGTTTATTTAAAAAAAAACACCACAACAACAACCAATCACGCACCTATTGCTTGGTGTACAAAAACCTGAGAAAACACGCACCATCTAAGAACAAAAGAATTTCTCTCTTAAAAGCAAAACACATGGATATTTTCCTTCTATGGACTAGGGAAAATTGAAAATGTTTTCTGCTATAAAATTATTCCAGGTTACAACTAGAGTAAATAATATGTTTTCAAGAAAGGGTAATTAAGTCATTTTTAATTATTCAGAAAGGTAAGTCAAAAGACCAATCCTTTAGCTTCCCTTCTGCTTTCAAGAAAATGTTATTAAGATTAACTTGCATTCTCTTACAGCTTCCTTACTACATTCGTCTAAGTATTGATGCATCAAAATTTGATACATCAAATTATTTTGGTTATGGGAGTGCTAAAATACTACTCACACACACTGAAAACCTTATATATACTTAATCTGTTTATACTGAATATGGCATTAATAACCAGATGCAACTTCTTGTGTAGCCCTCAAGCTGTCCAGATACAGTAAATCATGTAGTCTAAGTGGCTAGGCTGACACTGCTTCTGCTAAAGTCAAAGAATTTTTTCTATTTACTTTAAAAGAAATTTGATCTGGCTTGGAGCCACTGGTTATATTATTACTTCTTTTTTTTTTTTTTCACTTCTCCAAGCTAAAGAACATAAAAGAAGAAGAAACAGAACTTGCACCAAGTTACTAAGAAACCCCCATATATCCAGTTCCCGGTGCCAACAGCACATGAAAGTGCAGAAGAGTTTATTTGCTACACCACAGTTCTATTGCAACACAATAAAAGGAGAGTTTTGACCATGAGTAAGAAGCCTCTTATTACTGCTGAAGATTGTATCACTTGCATCAAGCTGAGAGATATATAAAATAGAATGCCCTTAAGTTTAAAAAAAATAAAAATCAAGTGAAGTGCTCGTAATAAACCATAAGTGCTTTTCAAGTCTGAAAGACTCATAAATCTAAGAGGAAAGCCTATCAGATAGCACCTCAGATGGCTTTTAGCACCTTTGAAGCAACAAAGAAGTCCAGTACTTGCATAATAAAAACAAATTACTTCAGTAGTTTCTACACTCCTTAGTCTTATATCAGCTTTACAAGCATAGTAGCTTGTCTGTAAACCAAGACCTTTCACAAATTAACCAATGCTTAATAGAATGCCTTAGGAGGACATCAAAGGTCCAGGCCATAGATACATCAAAACAAGTATTTTTTTTCCATTTACTATGAATTATTTTGGCTCTAACATTACATAATGAAATGCTAACAAAATGTAATCCATTAGAGATTACTCCACAGATAGTCGTCATGTAATTATTTTTGCAGCTGTAAAGTAGATACATGCTCTGTTTTTTGCCTCAGGCCCTGGCAATCTTGCATGAAGTTATAAATTTAAAATTTTCTTCCCTTACTGAAAAAAAAAATCATTTTTTTCTTTTCTGTCTTTCATAGTCAAGGCTCGCTGTAAATTGAGAATACATTTCCTTTTGAAGATATATTAGGAGTATACTTTGTAATCCAGTACAGCATGTGCTTATGCTTGCCTTTTTTTCTTTTTTTAACAAATTCTGTGTAGAATCTTCATAGATACACCCTCCCCCCGCATTTCTGACATACCGTGGGTAAGGTTTTCTAACATCTTACTCTACTCTAGTATTTTATAAAATACAGTGAATAATGATTGTAATTATTGTCATTGCACAGCTAGGACAACTTCATGGTCTTGCTGTGTGAACTCTGAACTCCTGTGGTTGTGCTTAAAACACTTCCATGTTTTGCTTGCTGAATAATCAGGTTCAAGAACAACTTTTATAACTTCACTTAAAAGTCAAACTACTCATACAACTATGTAATATTGTGCACTATTCAATCAATAAAAAAATTGCACTTTCCCCAGAGAATCTTTCCCAGAGCAGAACTAGGAATCACTTGAAGATAATTTTTTATTGACAAGCAACATAAGTAGAGACAGTGTTTTTTGCGTAGACCCTAAACAGTGCTTTTCAAAATGTAGCACCCAGTGTTTTTTTCTTAAGTTATTTCTTGGCTACTATGAAAAAGAGTAAGGAGTCATTACTGGGTGAAAGAGGATGTAGGTAGGCTGGGGTTTTTTTTGCATATACACACTGCAGACATTTAAGAAAGATTATTGTTAGTGTTTATCATTAAATAACTGTGATCTAGTTCAAAGACAATAAAGCAAACCAAAGCAAAACACAAGCAAAAAGAAAACAACCAGAAAGCTTTAGTCAATAAGTGAAAAGAATGAATTTGTAAGGAACACACTAATTACCATCATATATTGTGGATATCATGCTTTAACAGGTGGTATCATTTAAGAACTGGAAATAAGAAAATCTCCTGAAATTCTGATTACAGGTCTATTCTAGTCAGACTGGCTAGACACTTCATGATAGATCAGTTCAAAGCAGTGCACCAAAATATACCCAGGATGCCTAATCAACCAAGATATTACAGCCATGGTCACCCAGTGAACAGAGGAAGAGAGGGAAATGAAGATGTTTGGGGTGCAGTTTCATAATCAGATTAAGGAAATCTTAATCCATTTCAATTCTTCTAAAAGAGATCATCCAGACTTGCTTCCTGCTCACTTTCCAGCATTGCCCTGGACAAAACACACTATTTTGCAAGGCGACTTGTTGGAGAGAGATCAGTGAGCCAAAGTGTCACACAATTAAGACAACCAAAGAGATCCCAACAATTTCCACTCTTTCTGCATGAAGATAATTTAAATGTTCCCTTGTATTCTAGCACATGCCTCAAAAATGCAGAAAGGTGAAATAAATTGAAGAAATGCTCACTCCTCACATTGCTTTATGAAACAACCAGACCTCAAATAACGAGCAAGTTTCCTCCCGGCAAACAAAAATGTGCTAACATCAAACTACGTGCTAAAGCTGAGCAATGCCACTGCCCTGGTTTTGGCTAATTTTGTTATAAAAACCTCATGTAACAGAATTCAATTTGTTTAATACTCACCATTTCTATTATTTTGATTCCTGTAAATTTATAACAAGTGTTTCAATGTTTCTCTTTCCTTCCCCCAATGAAACAGCAGTATTCTAAAGAAAGCTTCCATCTAATATGAGGAACAAACCGACAACACTGTGCACTTGATGTAAAATGCTTTAAGATTAGGAAAATGAAAAATGGGATTCAGGAGGTTATATAAATGTTCCAGTGCCATGAAGCCATAATCAAAGAGAAACTAAATATTTCTTAGTCAGGATTGGGCTGTTATTCAAAAGCAGAACAGTTCCTGTAATTTAGGACCAGCAATGATCCCTTTCCCCGACTACCTACTGAACTTGTAGTAATTCAAACTTACAGACACAAAGCAGACATTTTTGGCATTAAAATATACTGTAAGACGTTTGTCAGTTGGAACAGTACTTCAAAACAGGTGCTTAATTTTAATTACAAGCATCAGCCAGGACTATGGTTTAAAGACTTTGCTGGCATGAAATTTATACAGATGTCAGAATATCATTTTTAATACATGCATGCCACTAATGGGGAAGTGTTATGGCACCTACTTCAGTTCAAAAAGAATAAAAAATGCACACATGATCAGAGTTAAGACAGTATGTGTGTTACCAAAATATATTTTAGACCTTATTAAACTCTTTAAGAATGTTATCTGGTTTGACCAAAACCTTCATCTTTTACAAATCAGAAATATCCTTTTCTGAAGACAACCCCCTAAAAGTTTCCATATGGCCATGTGAAGTTAAAGCAAAAACTGGCTACCTGAAAAATATGATTTCTTTTCCTTTCTGAAGATGTTAAAAACGGGTTAACACTGGCATTAACTACAGTACATAGTCATTAAAATGGAGCAGAAGGAGTAGGGCTATAAATAGTCAGAAATTACTGTTATGATCATCTAACAAGATCACTCACGTAATACAGGAAATAATTTTATGCAGTGACCGAGTCCAGCAATATGGTATTGCACTTTTCAAAATAAGTCTACACTTTTACAGAGCCTCCAACAGGTAGCGATTAATTTCATCTAGCAGCCAGCCTGCCTAGGGGCTCCTCACTTTAATCATCTTCAGTTCTCATCTGATTCCTACCTTGAAGCACTCTGACCTCAGCTATTGGATCTTGCTACACCTTTCTCAGACTAGAGAGCCTTCTACGGGCAAGCAGATGCCCATCAGTTCAGTATCTAGATCTCTAATCTACTTTCAGCCTTCTCTGAGCTTCAAACCTACGGAACGCTGGACACGTGGCCTAACAGTTTAACTCTCTCACAGAGCCAGCCCTCCTATGACACAGGACTACCCTGATGACACAGTCTAATAATTTGCACTGAATAGGTTTCCAGATATCAAAGACTGCTCCTTGTAAAGCAGCTTGATCATAAGGTGAAGTCCTTATGCAGTCCCTGCAGCAGTGAAGTATGAAATAGCAGCAATGAAATCAGATCACACTTCTAAAATGTTAACAAAATGTACTGCCTCAATTACTGTAACTTTTAAGTTGTTTTATAAAGAGTAATGTATTTGATTGATTGATTGCTTTTTTATACAGCAGCACCAAAGTGGGATTTTATTATCTACTGAAGGTCAATAGTTACCTTCTCTGGAAAAAAAGTGACACTCCTTTTTAAATTAAGCAATACATGTTAGCAAATATAACACCTGCATGCTTCTAAACCACTAACATAGAAAGAAAGCAAGGAGTGCTGCTCCTACTGGATCACATCTTTTAAAAGGCGCTGATGACAAATACAAGCGATAGGCTTGAACCAAGCAATATGCTGCGCTGCAAAAGCAATTAAATGTTGAGGCATTTGGCAATAAACATACTGAGTTCATATAAAGAAGTTAAAATAATATTTATTGTCATCCATTATTTTTCATTCAGTCATGAAGAAACTTACAATTGTTAATAGAAAGAAACACAAGCGTAAGGAGCAGGTTCCAAAAAAGACTACTGTAAAAACCATTGGCTCAAAGTTACTGATGATAATTACAAAAGTTTATGGAAACCACTCCCAATCAGTCTGATTTTATTTCACTAGTTCAAGATTTGGGCTCTAAGTATTGCCAGGAATCTTACTGGGCAACAAAGCTGTCATCCCGTAACAGTATTTCCATGTGTGGAAATGGAAGTGTAAATGAATTAGACGATGAATTGGGAATCAATTAAATGCCCAAATGTGATAAGTCATATAAAGAGTAATTTTAATTCCTGTGAGAAGGGTAACTGACAGGCCTAAGGGAGCAGCACGCTGCAGCACTGGGAATCCTAATTAAACCCTGAAGAATCTGTGATGCCTCAGGCATGCGACTCTGAGAGTGTCCCTTAGGTTGACTGAAAATTGAAAATAGATCAGGAGAATGGACCTAATTATTAATTTGATTGACTGTGTACAAAACATGATCCCTCTCAACATCTTCCACATGTTATGGCCTAGGACAAGACATTTAGTACCTGTACGTCAGAACTTACCTCCTGGAAGAGTAGATTCATTTGTACAGACTGCAGAGACAGTTAACTTTGACTTGTCCTAAATCTTTACAGTTATTTTCTTTTTTATTACTATTATTATTATTTTATTGTACATTTCATTTTAGAGTTTTGGGGTTATTTGAATCATGCTTCATTACAGACAATATTTTTAGCGTGACTACCACAGCGGATTTCCAAACTTACGGACACAAATCAAGGGGTTTTAGACACAGTTCACAGAAAAACTGTGTCTTTGGGAGATCACAAATTAGTTTTCCCTAAGCAAAAAAGGGTTTGCATCTTTAAATCCAAGGATTTGGGTGCGTTCTGTAAATAAAGGGTTTTTTTCAGTACATTCCAAGCAAAGGTCCTGATGTCCAGTTTGCAACAAACTGTTAGCAGCACTAGCCTTCCTTCAAAGCAGATTATAATAGAGAAAAAAGAATCAGATTAAGATGCTGCAAGACCTTGTCTTGGCCCTCCAAATTAAAGCATAAAGAGGTAACTGAAATGACAAAAGAGCTATAAAGACCAAACAGTGAAAGAGAAAAGGTGAGAAGACACTTCACCAAAATGTCAGTGTTTTCCTTAACTACTTATCAAACCTTATTTCACAAGCAGAATGACTCTCCATTTTAAGAAAGAAGACATGAACGAACCCAGTAATGTTTAGTGTCCTATAACTCAGGATTCCAGGGAGAAAAATAAAGGAAGGAATACAGGTAGCAAGAAGAGAAGCAAATATTTAGCCAGTTTTCAATGAGAGCTTAAGGCTGGCATATATGGCACTGGCAAATGAAGCCAGATTGCAATTGATTAAAAAGGTGTTGCTGCCAAGTAGCAAGCTACTCTGGTTTGATATTTGTAAAACTGACTCTCTTCCCCATACTTTCTAAGTTGGAAAATCCCTTCCTAGGCCAAACCTGAAGGAACCTTATTTGTCTTAACTTGTGTTATTAAAAGAGGAGATACAATTATTCCACAGATTTGCCAGTGAAACTGTGGCAGCACTGTTTCTGTACTACAGACAAGACTTAAACGGCTGATGCTTGTACAATTGCTTATAATCATTCTTTCGCTCTGACAAAGCCAAAAACTTATCAGAGGAGACATTTTTAAAGAAATAAAGATTCATATGCCTGTGATAATGATTTTTCTGCAGCATAGCCCTAAATCTGCATATGGACTAAGGTCCTGCCTCACGGTAACAATTTTAACCACGTCCTTCTGCTTAGCATTCAAATTTTAGCATGTTATAACTGTACCACTACAATCAACGTTTTTTTGAAAGGACCCTGTTTCCATGAAAAAATCCCCATTATGCTGTTAAAGTGCTTGAAAAATATGACATGTTAATATCAGAGAATATACAGTATCATTATCACACTCAAACAGCTAAGTCACTTCTCCTTTAATATTCGGGAGAATGATATTCCACCATTACATCTGAGGTCAAGCCTGAAACATCAGCCAAAAGGTGCAAGAAGCAGGCACTTCATACGGCTGAGTGGCTAATTCCAAATAACAGCAGAGCGAAGAACAGCATTTGTTGGCAGCAGACACTATAGCAAAGCCACATTGCTCAAAAACGTTGCTGAACTATTACATACACTTCTATTCTGTTCTATTGTTCTGTTGTTATTATACACAATTTTATTCTGTTGAAAGGAACTACAGACCACAGAACTCCACCATCTTTTCTCACCTCTCCGAACTGCTATACAGCAGGCTAGACCTTAGTTAGATAGTGGAAGTTTCCTTAATTATACTCTGCATGTCCAAGGGCATGAATATATCACTCTTATGGTAACGTTATCTTGTTTCTTTACCTCCTAAAATGATCAAGATGTAAATTGAAACAGTAGAAAGGGTATACTTTTTCAAAATTATGCTTATGCCAAATATCATATACTTTTCAAATTACTTTTTCTGGTTTCAGAAAACATTCCAGGAAATCACCTCAGGGAAAAATGGCAGACAGCCTTATACAGAGGTCATAGAGAAATATAGCCTTCATCTAATTCAATTAACTCCTTTGAGTTACATCCCAAATGGTACAGGCAAATGTTTGCTCTATTTCAGGCATATTCTAAGATATGAATCATTCCACTTTCTCAGTATAAAGAAGCACAGCGCAATATCATATACTTAAACTTTTTATTGCTCAGAATTTGAAAAATCTCTAGACAGATGTCTTCATGATTTACAATGATAGCTCTTCACTCAGACAACCATCCAAAGGCTCAAATATTGTAAGATTCTACCTAGAGCATTACAAAAAGTAGCAAAGTTAATAGCTACAACAATGAAAAATGGTTTTGTAAACAACTGGACATTACCAAATTCACCAAGCTGGAACTCTGAATTGCAGCTCCTGGAAATTTATATGCTGTCATATATTGGAAAGACAATAAAATCATGCAGAAAAGTACTTCTGCATTTGGACTCTTATTCTGGCTTCAGTCCCTATGAGATATTCAAAGGCAACGTGCCAATTGATCAATATGTTAGTATTTAATGTGCAATAAGTGCTACTGAGTAAAAAATCAGAGAAACATTGCCTGTTAGCAGAGTCTGCCTTATTGCTGGCAGGAAGGAGCACATGAAGTTTTGGATCACCCCATGTGGTAAAACACCAGCCAGAAGTCTGATTCAGAATTAACAAAAGGAAACAGAGGGCGATGCTCAGCATGAACACAAATGCACATAAAGCCAGCCAGATTTCATTACTGAAGATTTTAATTTTGATTAAACGCTTCCTTTTATATTGGGTCACATTCATTGTTTTCAACCCTGTGTTTTCATTAATATTTTAATACACACAGAACATTAAGTTGCGTAACTTCAGTGTTGCGGCTAAAGATAGCATCTTTAATAACAGCTACAAAAGAGATGCTGGCATCCACCGCTGTCCAACTTTGCAACGCTGTGAGGCACCATGGGCTGGTAGGGACTTCGCGGCATGCAAGACAACGCGTCTGCACTCACCACCGAGGAAAAGGAAAGTGGATGACTGTAACGCTAGCTTAGTCTGTTTGAAATAGGAACTTATAAATGCATTCAAGACAAAACAAACCAGCGTAACGGAAATGGCTGTGAAAGTCTAAAAGGATCCAGGCAGTGAGTGCATTTGGTGGAAACATTGCTTCCACCTTTGTTTTACACCCTGTGAGAAACTGCAGTCCAGTGCAACTCCTTAAAAACTTCCCAGGAAACAACAGCGGTATAGAAATTGCAACATGTAATCTTAGTTACTGACTGTTGGTTTTTTTCCCCTTGTTTCTGCTATTTCTAACTCCTAATGATGAAATTTAAGTTCGGACAAAATTCAAGAGACCACACTTTTTCCTGACTCCATACGAGCTGGGGTACCACGATGTTTCAGAAGTACCTATGCCCGATTTCCCTTGCCATTACGAACCTGAACTGTGGGGTGCCATGATACACTCTACAAAGAGCTACCAACTCTGTTAATTCAATTCCTATCAGTCCTACACAGCCCATAGAGGTTAATTTCCTGGTAAACAACAAGACTCTTAGATTTCCATTAAGAACTGTTATAGAGACAAAAAGCAAATGTGTCATTGTGTGAGAACGGGATTCTCTTATTTCTCTATGAACTCTGAATATAATTAAATTTTCCAAGTCAGTTCAGTGGACTGGTTCTTTACTGCATGTTTACGCACAAAAAGTAAGCTTGAAAACATTATGAGACTTGATCTAGATTGTCAATAGATACATAAAAATGAAAGTCATACATTTTCAGGACAGTTTTAAAAAGCAAATACATTGCAACTGATTTTGGTAAACAGGATGCTGAGAAGCCAGTGAATTTGCAAGATAAAAGCTACTGGTATCTTCTAATAATTCACTTGGAAACAACTGAGTTAAGGGGAAAAAAACAACCCCAAAAGCTATCTGGATTGCCAAAATCCTTACACTTGTTTTTCTGATATACTGTGAGAATGCATTTTTGCTGTTATAGGACTTGGTTATAGGTTTTTTTTTTGTTATAGTAAACAAAAACTCCAACTGGTTTGGTGCTGTTTACTTTTCATTGTTAGATGCTTTAAAACTTACTGGTGAATTAAACTGTGGAGGTTGTTTACTGTTACTCGTGACTATTGATGTCTTTAGTGAAAAACAACATTGGCTTCAGCAGTCTACTATCAGGAAGAATTCCAACTTCTATTTTTCTACCCTACCTAGTTAGTGCAGAGAAGCTGTACCAGGCACGTCAGAATTTCAGTTAATTTGTTAGGTTTCTGGTTTGCATATTTATGTGGGCCTCTAGTAAATATAAAAGATATAATGAAAGAAATGAAAAATTAATTTTGGCTTCTCTTGCTTCTCTTCAGTTTGCTTCCAAACAGAGCAAAAGCCAAATTCAAAAGCAAAACGCAAGTTCCTTTATGCATCCGTTTATGTTGGTACTTGAGTTTGAATCAGGACGGCACTGTGAAGGAAATCTCCAAATCTTCTCCACTAACCTCGCTTTGATTCATATCTTGGATGGGGCCTGGAATGCAAAAATTGATTATTTGGGGTGGTGGTGAGTGGAACTAGACCAGAAGATGAACACCAGGTTCCAATGAATGTCCAGGCAACAGATCAAACTGGAGTCCTCATGAAACATGCACAGTGTAGACACTGTTTCTTAGGCCAACTGGTTCCATCTATAAATACCCTTCTGTTGGGTTGTGCTATTTGCAACTATTTGCTGTATACATAACATAGATACAGCCAAACTAAGAACATCTAATATCATAAAAATTCCTTATTAATATTCACTATAACAATCTTATCTTTTCCTCTCCCCATTTCTTTTAGCTACCACACCATGGCCTGTTCACCAGTTCTTTCAAAACCACCATGCCTTTCCTCCCACATGTGCACTATATTACGATGGGATAAATGGAGTTGCATGCATACTGTCAGTATTTACACACTGTTTGCCCAGCCAGGAGGCCAAAATGGACAGATAAGTTTTAAGTTCATATTACAGGTTTTCTTTCAGCATATGTATCCATTTATTAGATTTTGGTCAGTGATTACAAAACCAACCAGGAGCAAGAGGGCTAAGAGAAAGCCTTCTATCGTCAGGAAACAAGAAAATACAAAACAGCAAATAAGAATCCACCGAATCACCACGTTCATTTATATATGAGAATCCAAAAAAAGGAGAAATTATCTTTGCTAAAGAAAGTGCTTTGTTGTTGCTTGCATGTTTGACTGAAATTGACTGACATCTTTCATGACAAGTGATTACTCAGAAGCTTTCCTGAACTTTCAGACTGAGGCACTAGTTACTTCATGTAGAAAATGCTTTTAAACAGTAGACACTCCCAATGTTTATACAAACTGAAAAGTGCATGTAAGTACTCGGTTTTCTGTGCTATGTTTCTTCTTTGCTTTACAGCAATGAGATACTCGTCTCAGAACTGAAATACATAGAGTGTATTATGTAGTACCAAAAAACAGGCAATACATGTGCACTACAACTAAATGTTAAAATATATTTGCATATTTTGAATTTGTTGGGGGGAAGGAGTATATCTGTTGTGTCCTCACTAAAGCCACAGAAATAATAGTATTATATATCAACAAATCCATTGAATCAACGCATCTGGTCTAAAATGGGAACGCTTAAGAATGTAATACTAAGAAGGTAAAAAAACCTGAATGCTCTTACCAGTAAACAGAAGGGAGCAGTGCCAGTAGCATTTATTCCCATTTTTGTGTCAAACTTTTGTTTTCACTGTAAGTCTGTCTGAATAATGCCTAGGTAGCCTTTGTTATTTTAGCATGTAAAACTGTAAAACAGACAAAACTATCTGATCCCTCAGAGGAAAAATTTTAAAGAGCAAAGTGGTAACTCTATACATATTAATCTAAAAAACCATTAACAAATACTTCACTAAATTCTGTCAAGGTTCATGGAAACAATTGGGATTTGTATATACATCGTTTGGATACAGGCCATTATCAAACTATCTAGAGAGTTAATCAACAGAGGACACTCTCAGCAAAACAAGACTGATGCTCCATAATCAGAAACACCAGAGCTGTAAACAATGGAAATGCACATTATTCCCAAACGGTATAAATAATTTAAGACTTCCAGAACAGAAATTAATCTACATACCATTTGAAGCACACAGAACCACCAATTCAGACAGAATAATAAAAGGTAAGGGAAAAACAGATGGATAATTAAAAAGATACTTTCCAAGGGGGAATACACTTAGCTTAGCAGTGCTGGTAACAAGTAAAGAAATAAATATCAAGGAAATCCTATTACATGCACGTATATTTTATATGATCTTTTTTTCAGAAGGGATTGGGTTTTTTTCCTCTGGTGTGATTGGACACTGAAACTGCTATATCCATCAACGTGTATCTGATTAACTCCTCAGCTCTTTGAAGCTTCAGTGTTTTATAGGGCATTATTTGCAGAGACATGGAAACAATCTGATTTGCCCGCGTTTGAGATGGGCATTCTTCTTTTAGCCCCCACTGCTCTAGAAGCCCATACCCTTTCGTCCCCAGATGAAGTCTCAACAGCATACTTCAAAGGAAAAAGATATTCATGGTGTCTTAACCTTTCCTTTGAAACTGAATCTCTAGATCCAATATCATCTAGCAAGGCTAATTGCATAGTATGCAAGGGAATTACTATCATTTCAATATAACCCACCATAGAGAAATGATGAAAGCTGAGGCACTGTTGTAACAAGCCTTACATAAAGACAGCACTGCAAACGCACTGTCAAAGGTGAATATCTTGCACAGGTAAAACAGGAAAATTTCACAAATTATCTTTATAACCTTAACAATTACATTCAAATATCAGCCAGCTTATCCTGCAAAGAAAACCTTGGGAGAAGAGAAGAAAGAAAAAAGAGAGAGACAGAGAGAGGAAAAAAAAGAATGCAGATATGAAGAAGGTATGTGATTTCATGATTGTATTTACTATATATCTTTCATGATATTAATTCACTTTTCGCACTATTTATTTTACATTCAAATCTCCTTACCCTCTGCAAATTTTACATTTTCCTATAATACAGGTGTGAATTACTCTACAAGTTGATTTAAGATAAAGTAGAAAAAATATAGAAATGCAACAGAGAAACTAATAAGAAAATTTCATCATAAACCCAAGTAGAAATGTTATCTTTTTCATTAAATGTTCATATTTAAGACTGTCTACCTATCTAGAAACCCAAGCCACATATCCTAAACTTCTTTTACAGGTCCATGGCAAAAAGTGAGCCACTTCTTGATTATTTGACATGAAATAGTCATATTTGACACTGTTTATCCACTTAGAAATTAAATTTTTTGGTTTTAAAAGCCTATTGATAACATTTTCAGAAGTCCAACACTGAAGAACCAAAAAGCAAGTTTTTCCCTGTTAGATTACTTCATCTTTTCGAAACCTCTCAACTCTAGGAAATTATTTTCTACATCACAGGAATTTACCATAGTAATTTACTTTAGTCCTTTTTAGCAGTGATATATGTGTACGTACTTAAAAATATAACAGTATTACTAGACTGGGATCTTCTAAAATGAGTGGAGTTTGCACATTGCAATTTTCTTTCTTATGCAGCAATAACAGTGCTAAAAAAATTACGAAGAGAACGGCATGTGCTCAAGTAGAGGTATAACCTAAACGGTATTTTGGAAAACTCTTACTACATTAAACAGCTTCTACTGTAATAACGTAAACAAAAGATGACTAATTTGGAGATAACTAGAAGCTTTAAAATAAAAAAGAGGAACCTTCTACTCCTCATCATGAAAATTCATACTTTAAACCAGTTCCATGATTTCCATCAATACAAAAATAAAAGAGAAGTACTGGAATCCAAGTTAGAAAAGTGTTTAAGCATGTCCCAATGTTTCTGGAGCAACAATGAGTTTAAGATATGCTTAAAAGTCTTCTTCAGTCAGTGAGAGACCTGTCAGTTCTCCCTATCAATGTCAAAAGTGGGCAAAAGGTATTCAATGTTGTTGAAGTACAAGTATGGCGTTCAGGTAAAAAAAAAAAACCAACAACAAACAACAAAACAAAAATGAAAACAAAACCAAAACACAACAAAAAAACCCACCGCAAACCTTGAATAACACTAAGAATCATCATTTTTACAGAATGGGAGCTGCCTTCTCTATTACTTTCTTACATAAGAATGGGGAGGCACAATTACATTAGTTACATTCATGCCACCTGTGATTATACACCAGGGACCATGCAAAAACTTATTCAGAACGCAACAGTTGAACCCAAAGTCACTAAGGCCCGGTATGCAATAAGAAGATCCAGCTCCATGTGAGATACCAGGGATTCACAGCAGCTTTGTCCACTTACGAAATGCGGTCAAGGATTTTTATTTTTTTATGTGTAGCATATGGGGAGGTCGGAAATTGTTTAACTGAATGCTTCTCTACATTTATATCTATATTCCCATACTGTCCAAATACTCCATCAAAATAGCTTTTGTTTGTCATGTTTCCAACTAAATATAATGTACCTGCATGTGCATGTGTTGTTTATCATAAAATAAAATGTGTCTAGAATTTATACACGTTTACCTTAGGCAACTTGATCAATCAGTAACAATCAATCATGTTTTTAAAGGCAGCCAAATTCTTCAGAAATGGGCTGAATGTTACTTAGTGACTATTTTTCCATGTGAGTCATTATTAGTAGCACTCCTGTTCAGCAAACATTGAAACAAACATCCAGTATTTCTACAGACATATTATGTCAGAAGTAAAAGTTAGGCCTGAAATCTTTGATTTAAATGTCTTTGAGGAAACAGCTATGAAAAGAGCAAAGAAATTAAGGTTACTTCTAATACCGCAGAAATTAATATCTAGCACAAAATAACACATTATTGATATGGTAATTAAAATATTATATTCTGAAAGATAAATATATTAGCAAGCCAGAAGGATCTGGCCTTATTTTATTATACTTTAATAGAGAGGAAACAGAGTTAAACAGATGGCACTCCGGATTTCTCAATGAATTCAGCATCTGTGAGTACATGTTGCATAAATGCCAATTAAAATGTGTCCGAGTAAATTTAAATCCCTTGCTGATAGAATGTTAGCCAACCTAGCTGGCTTAAGATCAAGGTTAAACTTAATCGTCTGCTCAACTTGTAGCAAATTGCTCTCAAATTGTACAGAAATTCCCAGTGAAATAATAAAACAGTGCTCCTATCGATTTGTATTTATTTACATTCATAACTCTTTTCTCAAGCATTGGGCCGAAGGACAAAGGGGGGGAAAAAAAAGTACTATGTGAATCATTTGACAAGTCTAAACTGAAAAAAATACTTCTTTGATGTAAAAACCTTCGGCAGAAATGTTCTGCAGCACTTTCCCTTTGAAACAATACTTTTAGAAGTGTCTTCATAAATTTTATTAACCACACAAGCCACTTTTTACTTTCCTTTACTCTGTTACTGGCAAATTACCATATTAGGTTGTCATCTAAATTTTTCAAACAATGCAAAGTGAATGTTTAATATTATATAATAAAATACATACAGAAAAGGCTATAATGAAAAGTTAAAGCAGTGCTGTTATGCAACCCTATAGCAGTTCTAATTCAATTCAACATTCAGCTGCCTTGTAACAAAAAATGCACAGAGATGAACAGAAAAGACAGTACCTTTGGTATAAAAAAAACCCCAAACCAAACACCCAAAAGCAAAGCTCACAAAACTTTGAGATTTTACCCTATATTTCAAGAATTACAAAGCACGGTTTAGCAGCTCTGTACCCCAGAAGGCTGAGCATGCACTCTCATGAGAAAATAGAAGGCATTTTTGTGATGTGCTGAGCCATCCATAAAAATTTGGTATCATTGACTGAACTGGGGCAAATGTACATCAAGCAAAGCTTGGATCTTTTGCAAAGCTAATCAATTAAGTCCCTTTATACATAATCCATGTGTGCAGCCTTTTCCCATACCAATTATTTCATGCTGGCAGCTTTTTGTTGAGGGAAAAGCCAGTCAGAAACTATAAAACATACAGCACAACAGCAAATGAAATTAAATGCCTGAAGTGCAAATTACTATCTAGGAAATGAAATCTGAACTATTCATGCATGTATACATACCAGTAGTAAATTAAATGATGGTAGTCAGGGAAAAGACCTAAATGTCATTAGGAAGAGTGCAGTGGAAACACTGGTGACCCACTCAGCAGCTATAAAATTAAAGCTTTCCTTGAAAGTGGGAAAACAAAAGGTTTATCACTGCAGGAATAAAGTGACCCAGCAAGAAACATATACATGATAGAAATTCATCTTTAGGTGATAGAAATTATACTGGATTTTGAACACTTCACTAATTTAGCAAAATCTGTTTCTTAGGCACTTCTGTAAGATTGGCTGAGAAGACATCATCACATCTTTTATGGAAGGCCAATGCTCAACAGAATGCACACACAGCACTACTGAAGCTCCGGCTGAGGAGCATCGCTGAAAATTAGATCCCTAAGCATTCTTATAACAATAGACAACGGTATTGGAGAAGAAAGGGAATAAAAGACCCCCAAAAGTCAGGGTCCACAACCGACATGCTTCCTAAATTGAATTATGAATTGGGCAATGTCAGCAGAATTTTCAGACACAAATGTAACTAAGTAAGGATGGCACACTACTCTTGACTTTGTGTGACTTGTAGTCTTTTATCACAGTATAGAGTAACTGCAGTAGGAACGGTAAAATACTAAAATGTCGAGGCAGTCAAAGGTCATATAGTACAACATGACTAACTATATAATTTACTAGGAAAAGAAGCACATGGTCCAAAATAAGAAAATCTGTCACTCAAACTATCATTACCAAGAAAAAGAAAACAAAAAACCTTCCAAGCACAGGTAGCATTCAACCCAGAGGAATGCTGAGGGGAAAGACAGACAGATGGACAGAGTAACTTAGAACTGCTGAAAACATGACCTGGTGCACACTGAGGGTGAGCGAGCAAACTATGGTGTCTACTTCAGGCCCTTTCTGTCCTCTATCTTCACCTTCTGGAAGAAGCATTTTTGCTCAAATCATGCAAAAAGAGTATTTTGGGGGACGAGTAAATTCCAACAGAGAAATCGAACAGCCCTCGAAAGTCAGATTTTTCTTAAACCCCTGCAGGAGAGCACCAGCAAAGGAGAGGTCTGCGTGCTATGGTGTTTTTTTGTACTTCTTTTGCTCTCCAGTTATTATTCCTGATTGCATCTGTGCTTGATTTTGTCTAATGGCTCATTTTCCAACCCTCTTCAGAGTCTTTATATGCTTGCACTTAAAAGTTTCACTGAAGTCAGGACAGGCCCATTCCCCCAATCAGTTGATAACAGCTGAATGGCATCCACAGCAAAGCAAACTACAAGATTTTTAAAAGTGAATTCAGACCTTTTGATTCCAGTTTCACAAACAACAAGTTTTGCAAGTGATGTTTCAGACATATTTCTCTCAAAGGTCTTGGAAAATGAAAGACAGAGCACCTAAAGAGACGGATCAGGCCCTACCAGTACCCTTCCAAGCCCTAATCCTCACAATGATTGTAATGCTACTTGGATTAGTTTCTTTACTCTAGCTTGCAATGCACAAAATAATATGATTCCACAATTGGTGTAATTCTCTTTAGTTGCACAAAGAATAAACACTTAAAGCTAAAGATTCAACTGAGCAGCTTTCATTGTTTTCTACTGTAACTGCTGCTCTATTTATTCAGAAAAGGTGACCTTCCAGTAACCTTGTTCTGTGGCTATGAATGAATGGGAATTTGAGTTTGACCTCACTTTATGACCTCTATAAAAAGAATTATACTACAATGATTTTGCATCTTTATGTCAGCATGTCAGATAAATATTTTATTCAATTGCTAACCGGATAATGCATTTTCAAAACAACTCACAATGCTGAATGTATTTTTAAAATATATTGCTAAATAAAGCAAAAATTCAACTAATTTTTTAATATTTAAATATATTTGACATTTAAGAAATATTGGACATATTTGCCTTAGTGAGAATGCATTATGCATTACAAAAGTTTTAGCTTCCATTAGGAAGCAGTACCTATGAATAATACATCTTTTTCTAATGTCTTTTTATGTACACAAAAACATCAATTTGTACCTAGCTTAAAAGAAATCTAAATTACAGGTAAGCCATCTAATGTGTCCCTTACTACCTTTTGGCAAGCTTAGTCTAATCAGAGTTTTTCCACTAAATTACCCAGATTAACAGAAACCCTGCACAATTATATCCTGCTCTCTAAAATAGCACATGATCTTTGCTCATGTGGGTAATTGCCAGGGTGGAAAATTGCAGTGAGGATGATGGTACAGATGTTCTTTTTCAGTTGACCAAACAAAATGAAAGAAAACAAAGAATTCCTGTTTCATAAGGACTTCTATTTAAAATGCACTGTTTTATACACATTTACACACACATAAACAAACACAATGGGAATTTTCAACAGATTTTTCTAACAGAAGATTACATTCTTCTGTTGATGGTACAGGAAAAGATTAGGTTTTAAGGGAGAGAAAGTATTAATAAAGCATCAACATGTGAAAAACAAATGTCCGATGTTTGCAAACTATAAAAATTCACACTATGAAATTTATTAAGTTATTGAAGAGGTTTCCAAAGCAGGATAGATACACTGGAGAAAATGTTTGTCACTTGTATGCAAAGATGAAAGACTGACAGGATAAAAAGTTTTGCCTGCAATCATTATTGCAGCTACATTTACTGGTCTCCATCAATGAAACCAGAAATGGCACTTTAAGGGGATGAAGGTAGTTCATCATGAGTAATGTCCTGTGTGTTCACCAGACTGTTGCAGAACCATGCCCCCAGATGGGGCATCTCATGAAACCTGTTTTCCAAATCTCACAACCCTCTGCTCTCCTCCCGTCTTGTTCTTCTCTCCCCACAGGTACTCCCTGCTCTGTATACCTTTGGGAGCTGTTCTCCATTATATGTCTGTTCAGTGAGATTCTACCAAGTTGTGGGATTCTTTCTGTTTCTTACAATTAATTATTTTACATTTTACCCCAAACCCATCATTGAGCCTTTTTACTATTAGTTTAGGTTTTTTTTAACATTTAGGTTATTTCCAAAAGTGCCCCACTTATTATCAAATGCAAAGAAAAACAAATAAATAAACAAGCCCTAGCGATTATTTTGCATCGACTTATATTGGCACCGGTCTTCAGTTATGGCACTACAGAGTGATCAAGACTTTCTATGTCACAGGGAAACACAACAAGAAAAGGAGACACAGAGCAAGGAAAAGGTGGTGGAGACCTTAGAAGAGCAGCTGTTTGAAGCTAGAACACCACAGAATCCCTTCATATAAGCAACGGTAGTCGTTTCTATCAAAATGAGTAGCATAATGTATATCAGAAAAGGAGGGGTCGGAACAGAACTTATGCCAACTTGACAGAATATTCCACGGGCAGTAGTGGAAACCAAATTGACTTCCTTTACCAACACTGAGAAGTATCTGCGCTGAAGGTCTTCCACCAGTGTACCCAGGAGCCAGGAGAAACTGAGAGAAAAGATCTGGATTATCAAGAGACATCCACGTTGCACTAGGACAGCATGCTGCTATCACCTATCTCGAGGCCTCCATAACATCTAATCCTACTAGTAGGGAAGGAAGAATAACTCAACGAGGTTGAGGACTGGATCAGCTGCCCTCAGCCTCATTTCTCACAAAATTCTCACAAAATTCAGATGTTTATGCATCTGGATTAAGAGAAACAACTGGAACTAATCAATAAAGTTATCAGCACTTTTAAAGAAACAGAGTATCTATTTGATGGTTCACAATTGAGTATCTTGCAAGGTGTGTAGTTGCTGCACAAAAGCTTGTTGGCACTTTTCACAACTCCTTCCATTACCAGTTCCCAACAGCACCACTGACCATTTCTTTCAGATGATTCCATAACTACTGCCTATGTACACTGCTTTGCTATTCACTGTAAATATCATGTGTCAGAAAGGGAATAAACAACCATGTATGGAATAAACTGCAACTAAATATCAACCATATTTTTTCAGATGTCTTTTTACAAATCATGCCAAAAGCCATCTGCTTAGTGTTAGGTTAGACAGAAGAAGCACTAGAGGAACTGCCTTTCCCTAAGGTTTCTGAACACTGACAGAGAACAGAATATGCAATTATTCCACAATAATATATGCACTGTTATGTATGCATATTCCTGTATGATCTCTAACCATGAGCAGGGATGAAACTGTTCTTCCTATCAAACTCAAGTATGTGTTTTATTTATCCTCATTTAGAATAAAGTAATTGAAAACATCTGACAAGTGTTTAACAATAACAAATACATAATTTCTGAGAGTTACAGATGGAAAGAGTAAATCCACTATTTTTCAGCCCTTCGTAGTGTTACCTATCTGGAGCAGAGTCAGTTCCCATTTGTTTCCTCTGAAGAGCACATACCCATAACCTCAGGTTAGGCTCAGCCTCGCGTTATATTTCAGCTTTACGGGCAACTAAGACAAAAATACAGCATCCTTTGGGCTACGCTTCTCCCTAAACCAGCGTGTCAAGGATCAGTCAGTCAAGGCAGGTTCCTGAAATGCTGACCATCTCTCGAATATGCAATTGTCAACAAGTTAGAAGAATAATTTCATTTCTATGTAATGGCCTAACACCCACAGACTTAGTTGATGACTAAAAGAACTCTGCACTTCTCTGAGAACAGCTGAAAACAGCTTTTTCCGCAAAAAGTATCAACTTCAGAAACTTTGTGAACTGTTTCTTGATTTGACTTGAATCACCGAGTAACTTCAACAAATATGTGTTTATATTTCAGGAATGGCTTCTTAACAATACTTAAATTGCCTCCCAAACAAAACTGAGAAGGAAAGGGAATTAGCACTGACACCCATAGTATATATGCTGGTGGCACACACAGTTGTGATTCACGGAGAAACTTTTAATGTTGCCTTTCTCAACAATGTATCAAACACAGCTTCTGGTTTATCTAAACAATAAAAAACTAGTATTGGCAGCTCCATCCTTTTCTTATTTGGGAGCTCTGTGCTCCGCAAAAAGTTAGGCATATTACCGGAGTAATTTAGCATGCCGCAGTTTTAGGCTTCAAGCTGCTTTAAGCATATGGGTTTGAAAATCATCTTTTTTTACAGTGATATTGTCAAAATTATTTCCTTTAGCAAACATGTCAGCATGTAATTTATTAAGTAGTACTTGTAGCTTATAATAAAACATACTATAACACAGCCTGTATTTTTGATGCTGTGTTCACAGAAACAGCTGGATGTGCACACTATGGGATTCACCAATATGAACACGATGATTCAGTGACACAAAGACAAACTAATCTCTTGGTGCTTCCAAGAAATGGGAAGTTCTTCAAAACTATTTTCGTCAATAAGTATATACTTATCAGTACCAAAATGAGAGTACCGGGACTCAGTCAGGTTAATTTATTGTTGTTTCATGACTTTGTCTGAAAACCTGCAAAAAATCAGCAACATTAGAAATGGATCATGCAGGATTATTGTCCACCGAGTACAGCGGTCTGCTAGGGCATCATCTAAATCCCATTCCTGTAAAATTCCACTGTAAATATCCTGGACACCTTGCATGTTACACTAAGGGTGTATCTGCCTCCTGCAGCCAGATTGCAGAGTAGCTACAATCAAGTTAGTACATCCCCACGGTGTAGTACCAGTGATGCAGGGATTCCACTGCAGGTCTGAAATCAGTGAAGCCACATGACCCAGCACCTGAAGTAACAAACCCACTTGTCAGTAGGTACAAATCTGGGAAGAGAACCAGGCTGATTGCCTCTGTAGTGTAAACATGCCTTTACTTTCTTTAGTCCCAGTTTCCCATCTAAAAAGATGCAGGGTTTACCATGCAGCTAAAGGTCATAAAACATTAGAAACATGAAGGCCTTATGAAAACCTCAGATAGATGTAGAACATGACCTAGATCTAGACGTAAATACTGAAACGTAGATAAATACTGAGAGGATTTAGATCGCTGAGCCCTTCAGAAACTAAAATGGCTTTACGTTAATGAAAATCCTTCCATCCTCTCCATATTGCCAAAAGTCTGTGCCCATATGTTAAGAAATTCAACTTATTCATAGCGTTCTGTGATTAAGGTCCTATTTTCCACAGACACATTTTCCTTGACTACACTATCAATATGTTAACCTGAGAAGGTATTAACAAGATGCTTCAATGTATTTGTTATACCCACATTAAATTCTGAAATGAATGCCTGCAAACCAATTATTAAATAGATTTAAATCATACTGAAACTGAACAAGCGAGATTTTCTATTGTCCGTTTCTAACATAAAAAGCATTGTAATCATTAATGTGATATGGATCTGATAATTTCCATTCACCTGTTCTAATGGGAGCAAGAGGTTAATAAAAGATGCCGATTTAAATGAAAAGTACCATAATTGGAATCTCATCTTTTCATTTGCTCTCACACTATCAAATCCTGCAGAGTAAACGGCTGTCAGATTCCTGGGGCAAAATATATGAGGACTTTACATCACTGATTTTTACTGGATAATGAGGCTGCTGCCATACGTGGGTCTAGGCTACCACTTCATGTATGCTCAAATTAAATTTACGTTCTTTAACAAGCTCCTTAAAGCTCTGTTGATATTACGTATACTCTAACTATTGCTGTACTTTAAAGTTTTAAGCAAGTACGTTAACTTGAATTAAAGTCATAGAATCATAGAATGGTTTAGGTTGGAAAGGACCTTGAAGATCATTGAGTTCCAACCCCCCTGCCATGGGCAGAGACACCTCCCACTAGACCAGGTTGCCCAAGGCCACATCCAGCCTGGCCTTGAACACCTCCAGGGATGGGGCCTCAACAGCTTCTCTGGGCAACCTGTTCCAGTGCCTTACCACCCTCAAAGTGAAAAATTTCTTCCTAATGTTTAATCTAAACCTGCCCTCTTCCAGTTATAGCCTTTCCCCCTCGTCCTATCACTACGTGCCCTAGTAAAAAGTCCTTCCCCATATCGTTAAAGTTCAGGCATAGCTACAAGAGGTGACAGGAAGAAAAAGGACAGCAGTTCCATATATTCATGGTGCTGGACTACACACAAGCATTATACTCTTCCATAGGTTTACATGTTTTTGAATTGCTTAAATAATGATAAATTTCAGTGACAAGAAAAAAATTCATAATCTTACCAGAATCTGCACCTTGACAGATACCAATTCAGACCATGAACTGAAGAAATCTTTCTCAGTGCCTTCCATCCCTTTCACATTGTCCCCAAACTAAGAACCAACAATTCCACATGCTTAAATCTCACAGCATGTATTTATATATACAGATGCAAACAAATATGCACATGTTCACTGTCTGTCAGCAGTTCCAAAAATGCAGGTGATTCAGTCCCATTACCTCCTGAGATCCCAACAGCGGCTTCATATCCTTCTGATTTCAGAGGCGGCCTTGGAGTCATAACAGCTACACTAGAACTAACAGAAGAATCTATTTCCAAGAAAACCTGCTTCCAAGCTTATGACGGGATTTATTTGGGTGGTTTGTTGTTGATTTTTTAAAAATAATTTTAATAGCCTCATGCACAGGCCAGCTCCTGTAATTTACCTGAGAACATTTTTCAGCTAACTACCATGATTCCTCCTGGGGTCATGGCTGCGATTCTGTAAGCTGCTACAAGCTCACTGATTGCAAGACACTGTTGCATGCTTTTTTTAAAGAAAAGTATGGGGAAGAGAAGAACAAATGTTAAAGTAATGCCAGTCACCAAACTTACACCAATAAAATTCAAAATTTAAGATGAAATATAATTCTTTATTTGTTGCACTGAATAACTATTTCTGATTTTATATTTGGGTACACTGGTGGATGGTACCAAATTTCCAAACATTATATAATATTATATAAAACCACCTCCACAAAAAAGACAACTGTTCTCCATTGTGTTTTCTTTGGTGTTAGCCTATCATGATTTTAAAGTGGTTAAAAACGGCTTTCTGAAACAAACTTGTAGCTCAAGAACAAACGCATTCATATGTGCAACGAGTGCAATGTGTTTTTTACACAATCAATAAAGCTGCGTGTTGAAGTACTTTATCATCACTAATAGATAATCTATATGCTACAAATTAATTCACTTTATTAATTCTTGTACGGAAGGATTATTAAAAAGTCAGACTCAGTCCACTTTTAGGTTTGCATTAGACAGTTGTAACCACGTGATTGAATACTTTTCCAAACTAAAATTAAACTTACACCTAGATAAAATGAGTGAATCTTGGGTCTCTAACAGCAGAATCCCCATTGAAGAAGAGCCAAACTGGTAATTTATAAAACTGAACTCCATTTCAGTGACACTAAAATAATAGAAGGATTTATGAATAGTTTCTCTCCTTGTTACACCCAGATTACTGTGTCATCTGGGTGAGGCTGAGGACTTAAGAGTATTTCACCTAAACTAATAAACCTATTTACTGAATCTGAACTAAGTGCTGAAGTTTACTTCTAATGAGTGTTGACTGATCTTGGCAAATAAAGTGAATTAGACCACACATAGCTGAGCCAGACAAGTCATCACTAGTCAGCATGTCCCAAGGGGACAGAATGAATAAAAATTGTTTCTCAGCTTATTTTTTTTTGAAGGATCACCACAAACGCTCATGTTGATAGCAGCACTATCTTGACATCCTTTCAGAGCTGTTCTTAGCACTGGCAATATCTTGTCTTGTTGAGACTTTCTTACAAGTTGAAAAACGGAGCCATTTTAACAGTTTATTTTATTTTTATCTATCCAAACACTTATAACACACTCATCACCCCCGTGTTTGTAAGCCTGAGATTCGAGTGTTGTCACACAAAGGATTAGTGTACAAATCCCTCAGGGCCTGGAGTGCTCCACGTCAAACAAAGGGTTTCAGCGCCGGGGTGGCGAGGGGCTGTGCTCCGAGGGACTCAGAGGACCCGGACTGTTTGACTCGGCTTTTTCTGACACCCTGAACAACTCATGTCTCACCTCTCTGCCTTGGTTTCCAAGCAGAATGGAAACAGCGATATCTCTCAAAAGCCTTCAAAAGCTATGCTTGGAAAGCCTAAATAAATATTATCTGTTACTATTTGCTATGAAAATCACACGAAATACCACTGAAGGGTTCGGGGTATTGCCACATCTAATGGCTTCTACCAAAAGCACTACCATAATGCCACCAGCACTGTCGCTCACCTGAAATCAAAATAGGAAACGTAATCCTGACCCGACGAAAACATAAACATGATATATGGTGCATTTAAAAGTTTTGCTGCTTGAAGGGAGAACATTAACAAGTATTTTCGTTTCCCTGGCTTCATGGAAACCCACAGGCGGCTCAGATCAGGAACCAACTGTAACACGTCCTGCACGTCTGCGCTCATCTCCTGACCCGAGTACGGCTGAAAGGAGGGAAAAGCCAATCTATTTAGATGCACCTTTCATAACCAAAGTAACTTGGCAGAATTACAAACTTATTGCTCCCTGGACATCTTTCTTCCTTTATGTTCTGACTGCTGGGTGTAAAGCCGTCGAGCACAGTCAGCATCCCGAGGCGCCTTCCCCTGCCAGGGCCGGGCTGTGGGGGCTCAGGGCTGGCTCAGCCTCCCAGGGGCCACGGGCGGCCCCATCCCAGCAGGGCCCAGGGAGAGGGTCCCCACCAGCCCGGCGGGAAGGCCAAGGGCAGTTATGACCCCAGGGATGGGGGTACGCCTGCCCCACACCCTGCCCCAGAAATGCAGAGCGATGCTGCTTTGGGAGTGAGCTATGAAGTGTGTCCGCACGCACTGGTGCCAGTAAGACCTGGGAGACACATATTCAACCTCTCCGCAGCAGCAAATTAGTTACTGTACCTAGCTGTAACCTGATTTATTCTTTCATGGGCGCTTACATTTGTGCAGCCTTTTACCCGGTTGTGGTAAAAAGTTTTACAGCCACTGGCCTCCCATAATTTTCTCTGTAGTTCAGTTGACTTTAAGATAAAGAAAATTCACACACTGTGTTATACGGAAGCACTGTAACAGCCAGATAAATCAGGCCTTTGGTAAAATTCTTAGGTATGGAATCAGAACAAAGACAACGTAAACTCTTCCAAAACAATATACAAAGGTTCAGCCTTATTTTTAATTTGCAGAAATTGCAACCTCCAATGACATTAGGTTTACTTCAAAAAACCCCACACCACCACAAAACCAAACCTACCCCCGCCTTTTTGGCAAGGTCTGGTATTAGAGGCAGATGATTTGGAACACGAGACTGCTTGGACCACATCGCGTTACTGACCGTATCACCGCACAGGAAGCTGGAGCTCTTCAAAGGATATTTTAGAAACATCAAAAACATTTGCAGCCTAATATAATAATAACATCTCCTTAAAAGTAACAGTGCATCTGCTAAACCTCTTTGTGCAAAGGACACAGCTCATTTGCTCCCTGGAGATTTTCAGCTGTGCCATATATTAGCTTGAATGATCATAAAAAAGCAAATATTACCTGGCATGAATTTCTTTTTGTAAGCACAATGTGTGATGGTCCTGAAGTTCTTTTTAACTATGCCTTTTGTTACCTGTATGTTTCCCAGATATCTAGGATCTGAGGCCAAAACCTGCTGGTTAAAAATGAAAAAGAACTCAGCGTTGGTGTAGTGTTGGAGGAGGAAATTAGCTTGTCCTTTGCATACAAGCTTCAGATAACCTGGAAAAAGTAGAAGGAATTGGGGTTTCCTCTAATTGAAACCTAGTATCCAGATAAACTTGCACACATCTAACCTTTGTTCTCTTACTACAAAGCTGTTCAATTACACATGGAAAAATGGGGCACAATAAAAGCTACGGCATCTATTCACACCGCAGGAATCCAGTTTAATTATTCCCACCAGGAGATATGAAGTATTTCCTAATGCAAATACTGGACTCTCAGAACATCGACATCAAGGACCTGCACTGTATTCTCCCCCACAGGGAAGAAGTATAAAAAGTGCTGCATTTTACACTCAGTTTAAGCACAGTATTTTCTGACAGTTCTGCTATGGAATTAAAAAGGCAAATCTCTAAGCTTTCAGTAAAGTCCTTGCAGATTTTCTAACATGAAATACGAATCTGCATAATGGATTATTGCAAAATACAGCTATTTCTATAAACATCAACAGAAATGTAACACAATACACTCTGCATTCATTCATGGACCTGACATGAAAATGTAAACAACTTCTGTAAGCACCAAGCATTTTAGTGCTGTGTTTCACCATTAGCTATGCAGTTACAAATTAGTACCAGTTACAATCAAAATGGGTGATACATTTGTAAAACATATCAAAGACTAAAACTTCATTTCTAAACAAATGCCTGATGAGTAGCAATAAAGGTTGGCTTTAAAGAGGGTTTTAAAGAGGCTAAATTGATTTGCTAACGGTTTAATCAACAATTCAAAAGATTTTTATGGCACAAAATTCAGAACTGAAGCTTCAGCCTAAGCCAAATTAACATTTACTGCCAAACACTGAATCCAACCTCTAAGTAGAGGGGTTTTATCCCTATTGTCTGCCAGTGCTCCACCCTTTGACCTTGCCCATGGTCACCTCTGTGTCCCCTTTCATCAGTTGCTCTCACAGGTCTCCTTTTCCACTTCCAAGTTATTCCCACTGTCTTCCTCTGTCTCGTAAACCGAGGCGAACCCCAAGCAGCAACTGCAGGCTGGTAACCTGCGCTCCATCACAGAACTTGGCTGCAGTACAGCTGTCAGTCCTCTATACTACATATACAAATTAAAATGTCTATTTCCTGTATTTTGAAATAAATAAAACAAGAGTAAATATGAGGGGAAAAAGGTCCCGAATCTACAGATAAGCATACAAAGAGTCCCTTGTATCTGCCCAGAGCCTATGGATTTTATGTCAAGTCCCCTGAAATAGCAACTCAGTCCCAAAGCACACACCTGTCACTTAGCAAAAGCTTTTATTCTAGTGACAGAAATAGGAAATAGATTTTAAGAAAGTACCTGGTATTTTCATGGAAAGCATCTGTCATTTGATCCTGGGAGGAAGAAGGATCATGATCAGGTTATGTTTAAAAAAAAAGTCACAAGTTTTAAATTTGGAGGAAAACTGCGATTTATATTGACCTTCATGCTGTGCTAGCAAGCCAAACATTCTCACTTATACAAGAAACGGTTTGGTTGCGGATCACACTTACAAATAAAAGTAAACTGATTCTCAGTGTCTATGGTGAATAAAATGTATGCATATGTGAATGACATATATGGAGATATATATACATATAAAAAACTTAATCCAAAACACTACAGCTAAGGCAGGGCCTTCTTTTAGTATTATGTTTGAAAGTATGCTTAGCATAAAAAAAAAATCTTTTCAACATAACATTTTTAACTTGATATATAATTTAAAAAGAAGCTGGATAAACGAAACGTTTTAGACAAATGTGGTAGATTCACCAGTTTAACTTCTGTACAGAGACACATACATGTCTTTGCCATACACACAGCTTAAAATTGCTACCATGTGCCAAGTAAACTTTTACAGATGTTCAGCAACAGAGTTCAAAGAAATTGCACTGTGTCTTCCTGGATATATACCAGCCAAATATATAAAAACAAAGAAATGTCAAGATACCAAATGAAGTGTCCATTTGCTGATGTTCAGATAAACGAGAGACGCAGAACTGCTAATATTCTTTCTTTCCCATTACTTGAACTACATTCAAACGATGCTCTGCAGTTATTTTGAGCTTACATGGTGAGGCATTCCAGCTAAACTATGACATGTTTTAAACTGACTTTTCCCCTCAGCTTTCAAAAGGATATTTCTACATCAGAGTACATGCATAAAATCTTCCTCTGAGAAACTTTTGTGTGCACCCATAGAAACTGTCTCTCTCTCAGCATTATACAAATTATCAAGAGAAAAACACACTCTTGTTGGGGCAGGGTTACTTTTGTAAATTTAATCCAAAAAATATTCAAGCACTTTGCTTGGTAGAACCAACAATGTCCTAGATAAGGTGTGCCTAAATAAGGCATCACCTCTGCCCTACAGGGTCTGCATTTATTTTTTTATTGCTTTAAAGACAAATATATTGCAAATTCATGTAATAAATCTAAAACCCTTGTAATGAAGCCTGTAACTGTATAGTAAGTTTAATTCATCATGTCCTGTTGACCGCTCACCTGTTCTCTACTTCTGTGCCCACTAATCCATTTTCCCTAAGGCCATTTCTAACATTCCTACCTTTTAAACATTTGAACGTCTTCAATCACTTCTTAAAAATAAAAATACCTCCCCCCACCGCCATCTCCACCAGGAAATATTTCCTTTCTTTCTCTCCATTGTGGAATTTCCACTTACTTCTTTATCCCCAAAACACCCCCATGCACACACTCCAAATTACACTCCTTCAGGCACAGGACAAGCAATATTCAGTCCTGGAACAGTGACAGGTTTAAAGTATAATATTTCACAGCCCATTAGGGCTAGAAAGAGAGGCTTTTTAGCATTTAGTGAGGTACAAATTCCCTTTCTAATAAGAGAGATCCTGCTCCTACTCTGGGTTATTCACTCACTCTCTCTGTATTTGCATGCATATATATATAGGTATACACCCAGCCTAATACATATCTTTTTATATGCATCAATCACTTTTTTTCAACAGCAAATTTATGGAAAAGCTATATTAGGCATTTTTTAAAGGTTTCTACAATTTATTGTTTATAATTTTTCCTTTCTTTTGCAGTTCTGCATAGGTGGATTTGTTCTATGAGAGGAATTCAGTCAAGCAAAGGAATAGATGAGAAATACTACCATGCAACTCAGAAATAATTCAAGAGAGTTTTATGAAGCTTGATTTCTCTTCTATGCAAGTTATGTGGTACATAGAGAATTCATGGTGTTTTGGTCTAACATAAAGGTTTTATTTGCCTTTTCTTAGGATGAACTGCAGAAGTAACTTATGGCTTTCACATCCAATACCATCAAAAGCTCTTGCCAATAAAAATTACTACCAACCCTTCATGCTTTCTTCCTCTCTTAAATCTAAAATTTCCTCTCCTATAAAATAGTCTATAGTTATTACTACTGAAAAATGGCCAGATTTTTTTTTTAAATAAAAATACGATTCATTAGAAAACACAATTTTGTGAACGGTGAAATTAATGAAGCCTGATTTCTTGCAGATTTGTATCTCATAACCCATTACTCCAGCACCTAAGAAGGCGGCAACTTAAAGTGTAGCTTTTCACTAGTTAGATCATCTACAACAGCTCTGTTCTCTGGTGTCTCGTAAGGGTGAACTCACGCACAGTACTTCCTCCAAGGTCTCTCACTTTCTGGCTTTCTTACCTAGGTGCCTATATTTCAGGAAATTTGTAGGAATGGAGTATCTGAGAAACTGGGCCCTCTCTCACTCCTTCAGATTTGGCTGAAATTGGCCAGTGAGTTAAAAATTCTGTTGTTGTGGGAAACACTCACACGCATGTGGATGCACGTGTGCACGCACACCCAGGCACACATAGTGTAATCACATAAACCCCATTTCCTTCGGAAACCGGGCTAAAAATGACATAGCAACAGCAGATGTGAACACAGTTATGAAAAGCAGCTGGATGAGCTTTCCATGAAACAAACAAACATAAGGTCAACACGCATACAGGTTCCTTTAACAAAGCTGAACTGGCAAGCCTTTGAAATACTTACATAAATATTTTAAATATCCACTTTCTGTGGGGCAGAGGATGTACATCTTGACTTCACGTAAGGCATGTTTCCTATTTTCTCTGGGTGAAATTCTTACTCACTGAAGTCAATGGAAGCTTCATCTCTGACTTTTAAATCTACACTCAGGATTTCTTTCTCTGAATATACTGATATAATTTCTGCGGGTGTGCTCATATGTCCCCTTTCTGGCTGCGCTTATACAAACAATACATTTTTATATCTTCTCCATGCTATATATGAATATACTTGAGGAATCCCAAAATCTACCACTGACAAAGTATATATGAAAACTTTCATAACAATGAAATAGAACCCAGAGCCATTTGGAAACAAGTATCGTGACAAAATAGCCCTATAGCATTAACTAGAGAGATGAGCTTTTCACTGCTGCTGACAACAGAAACCAGTTTGGGCTCTCTTAGACCAATATGAGAGCCATTTAGCAAACACTTTGTTACCTCCAACTTCAAAAGCCATCTGGAAATTATACTGTGGCATGTGTTATCCTGGTAACAGAAAAACAGAGGACTGTGAGAGATCTTGAGGGGCAGCAGAATCCAGTCCCATCCTTCCCTCTTCCCCTATGGAAGAGGCATTTAATCCACGGAAATCCACTGCATACCTACCTCTTACACCCCACATTTCTTCTCCCATCTGCTGCAAAAAGCTCAAGAAGAAACCAAACCTAGCACCCTAATTAACCTCAAAAGATACCTTGTATTAAAGAATCTATTCCAAATATTAGTTTATACATGGCTTGACATTATTAGTTTACAGTAGGTCACAGGAGCTACGTTTCCTCCTCAGTACTCCTAAAGGAAAGCTTCTTGTACACAAGATGCACCGTTTGAATGATTCAGCTAACTAGACCATTAGTTGCTGCTTTTATACCACTTCCAGAGGTAAAAAGGGCTATCTTAACAGCTTCTACGGCAAACACAGAAAAAGATTTAAAAAATACAATTACATTTTTAAATACTAAGTTTTGCAGTGTATTGACCATACCGTTAGACATTCATGAAAAACTCGTAACGCCACAGAATGGTTTGGGTTGGAAGGGGCCTTTAAAGATCAACCTAGTCCAACCCCTTTTTTTTATATAAAGGTTTTTATTTTCCTAAACTCTAATTTCACTGGGGTTTGTAGTAGGTTTAATGCAACTTCTCCTTTGAAATGAGGGACAGTTTCATAGGAGATGAGAGTTTGGGCTGTTCTTTTTTAGCTATGTGGCTGATTCCTTGTAGAACTAAAACAAAATACCCCAACAGAAATATTGGATCTAGAAATAATAACATTTAAAAATATATGCAGCAGTCAAAATTTTTACAGCTACCTCACAAGCTGTTTTCTCAAATCTAGCAGTTAGTCTCTTTCGTTGTATGGAGTAAGACTCAAGTATAACTCAATCACTTGCACTAGGGAGATCTGGGTTAAAATTGAAAGAGATGAAGAGCTATATGCATCCAATATTGAGGGCACTGGCAGTCATATACCCTCAGGCTATAAACTGAAAATAAAGACTACTAGAATGTAGAGTGAAGCACAGATACTTTACAATACTGTAACTTTTCAATGTTCAGAAAACAAATAGCATTAAATGTAGTACACACTTGGTGATTACCAGCCTAGATGCTATAACCGGGATTAGTTATCTAAACTGAAACACTTTCAGCTCACTCTGAAGTTTCTAAGCACTGCTTCGCTCTTTTCAAAAGAAAAATGGGCCATGTGCTTTTGCTGGTATAATTTCTATTTGGTAGAACAGAGGGTATTTTTCTGCGTTTGAATGAATGAGTAAAGCAGTTGTTGAGACAATGCCTCCTGCGTGCAACTCTGTAAATGCCTGTGTGGATCCCTGTTTGAAACACCATCCTCAGTTTTACCAGTTTTTCCCATTCTGATCTTTCTCAAACACTGGGGGCACAACGACGATAGGATGCTTATTAAGAATTTGCATAATAAATGTTTCTTACAATATATGAGATTTAAAGCACGTTGATGCAGATATCCATGCAATAAATGCTTTTCCTGATAAAAGGCATGCCGCCTCCGAGGTGAGCACTCACTCTTCCATTTACTTAGTAAGGGGAAGGAGAGGCAAGTTCAAATGAAGCCACAAAATGAAGATATGAAATGTAAACATCAAAATTAACTCCGTCTAGGATGACTCCACTAACATTTCAATTGCATTTTCAACAACACACAGAACTCAAAATTAATGATGTCACCAAATTTGCAGAGACAGAAGTAGAGTGCCCAGATTAATTTTGAAGGCT
Organism: Anarhynchus alexandrinus; assembly: GCA_008711295.1. Lineage (NCBI taxonomy): Eukaryota > Metazoa > Chordata > Aves > Charadriiformes > Charadriidae > Anarhynchus > Anarhynchus alexandrinus. The sequence continues at coordinate 951,060 of VUYV01000051.1, read as the reverse complement.
TATTTTCTGCCAGTGCTTATCTGATATATCAGGAATATAATTAGAAGCCAGTAATCGTGGAAGGGGGTTGATCTGAGAAGTTGGTCTCCAGTGTGCGTGCTAGAGCTATATTATCAGTGCTCCCTGTTGAGACAGATTACTAGTACCCAATCTTGTTTAGTGTTTGGGATTAGAATTGCGCTCTAATTACATCTTGTTAACATTTCTTTTTTGTAATATCAATTCTAATTTTGTAAGCACATGCCTATCCTTTTAGTTTGCTAGAATAAATATAACTTCTTTGTTTCTACAATCTTGTCTTAAAATAAGAATAGGCTTAACATGATCTGACAGTCATCAAGCACATTATTTCTTAGAAAGATATTTCACCCCTCGAAATACGTAAATACTATCTGTTGGCTTCTGTAAACCCAGATGTGTCTTGGACTCTTCAGAATCGGGGTGTGGTTTTTGAGACTGCTGTCAGATCAATGCAATCTCCACTGCAGCATATGAACCGATATACAATTGCATGTAACAGAGAACACAAAGCCAGATCACGATGCCAGGGGCATCCCATTAATTTTGCAAGATCCATCCTTCTGAAAAGTTTAGCAATACTTGCTACAATTTATCTGAAAGAAGAGGAAAAAATATTGCCTCCAATTGTTTTGGTTGGTTTCATTATTGTATACTCTTACATATAGCAAGTACTAAGAATTTTCATACGATATATTTCTCTGCAGTAAAACTCACACACAAATGCTTTTATGCATCGAAGTATTACTTCAGCCCCTCTCTAAAGAAGAAGTAATGACAGGCACTTTTTTCCAGTTTAAAAAAGCAAAACTAAAACAAAACCTAAAATGAATGAAAAGTTCTCTTTCCTCAGTGAATCCTTAAAGTAAAGCAAATACAACTGATTTTTGTTTTGCGTCTGCCTCAGGATCTGGCACATCCTGGATCAGCTTGCCAGTGCTTGGCTGCTTAGTTCACTGGAAAGAAAAAAGATTAATAAATTTTTTTTTTTACAACAATTTTTCTGGCTTCTGGCAAAGTCCTTTTCCCTCCTGGAAGCCTTCCCAATAGTTGCGGTTCCTGATGCCTTTTTCTATGGACAGCTCAGACATCTCTGGGCTAGCTTGCCTTCTGCAGTCCTCTAGATTTCTTTGCTGTGCTTTTTGGATCAAGTTCCCAAACCCTTACACTCAACAGCCTTCTTACAACTCCTGCCTTCCGCATGCTCTTCTGTTTTCTGAGCTGATTCTGGCACCAGTTTTTTCATAGTTCCTTTCCAGCAATGAGTCAATCTGTGGTGCAAGTCTCAGCACAGCAGCTGCCTTCATCTTCCTCTTATTTTAACTAGCAGTACTCTGCTTAGCATCTTACACAAGGCCAAGCTTTAAAAAGAGTTGTAGAGGTCAGCAGCAGCTTTGTTCCCTTTTGTATGGAATTCACAATTCCTCCAAGGCTCATTCCTTCTCTCAAGTAGTGCTCCAACACGGATAAATTCTCTTCACTTTTGCAGCAAGTTTTCAGATGTAGGTGCCTACTTCAATGGTGCAGGCAAACCCACTCGCTGAGAAAATGGTTGCAGTTTGATAAGAAAATATGGCACGACATACTTGAAAGCTGGGAGCTTGCTTTAGATTTCATCTACTGAAAACAATCACTTACTTGCACGCATATACTTTCTCTCTCTCTTTTAACCCCAAAAGTCAATGCAGCTATGGAACACTGATATGAATCTGACTTTGGATTCTAATGGGCACAATAAAATAGCCTAATCCTTGTCTCAGTCTTCTGATTTGCATCTACTCAGCCATAATGAAATGTAAGGAAGCCATGAACTCTTCTATGAAACTTATGCTGCTAATGAGGATATGCAACCTAGAGGAAAAATACCCTTAAGGGAACCAGGAAAGGAAATTTATTTGCTGTAAAGACAAGATATTTGACATAAATCCGGCTTGCCGCTCTTAGAGACAGACCTCTAAAGCAGAACCAGATTTTTAAAGGCAGCTCTTCCATATAATTTAGAACAAAAAGCATTCACACTATCATTTTCCTGTGCCACAAAATATCTGTTAGCTTTGGGATTTAGCTATAGTCACAAAACCACTACTGAAGCCCTGAGATAACAAGGAACTCAGCATGCACCTAACTTCAAGAGTGTAAGGAGCCCATTCTTCTCAATGTGGAGCACAGGTTGCACTGGCACATGTAATCAGATCAACTTGCTATTTTATGTTTTTATATATTGAAGATACTAGTACCACCACGAAGATCTAAACAAGTCTTTCTTTACAGTTCCTTACACAGCCTGGTCCTTTTTGGTGTATTACAACAAAACAGATCATATCCTATCAATCTTACTTTCATGCATACCTTATTAAAATGCTGTAATTATTTTTGAATAAAATCTGTTTTTAATTAGTCAATCATTTCTGTAACCTGAATTGTCATATCATAGAAAGATGTGTACAGAAAGAGTGTAGGAGTTGAAGTCAAATCTAAAATAGGATTCTGGCATTTGAAGGTTATTTGTCATATGGAGATTCATGCCATATCAGCCATTTTATATATGGCTACAAGGGAAACATCTGCAAGGTCTAACAGCTGATAAAGAGTAACCTGCCCTGTTACTAAAAAAAAAAGGAAGACTGCATTTTATTCAAAGGCTGCAGATAAGACTTAATGAACTGAGATTTCATAATGGAGAAATGATGGATAACACAGACCTAATATCTTCCACATACACAAAGCATTAAGAAAATATGTTAAAAAGAGAATCTTAAGTGGATTTTTCTTTCAGGTATTTGCAGCCCTGCATAAAATACGTATTTAACAATTTTAAACAACTCTCAACATCAACTTTTCCAGAGATGTTATTTCTAAATTAAGATCGTACAATTCCCTCCCCCTCTCCCACCCATGTTTTGGCAAGCATTACTAAAACACATTATTTTAACCAGGATAGAGCATGCAGGCTCAGAAAGGGCCTCGGGATATTAGCTTTGCTGGCCATTTTCACAGAGAAGAGGTTAAGCCGCATAAATTTTAACAGTACTCTTGCTGGTCATTTCAGAGAGAAGCAAAGCTAGTTGGTGGCAGGATGGAATTAGAAGTTAAAGGAGGGAAAAATAGAAGAAAAAAAGAGAAATCTTTTCAGTGACAATAAACAACAAGCTTGACCTTTTGGAGGGGGGTACTCTTCCCTAATGCTGTAGCTCAAATGAGCTGAAAAGGAGATCTTAGCCCCACAGAACGATTTATAAAATGGCGAACCCTATGTCAGAAGAAATGAGGGAGTCTAAATGACAGTGGACAAAGGAATTAATCCCCACGACTGCAGGCAGTGTTTCACTTTCAGCTAAGTCTCAAACCAGATTCATTTGCATCTGCATACTGATTTAACTCCTTTGCAATTCTGTTTAGCAAAGGCCTAGCTTTGTGTCTCCACTCAAATGAAACGAAACCCATATATTGTTAAGTAAGTCCCTGACACTTCATCTGGCTAAAGCTAGTACTATAGGTTGGTTTTGGTTTCTGAGGTATTAAGGCATGTGAGTTTCCAAATGAACAGAAGTCTCAGAGACAAACAGAACTTCCGCTCCAGATCAAGCCTGTCACACCGCAGCCCTTCACAATATTTGTAGCCTTGTCACCAGTTTTCCTTTCAAAATATATCGCTGAATCCAAACTTTAATCTAAAACATTTTATTTGGCCGGGAACTGCTACTTCTCAACCAAACGCTAATTGTGCCAACATTTTTTTCTTGTCTCTGAGTCGTATTCTTGAGAAGATCATTAAATATGTTACAAGACTTGTCCTTCACAGCAGTGATAGCAGACTAGTAAGTAAAGAGGCTTTCATCATCTAACAACTCTTAGCTGCCAGCGTGCTTTACTGCATATTAGTGAATAAAATGGGGTAACCATGTGCTGTACAAGTAAAATTGGCTGAAGCGATCAATATGATTGGCTTCCACTCGTGTGGTTTTCATAGCCACACAAATCAGTACACATTTGCCTAATCGCTCAGTAGGTGTTAAATAACCGAATGTGTGTTTTAGGACTGGCATTTAAAAAACATTAAAACCATTTAAGGTGAATAACTGCTCCTAGGAATGCCAAAAGGGAAGTATGGTACCAAGATTTCTACATTGTTAAAAAAAAAAAAGAAAAAACCCACAAAAATAAAAAAAAAACCTATGCAAGCAAATGCATCTGGTGAAAAAATTACTCTGTGAAATGCATTGGTAAAGTAACTTTATTCTGTAACTACTTTCATAATTCAGCTCTTATGTTACCCGTAATGCTCCCAGGTCTGTGTGGGACAAAGGGAAGTTTGCATCCAAAAAAGTGATACATGTGGTTTTAATTGCTTTTTGCAGGGAAGTCAGGGTCCAATGTAAAGAAAAGTTATTCCAAACTCCAGCTTGCAAACCAGGTTTTCATGTGAAAATTTCCAATAAAAAAGCAGCAACAGATGTGGCTGAGGCTATTAACTTGCTTGGGACATTTTTTTTTCAGTCTGTCCACTTCCAATCAACTGCCATCTACTTCTTCCTAATCAACACTGTTTTCACTTAGCACAGTCGAGACTTCCCTCACAAAACCTCTTCCCACAAAGAATCAGCAGTACATACAGCATTGTCCAATACTTTTCCATCCCTTCAGTTCTCTTTTTTTAAAGTAATGTACGCCTGAATTTTTCCTTTTATTCTTGAAATCATAGATTTGATGTAGAGTATCATTTTTAAGTGAGGTAATGAAATATGGTATCAAACTTCTGCATAGCAAGGTAGTGGTCTGTTCTAAAACTAACCAAAGCAAAAGAACTCAACTTTGAACTTCTATAAAATATTACTAACATTCTCCTAATTTGATTCCTTGGTCTTGGCCACAGTAACTCAGGACATTAGGCACAGTAAGCCTTCACTTACAGAAACTGTATCCAATGACACAGTACAATTTTAATGCCCTCAGAATAAATGCTACCTTTTTTCTTAAACTTCATCTAAGAATTTCTGTAACTGAGAAGTATCTGCTGTTACATACTCTACACTCCCAGCTACCCGTAAATGTGTTTAATTCTGCAAGAGAACCATTCTTATGTGGGTGGAAAGCAGCGGAAGATGGACTATGCAAAGCTGAATGCTGGGGGCCAACCTAAAGGTTACCAGAGGATACCAGTAAGTTCCAAGTGAACACGAGGATATGAAATGCTCTGAAAAGCATTGAGGCTTTCCTTCTATGCATATTCTTACCATGACATACCACCACGCCGATCCTTGGTTTGGCAAGAGAGAACTTTTCAAATGAGAACACCTGACCATAGTGAACAAAACCCTTTAGTTCAATAATATTTTTTCAGGGATGAAAATTTTTGGTAAAGAAGTCATCCCAGTAGCAAATAAAAAAAGGGAGTTTCTCAATTTGAATAATGAACTTGGAGATTATTTTATGTGAAAAGATAGCCCAAAAACGATTTGATGAGTTCTGCAGCCTAGCAAGCTGAATCAATGGGAGTACTATTTTTAAAGACAATCCCCGAGAACTGTTTTTTGCTGTCCTTCTTAAGTGAGTTTGCACCCTGTTCTCATCAGCCTTAACATTCACTCTGTTCTCTTAAGCCTTAGCATAAAAAGGAAGAAAGGAAAGGAACAAACAAAATTCCCAAGGTTTTCAGATATTTTTCACATTAATGTTTCTAGTTATTCAATGGCCATTCACAACATACATACAATTCTTCTATAATTCAGTGACTTATAATTGTGGATCCTACTCATGATGTCATCTTCAACCTGAGAAAAAAGTCTGTGTGTCGTTAATGATTATATTTCAAATATGTATTTTCAGTTGATTTGAAAGTGCAAAGAAAAGTAACCAAATTAAGATGCTTTGGCATATGTTAACCCAGTGCCCAACATAGACTTCTTTCAGGTTGTTCGGGAAACTTTCCTAGTAATTTTAACATACTTTTAAAAGGAAATTCCTGGATGTAACTGGGTGATATCTAGCTCTTTCGAGACTGCGGACACATGTATCCTCTTGAGCATTAATTTGGCTGGGAGGTTGGAAATATCAACAGTTTACGGAGTAAAGCCCGAGAAGAACAAGAAAAAAAATAATCCTGTTTATAAGAACACTGCAGCCATGAAACATTTGTTAATGTTCTATAAAGGGCTCCCAAAGTTCATTAAAAATAATATAATCCTTTCTGCTCTCTTCTTGAGAAAAGGCATATTGCCTCTGTACATAACGACAAGGACATACTGGACAGGGATTCTGGTATCCACAAAGTCTTTCATCAAGAACAGCAGCATTGCCTCCATCATGCACTCAGACTGAGGTTGCAAATTACTTGACCAATGGAATTTGCTTGACAAATGACACAAAAAACTTTTGCAATACATCCCTGCTGTTACTTTCATTTTCTGTGCCTCTTTCTTGTTTCTCCTCTATGTCACTCTTTCTCTGCAGCAATGTTCAAATCTCAATTCTTCACTGCTTTAGTACCTCCATTCTCCTAAACAATAGCAGGAAAATGTCACAGACGAATGGATTTCAGATCTGACAATAAAATAGTGTATGGGCAAGGGGCTTATATTTGTGCTTTAAAGCCACCAAGGCCAACAATATAAAACTAACTACAGAAACAAAGTTATGTCATGCAAGCTGTACTAATGTACCATGCCACCTGCGAGGCTGGTGGATTGAATATTTACTGAGTTTATCTATAGGATTTCTTGGAGCAAACAGCAGCAGAAGACAGAGAAGACAGTTTTAGAGCAAGAAGCTTTCCAGGATCTAACATCAGAGAAGAGAACCAGGCCCTCTTCCATCCACAGAAGTCTCTATTGCCTGCCAGGGAAAACATACAAACAAGAAGTCTTGCTCCAATATCTGCCTACCTACCTGCACGTGTTTATTTTAAGCCAATTACACAACTCTATGCTTCTCATTTTATCTGAATACAGGCATTTTCTCTAATCAGAGATGAAAACAAGTAGTTGAGAAGAAGAAAAGAATGTCCTACGGTCTACAGAAAAGTCAAAAGACTTGAGCAGCACCTGGGCGAAAGGATTAAGTTAAAGAATGGCTATACAATAAGCGTACAAATATATTATTTTTTCAATTCTTTCTCTTCTTACACAAATCCAATTTCTAGACATCTAAGACCTGTACAACTTCAGCATGTGAGATCTCCCACTGCTGTCAATATGCCTACAGTCATCATCATGCTTGAGAAATTCTCTGAAACACACTGTTAATAAAAAGCCATGAACGGAAGTATACCAAGAAAGTGCTTAGTTTTCTCTCATTTTGAGACTGTAATTATCTGTTTGATATAAATGGCTCAAAACAATATACAAAACTAAGCATTTCAATAATCACAAAAAATGACAGTAGTTCAGATAATTACCACAAAAATAATTATGAAATATTGGTGTTACCATGTAGCAATGACAGAGTGGTTGAAACGATGACTAATTTGCACTTGTACTGCTCAAATACAGAATTCAAGATCCTGATGCTACTACTGCAAACACTTGGGCTCTGGGATCTAGCCACTCTCCACAGGTTAAGTTTCAGGACATCTGTTGGGTGATCACTTCCCAATTTTTGGCTTTCTGCTGAAACAGAATTACTTTTTTTTATATATATAGACTATCCTATGCCCATTTATTCACAATAATTTTATATTCCAGTGATTTGATTAACTTGGAGAGCTTATTCCAATTACTAAAGCACGACTTTGTTCCTGCTTACTTTAGTAACCCGTAGTCTCCATTACTCTGTGAACAGCATCATCATTAAAGAATGTGCTTTGTTCTTTTGTTGTGGGGAAAAAAAAAATCCACAATTCTGTCTTTGTTGGGTTTGGGTTTTGTCTTTTTAGTTAACGCTCGGGAACTAATAATTTCTTTTTTGTTTCCCAAATGTTCTTTCTTATCGGAAAAACTTAATACTATAACATTTCTCTATTTCTTATGTGGTTGTAACAAAATACAGTGGGAAATCTTTAATTTTATAGCTTCATAATTAAGATAAGTGAAGCTGAATAAAGAACTGCTCCTATAAAACCAAAGAACACCAAGGAAAGATTTGTAATTAGTATGGGCTCATAAAGATTCTACAGAGAAAATGTACGTTTTTGTACATTATAAAACATTCTTCTGAGGCCAATGCAAATTAATATTTACAAATTGTTCTGAATCTTTTTCTCTAAGTATACAATAGTTCACTTGTTAACACTGACATATTTATCTGGCCTTTCCCAGTTGTAGGAAAAAATTATGTCAATTTTCCCTCAGACTGCCTTCCTATTCTGTCACACACATTATTTCATGAAACATGAATCCAAATGTTCTGTTTCTTTTCAATTTCCTTTCACCACAAATTCCAGAGTCCCCTCTCCATGGCTTTTAGTAACAATTCAGCCTTTCTAGTCTAATGGCAAAAACTCAATACTGCTGTCTTTAATCAGGCTACTTTTCACTTCAATGTCTTCAATACTGAAGATTCAACCCTTTGTTAGAACGACTTCTTTCCAGGTCAGAAGTTATGCCTATGATTCTACATTAAGCATCCATTCTTATAAGAAACAGCAAGGCTTGATGAGATGGCTGAAAAACACAGAACACTCACACACCACAGGAAAAAAAAAGTAACGAATTTTAATATAGCACATCTTTTACAAGTTACATTAATCAAGTACTCAGGCACTACTAAAAGACTCAGGTGACTTTGTACTGGGATATGGGCCATTAGAATTATAGTTAATGCAAAAGTAACCCATATTACCTAGAAAAGAAAAAAAAAAAAAGGTGATGTTTAAATAATCAGAGGGAATATCTTTCTCTCTTTCCTTTCCAAATTAAAGAACCATTTCTTAGTTGGTTCAAAACATCTACAACTGCAAGTCTGTGTCAGACTTCTGACAGCTGAACAGATGAAGGTCCAAAGAAGCTGGGTTCAAATTAGGATCGCAAAATTGACATGTTCCTGATACTTTCTATCCCGCAAAGCTCACAAATATAAGATGTGACAAACTGTACAAATAAGGGGACACCATTTACTGATGCACTGAGGAGAAAAACAGCATTAATAAGTGGATTTTCTTTTTCCACTAGCTGCTGTTTTTGAATGGTTTGTCCTGTGCACAACATACCGCAAACTCTAACCTCAACGTGACAAAGTGAGTCACAGGTACACAGGCAAATCCCTACAAAAGTTAAGAATGGAAAATCATTTGATTAGAAGAAATACCTGTCTTTTACATACTGCAGAAAGGCAAATCTGCAGCCTGCAATATAGTTTGATACAGACTGAATAGGAAAGTCTTACACATTGTCTGTTTACCTCATCTAACCTCATCTAAGAACATCCTTGATTGTGAAGAACAACCACACTTGATCAGTCACATCTCTCCATCCCAAAGGAGTGGCATACTCCAAAGGAATGCCATATACAGCTAGAAACTACGCATGCAAATAGAACATAATAGCAACCAGTACGTAAGAGAAATAAAAAAAAACAAAATCCCCTGGATCTGTGGTACAGCTGATGCTATGAAGGCTAATGTTCTAAAAACCCTTTATGATCTTTTGTTACTGAACAACAGTATATGCAATAACCCAACTGAGCAACATAAGCTGTGAGCACAGGGGATAAGCATTCTGAATTCTGTGCTCATATGAAAGATTCAGGTCCCCCTTCCCTCTGAGAGCTGAAGAAGGACAAACACCTGTGCTGATGCTTGAAGCCCACTCGTGTGGACTTCATATGCATAAACAGAGACCTGCTGCCAGCTGCAGATTCTGTTCAATCAATAATATAAACTTTAGGTTCTTTAGATCTATGTCCCACTGTAAGTGGGGCATATATCATGAAGAATTTTTTTCAAGAGATAGCCTACACTATGAATTGAAAGTAGCATAAGAAGTGGATCTCAGGGTAACTCAACATAAAAAAAAAAAAAACAAACCAGGAACATTGTCTGTTCCATTGGATTGTGTACATTTTAGGACTCTGTTCCAGAAGAACCAGATGTTTGGTTTTAAAATATATACATTAAGCTCAAAATTGGTTACTGAAATGAACAGCAGTTCTGATTCAGATGTGTTTATAAACATAGAGGTTATGCTGAAAGATATACAGGCATTTAAAAATGCTATGTATATTTGCGTATGACTATCTGTATGTAAACTGGCCTGAAGTGTTATGCTTTGATTAATCCCTAAAAGGCAAACTTTCAAAACTAAGGACAATTTACAGTAACAGCAATCACAGAAATCATACGGAAAAAAAACCCACGTTACTTATGGGAAATAGAGTTATTTATTTAAAATTGGGGATTTCGCTCACACATCCTTCCTTCTGCAATACCACTCCTTTTTAAGGACACAGACGGTAGGCACGGATTTGCTTCAACAGTGTCAATACCAACGGAAGATGTAAGCAAGTCACTGATTGGGAAGAGCATCAAAAATATGGCTTTTCAGCTTTGAAAAGTTGTAGCACCTCACAGAGCCAGTGGCAAACAAAACTGCAGTTTGTCTCTTAAATGGGTAGGACTACATACCAATTGGGAATTACCTAAAGTCTTATGGGTTTTATCTAACCAGGTGACCTGGAAATCTGTCCAAATCAAAGTATTTTTTCATGGGATATAAGTAAGGAAATGCTAAAAAGTAGTTTTCTTTCTAAAGACATTTTCATATGTTTAAAAAGAAAGAAAAAATTTAAATATGGAATTGTAGAAGCTGTCTTGGACTTAAAAGTTCTCCTGAGGTCAGCGCTATATAAGAAAGATGACTCTAATGAGTCAAGGAACTAAGGCAATAAAAGTGAGATACTGCAACCAGGTTATTGTCCCTAGATCTGATCTGAAGAATGAGGAAAAAAGAAACTTTTGAAATGCTAGCATCGATAACCTTGAAGACAGTTATTAAAAAGTACAGAATTTGTACAAAACTCTACAGTTTTCTACAGCAAGTCCGTAATGGAATATACCATGATTCTCTCTTTCCTATTAAAAGAGGAAAGGGACATTTTGAAAAGACCAAGCACCTTTTATTGGGATGTTGAAACAGATTCTCACATTTCCAATCCCCTGGTAGAAATTAAAGCACCAAAGTTCCAGGTAAATCTTAATAAGGCTATGTCATTGAATTTATCTAACAGTGAACAAAAGGAAGGGAAATATTATTCTAAGAGCGTTATTCAGTCCTTAGAGAAAAAGTTTCCCAGAAGACTGATGCCTGAGTACGTAGTTAGAGCCGAACAGGATTTTCACAACATACTTCCAGGGGATGCATAACTCATGCTCTGTGATCAAGCAATTGTATTGTTCTGATCTTGCTTGTCATGGCACTTGAAGCCTTCAAAATAATACTATGGCTAGGAAAACACTTTTATATGCTTTCTACAGACAGAGAACTGAAGCACAGATAAGTCAACATGTCCACAGTCACACAAGTTGCCAATGAATAGGGAAATCGGGACAACCGAGCATCAGATGAGCCTTCTAACTCTTCTGCTTTGGAGACTATGGAAGAGGACCTCAGTGCTCACAGGGAAGGAAGTCTGGAGAGAACTCACAGTGCTAATTTAATTCCTCTTACCGTAATCTGGTACTTTGTGCTATCCTAATCTGGAACTAAATTAGATGTAAAACTGGTAACTGCAAAAATGTTCTGTTAGTCTATTAAGGACTGAATTAAGCACTGTATTTGGAGGAAGACTGAACAGAGTTCTTTATAGGGAAAAATTCCGTGTTCTGTTGATCCTACAAACCCAAAAGCAGCTAAGATTTCATCTAGAGTTTTTAGCATATTCAGTTGTGACAAGATTTAAGGCAGATTTGTTTGACAGATCGCATTTTGTCTCTTCTACTTAGCTGGCAGCGTATGCACGTACAATACACCTTTGTGCATTGTAATCTGTGTATGAGTAAAAGACTCAAAAATGTATATTAACAGGTACGGACAGACAGTGACTTCCTATTTAACCTGATGTACAAAGCTAAAATCTCACCTTATTTACATATGTACAGCTTAACTGAAGCCAGTGAAGCTCCCTCTGTTTGCTTAGGCTAAGAATATGGCCCAAGATCTATAATGCAGTAAGTCTCTAAGTACTTCATCTCAACTGTGCAAAACCACTTCTACTAGATACACTGATCATTGATTCCTTTTTCAAGTGTTAGACTTTGTCTATACAAATTATCTCGTTCTGTTTCCTTGCTTTTACTTGGCTTTTGCTGCTAGCAACCCAAAACTTTCTCCCACCATCTCTCACTCATGTTTTTGGTACCAGGAAACCCAGAGCCACTCTATAAAACTCGATGCATGTCGAAAAGGCTATTCTGAGTGTTCTGACTTGGCTTTAAGCCAATAAGATTATTTTGCAGGAAACGGACAAAACTGGAACGTATTTTCTATTTACACTGATAAAGTCAGTCAGCTGGAATATATTAAAGAATTTGCTGGAGCTAAATTAAATTTTCTAGTAACTGCATCACCTGATATAGAAGTAACAGAACTTCTCAATTATAATGGGTTATTTGAAGACCTGTTTCTTTCAGATTTTATGTCCAAAATGATGACACAGGAAACAACTTCAACTCTGCTTGATGGTGTACAGCTCAAGATCAAGCTTTTACTCTTCTGTGGCTGGGAGTAAAATTACACTCAATTTTAAATTATCTCTAATAAGCAGCATGTGCTAGTACACTTGTCAAAATTGCTCTGTTTACAGCAACAGCGGAAATAAGTATTTTTCAATAATTGACTCATATTTACAGATGCTGAGTTTTAATTATGATATATAATGGTAATTAGGAAAAATGTGGAATGCAATACATTTAATAGAAGATTTGATTTTCTGTGAAATGAATGAGAGTCCTTAAGAAAAAGATGGAATCAACTGAGCCACAAATGGAGTGATTCTTGGTAAGTCTTTTTAGACATTTGCTACTGTACAAAGATTTTTAAATCCTCCAGCTTAATTTCTCATTTTCTTTCTACATTTATACCTAAAAATAATCTGAATTATTAGAAGAGCTACACTAGTAAAAATAAAAGCAGGAAAAATAAAAGCAGGAGGCAAGCCAAGGAAATACTATTACACAATAAAACCCCAAATACTCAAACCTTGGAAACTATAAACAAGTAAAGTAAATTCATTGTTCTAACAATAAATAGTTAGGGCCTACAAATATCAATAATGTCAACCAGCAGGACTAGCAAACCAACCTGTTATTGTTTTGTGACGGTGTTAGTGGTCTGTGTTGTGTTGATATCCCAGATTTTCGTTTCCAATTTAATAGCTGAACTTGATTTTATTAAATACCTGCATTATAGGTTTTCTCTTTTATGACTTTTTGGCTCACAAAGAATGAGCAGAAGTGCTTTAAGGTCCCCAGGGACCTCTTCTTAGTACACTGCTATTTCCAACTGGTTTGGGTTGTGCATTTGGCTTGTTGGCGTTTGGGTTTTTTTTTTGAAACAACGATCTAAACATAAAATCTCTATTGCAAGCATGCAGATGATAGAGAGATTAGTAAGCACATAAATAATTAAAGAACTCAAGCAACTTGGCTACTGCTACAGAATAATCTACCGGGTTAAACAACGACAAATCAACAAAAGATATTTTATACTGACAAATCTAAGATAACACCTTTGAGATTAAAATACAACTTAGCGTAATAAAAGAATAAAACCTGAAGTTTGGAAGGTCTTCATAGAGCACAACTAAAACAATACAGATTGCAAGCCCCCAAATAAGCTACTGTTGGACGGGGAAGAAGTATAGCCACAGCAGTATGGCACCATGCCAGAGCCCGACTAAACTTGGCATAACACTGCTCTGGGAGACAATCTGGTCACAAGCAAGTGAAACTAATCTAACATTACGCTACCACTGAAAAAGGGTTACAAATTTCTCTACTTCTGGCCAGAAGGCAGCTGTAGAGCTCTTCATGGAGACTTGGATCAGCTCACTGATTCAAATGGAGACAAGAGTGGGGTTTTTTTTGCATGGTAGATTAGTCAGATGAGCAAACTTGATTCACCATGCTACAACTCGGGTACAACAGCCAACGCACAGGGAGGAATGGGAACGTGTGGCTGTGGCTGAAGTAAGAACAGCCCGTTCCCTCCAGCAGCAGTGTAGGCTTTGACCAACTTTTAAGCCAATAAATAGCTACACTGCTTCCAGAACCACATCAAGAAAAACATGCCATATAGCAGTGCTTGCAGACAACTGCCATAACATATGTTTCTAATGTAATACGGTGACAACAACAACAACAAAAAAAAAGCAGCAACAATACAACAATCACTGGTTGTATACAAAGAGAAATTTCAAGTACAAGTGAAGAACTGGCTACACCTTTACACGGTGATAGAAGGCAACCTAGCAGTTTTCACTCCCAAAGCTCAAGATAGAGGCAGCCATCGCTTTTAAGTCTCAAGACAGAACCTAGTCTTCCAGGCTACACTTAGGACTGTAAGGAAATCACATTCTTCCTTTGATTCCCAGCAAGTCTAGATCACTATGTCAAAGTGACCACATGCATTCTGGTCTGACTGCTTTCAGTTTTCACCTTTTATTATATTTTTTCAATTTCTGGGAGAAGGAAAGCTGGAATAAAAGGAAAACTCTTAATTCCTTGAAAATTTTACATATTGGTCACCAACTACAGAAGAATTACTGTTCTTAGATACCAGCCTGTGTGCATTGGTTGCCCACAGAGAGTCATGGTGATCCCCCCATGTATAATCAGATGGGATGTATACTGTAGGTCTTATTGACAGGAAGGGAGGGAAGAAAAAAATCTTCTCCCTTTTCAGCATGCATGATGACACACCTGCTGAGATCATCTTAGCAAACTAATCATTTTGCATAGACCTCAAAAATTGTTAATGTTCTAGTCTCTGCTGTTTTCGGCTGTTCTACAAAATAATTTTATTTATATAAAGTTACCAGTCTTAGCACGCAGATAACTGGGTGAAATTTAACAGATGTGACATACACAGTCCCAGTGAGACTAAATGGTTTATTGATCTTCCCAATCTTAAACATTATGAAAGCCAGACCTAGTGTGCATAGCAGACAGGTCTGAATTATGATGAATCCCCAGATGAAAACACCAATTGTGGCTAATGACAATTTGGGTGCCGGGGGGAGGGGGGAGAGGTGTTTAAAAAAATAAATCAATGCAATATAAAATAATTTCAACTTTAACTAATTTCATTTGACTGAGCATGCAGCCAGATGCACCACATGGACTTTGAGAAGATCTTTACTGCATGTATGCTTACAGGATTATATGCAGATCTGTATACCATCAGGTAGAATTCATAAGCCATCGATTGTGCCATGCTTCCTGTAATGATGCTCATCAAGGCAAAAGATGTGAGTCACAGCCAGAGGCACAGGGGACAGCAAAAGACTTCTTGCATTTTTCTGAATATATGCCGGTTTGTTTTGGTTCAACATGCATAAATAAATTAAAAAAAATAACAAAAAAGACAATTTATGTAGACATTTCGCTTGCTCGTGTTTTGAAATCATTCAGGCCATGGACTGCTCTTGCTGCATTTGTACAGTATTAAGCATAACAATGTCCTGGTCATAGCAGAAATCCCTAAGGTCTAGTGTAATATATGTAATGAGTAATAATGCAGTCTCCTGCTGTTTCCTGTGTCTCTAGCTGCTATGCTGACCTTCTTCTCTTGATAGTGCACATGTCAGCTGGCTCCATTTGCTTCTGGAATTAGCATTAAAATGGCAATCCTTAGAGATTATGCTACAGCCAGAGTAATGATAATGGAGATTTTGAAAGAATTTCTAGGGTTTTTCAGTTGCTTATTTTAAAATACTACACTTTTCCTACTACAATATGAAGCAAAGCTAAAACTTACTGTTTACTTTAAAAAAATAAAAATAACAAAAGATTACTTTAAGAAATTTGGGTCAGGAGATACATTTCTCCAACTCCATCTCTTGTTGCCAAGACAGCCTGCGGATGTATTTGTCAGAGCAATGCCATTAACAAGATTTTATTGCAAGTTTAGCTTAATTGAAAGAATAAATATTTTTCTTTTCTAAAGTAACTACTACAGACATGAAAATTCCTGCAAACTTTGATCAGATTTTAAAATGAAAGAGAAACTAGATTCGTTTAAAAAATCTGATTTGCAATACTAAGATAGGTGGAAGGAACATAATACTTGATAAACAATAATTTTCAGACACTGAAGTGATTGGTTAATGAAATTTTGCACGGGCATTGCATCTTGGAGGATTCCTGTCATGCTATATGTCAAAATTGTTATATATTAAATCTAATTCCTTCTATTGAACTAAACTGTGTTTTCTACATTTGTATCGCCTGCCCTTTACCTGAAATTCAGTAGGATGATGTTGTCACAATAGATTTGCAAGACCATACAGAAGTTCAGGGATAAATAAGATTACGAAAAAGCACACAACACAGTCTGTAAAAGAAAAGCTTTTTGTTATAAGATGAATCTTATTGTTTAAAACTATGAAATTGAATTTACACTGTATGTTTATATTTTTTTTTTTCTGGTGAACATCTATATATAGAGCGAGGGATCCATATATTTGGATTCTTTTTTATATATTTATGATGCATGGAAAATATAAGGAAATACACTGATTTTGCACCACAAGCTATTAACAATGTAAAGAAACACAGTTAAGTACTGCACTTTATAAATTATTTTTTTAACATCATCCTGATTGTGTTTGCAGTGTGTCAAATCTAAACCACTATTGCCTAGTTAAGTATCTAAAAAGATTAATATCTCTAGCAAGAAAAAGAAGCATACTTTAATGTGGCAAACAGAAAGAAAAAAATCCATTGCTGAAAGTTGTAATTGGACAAATTTAGTCCAGAAAATATAGAGAAAACTCGACAGTCAAGCAATGTAGTAGATTCTCCCTCATTTAAAATCTTTTAATTAAGATTGGATGTCTGTCTTAAAGATATGTTCCAGCTCAACCACAAATTGCAGGTTGGATGTCGAAATTACTGAGTGAAATCCTAAGGCCTGTGGTATACAGGAGGTCCATTCCTGGTCTACATTTATACAGAGATGAAAGGCACTCTAAGTAGCACATAATTTGATTTCTGTGAATTTTGAAGTCAATGTGTGTTCTCAGGGGTCAGAAAGAAAGAAAGAATGCATGCACACAGACTGCAGTCTCTTTCTTCTAAATGAAGAGCATAAGTAACCTTTCTTGTACGACAACACATTTCTAACAGCAGTAGCAGTACTCATGCTCTAGAAAATATGCCACTGCATTAGAAAAACACAATTATTTACAGTATTTTTTCAATAGGAATAAATGTTACTTAATTAACTGATTTGTTATCGTGTCATTCAGACATCATCTCAGCTTACTATTCTACAGTTGTGAAACAGCTTAGAGTAATAATACTAGCATTAAAGACCAAGAGAATTTTACCACTTGAAATACCTACTAGCAGGTATGCATTTTCCTTCCCATTAACGCAAAATGGAATTAAACTGGACTTCTAAGAAACGCATGCCGCACAGTTGCTGTGACATGATATAAAGATTTTATAATCTCTTCATATATAGCGCTGGGTGTGTTACAGACAGAACATTCCACACAACAGTTTAAAAGTATCCCAACAAACTCATGAGAATTTAAGGGCGGCAATAAAAAAAGGCGTATTGAAAGACTTAGAGGAATGGCTTATACAGAAGCATGCAGACGTACTAACTTTGCCCTTCACTAAGGCGACATGAAATGGAACTATCCTGGAAACCGTCTCTGGGTATCAAGGGCAGAAAAGAGAGGGTCTATTTAGACTGTACAAGTCTAGTGGCTTTATTTACACCAATAGTCACCCTGAGCTTTGAACTTTAAACTGAAGCTTGGAACATACATACATTATTAAACACTGGCTATGGAGCCCGGAGCCCCGCAGACACTGCAAGGCCAGAAATGAGCCAGGCTGGGCTGACTCAGCGCTATGTGCTGTGTAAATAGATGCCCCAAAGCCCACCGGGTTACAAAATCCTTCCCTCCCCCTCCACCCCTGTTCCTGTTATTAGCGGGCTGGCACCAGGCTGGCAGCTGCAGGCAGCTCATCCCTATTCTGCTGTCAGAAGGATGGGGAGCCGGGATGAGCAACACCGGCCTTGCAGGGAAAGGCGGGCTGCTTCAGAGGAGAGACCTTGTCCATGTAAACAGCAGCACTCTGGAAACAAACAGCTCGAGATAACCTGTTCTCCCAGGTTAGCTTCCCATGCTGCTTGCCAGCCTCCGCAGCAGCGACAGGCGCTCATCTGAGAGCCACTGCAGCCCAAAAGCCATCCTTTCCATACTTTCGAGTTTTTTTGTTGCTGCTTCTCAGCTCCAGTGTCTGACTGATGCTTAGTATATCAACTTTTTGATAGACACTGGAGCACAGAGAAAGGGAACCTGCTGTCTGTACAAAAGAATTTGAGAGAGAAAAAGTAAGGTTTAGGATTGACTGTGAGTACAAGTCCTCAGCCCTGGGCCAACCCGTGTGGACATGCCGTCAGTCAAAGCCCGGCTGCACTGGGCAGCTTATCAACACCTGACATGCCGGCACGCTCTCCCGCATCGGCAGCCCGTACCCAGCCAGGCTTTCCACCCACGTGGACCAGACTCTTAGGGGCTAAAGGCTGTGCACAGAGAACGTCTCTCACTCTTGCTGACACAGTTACTTTTTGTAGCTCAAAAGTGATACGTTGGAATATGGTCCTTCTCCAAATAGGCTCATCTACATGAAGGGAAGAGAACCAAGTAAACCACAGCACATTTAAATAATAAAAAAAGGGGAGGGAAGGATGAGGCGCTATGAAATAATATGCAATTAGATTGTGGGAAGTTGCTCCAGTGATGTGAAAGATGCACCAACGTTAAAGTAATTTACACGTTAACTTAATTACTGTCCTTTGGGAAGTAATTGCATTGGTGATGGGATGATCTAACAAGTTTCTCTGTGAGTCTTTGGAAGGAAAAGTACTTAATTTTAAAATGCTTACTTGCCAGTGCTATGACATTATCACCTCTGATCATTCTTACAATACCAGTACCATTTCCCTATTCCGACTCAACTTTTAACTAAGATGTCAAAGCTGCAATTTTCATCAATGAATAAAAATGCAATGCATTTTTAAATGGCAGAATTACTCATTAACTTCACAGACTCCCTTATCTACTACTGAATGACCATCCCTGAGCTGTCTAACTGAGATCGCCTTAGGGAGTTGCTCCACTATCAGCTGAAGTAGCAGAACTCTTTGAAGTCATTCTCTTGTAACATCAAGTTAAAAAGAAAACACTGTCTCCAAGGAATTCTAATTACAGTATTTCACTTCCAGGAACATAGTTTTATACTGACCCAACAGTTCAAGGTACACACATCTTTTCCTTGTCACTATGATAAATTAATAAAGCAAAATATATATATTATGTTTCCCATGCCAGAAGGTTTTAAATACGTGGCTACAAAAAAAACAACAGAACAACCAAGGTCAGAAATCATCTCCAATAAAACAAATTACACTGTAATGAGGATTAAAAACCAGGTCATTCATCCTCTTTGCAGTTCTATTTCCAGTGTGTCTATGTAGACTATTTACTAAATTGTGTACACAAACAGATTAATGGAAGTGGAAAAGAATAGAATAAAATCAGTAACAAGGAGAATGTCAACAGTTCAGGTTACAGTTTTTGTTGCTACAGTTTTTGTTGCTATAGCTAAATACAAACCAGCTAAATAGGTTGTATAAAGTTTTATTTCTTTATGAGAGGCGACTTCACCCTTATTTTTAACTACAGTCAGGTAATGGAAATATGTCTGTCACTAAAATCTACGTACTTTAATTTGGTAGTTTGGAGAACAGTTTAGCATTTTGCCTTTCTGAAAAAAATAGAGGAAAAACTCTGTTCATGAAATCTCCAGAAAGGCAGTCACAAAGCAATGACTTTGTGTGGACAGGTTCTAGTGAATAGATATAAAAGTTCCTGGAGAAAACATTACTACTGTTTGGAAAATTTTGTCCACTAACTTTAAAAAAAGTGATTTGGTGCCATATGCTTCACAATCAATTTATGAATAGGGCAGAAATACAAAGATGACTGAACTAAGCCTACACAACAGTAATCTACATTGTTTACATTACAAGACTGCATTCTAATTTTTCTATAGGGAGCACTTACAGTTAAATTTTAAAGCAATATTTTTTTACATAAAAATCCTACCGGGAAATGACATAACTCGAGTATTACAGAGGCAATACGTCTAACAGATTAATTATACTAACTTAAGAATTCCAAGTTGCCTGTATTTAACCGACTGGGAAATGCACATTTCATTGTATTTTTAATGCTGTATTAATCTCCAGTATTTTAACTCACCCAGACAGTCCAATTAAACACTTTGGAACAGAGCAGTGATATATCTTAACTTTGTATTAAAGACATTCCCTGCTATGAAAGCTTAAGTATTCATTAGGAACTAGGGTGCAGTAGAAAGGACTGATTAATTAAAAGACAAAAGATACTTGCTTTTACTACTTTTTGAATGCCATGAAATAAAGCAATAGGAGGCAATGGGATGAGCTTACTTATAGTTAGTTTACCACCTTGTTTAAATGACGCATCCTGCTGAGCAAACCCAGCTTCCCGGAAACTCTGCCTCACTCCCACCATTCTTCTGGTCTTACAACTTGCATCAACCTGGGCACAACGAGAACTCATTTGATTGTGTTTCTGTAGGTTTAGGAACAAAACTTCTCTTTATTGTTCCACTGGGTAAAAAGGGCTTGGATATCAGCAGGTGTCCTTTTCTAACAACGTCACATGTACAAGACCTACGGGACAGCACTGCAGAATCTGTATCACAGAGTGAACAATGCTAGAAGTAGGCAATGGAGGAAACAAGAAGAAAATCAGAAACGTTTAAGAATTTCTATTTCTAAAGGCATTTTCCTACATACGTGTTCATGGACTCATGTGTAAATGACCCACTAATCATAAATCCTCCACAAATTCTGACATGAACAGGTGGCAGTATTTACCAGCTATGATATTATTTATATTATTCAGATATGATCACATGTATTTAGGAACTTACTACTTAACAAAATATATTTGAAAAGTAATATATCATAAACGAATAGCAGAAAGAAGACCAACATAAACAGGAAATTTCCATCAGCTTTATAAAAACAATAGCACCTTTCATATCTCTCCCCCAAATCCCTACCAATACTGCTCTCTCAACTAAAGAATTTATTAAATATATCCATATTTAATACAACTTTGTCATAAAATCAAAAACCTTGGTCATCTCCTGAAACTCCTTAAATACTTTA
This sequence comes from Anarhynchus alexandrinus, assembly GCA_008711295.1. Lineage (NCBI taxonomy): Eukaryota > Metazoa > Chordata > Aves > Charadriiformes > Charadriidae > Anarhynchus > Anarhynchus alexandrinus. The sequence continues at coordinate 929,650 of VUYV01000051.1, read as the reverse complement.
ATCAGTTACTCTGGCAGAGTTTTAGCTGGAGATTTAGGTTTGCCATTGCACTTCAGAAAAGGCGTCAGCTAACTCTACAGAGTTAAAAGGAGACCAGAAAAGGATAACCAGAAAGTCTAGATGTATCCTCAGAGTAAAAGGAGAAACATTCCTCTAAAGAATGGATAAGACTGAAAGGGAGACATGATAACAGTCCTTGTTTATGTAAAAATTCCTTTCCTGTAACTTAGTAATATATCAGACACATTTGAGTTTCTTAAACACTGCTGAGAAGTTTTACTTGGACATAGTTATCTGTTGCAAGATTTGGGAGCAGACTTGATCTGAATGGTTCAAGAAAGGTTATCTTACAACTCCTGCATCCTATTACAAAGCATGCCTCCTCTGACATGCATGCAAAGTATGAAGAGCAAAATTATTATTTTTACAGGCAAAAGTATGTATGACGATATTCTCAAGTGTCAAAACTTCTGCTTTTGATTTGCTTAACTTTAATTCTTTGAAAGGTCACACTTTCTGTCGGGAGGACAACAGGATGATCCCTTGAGGCTTGTTCTTGCTGGAGGTATGGAGTAGAAGAATGATCTAACAAATCTTGATCCCAAAAATGCTGCCATAGAATGAATCAAACCTTGGCACTGTCTAATGCAGAAACTGTGACTTCTGTGCTATTATCTTTAAGTGGTGGTCTTATGTTTACTTTGAATCATAAACTGAAAACAATAATCTAAAACTATAAATGTTTTTAACAAACGAGTCATTGATCAAGGCAGTCTCAATTTCCATGAACTGCATCCCACAATTCTTTGCAATGACTCCAAGTAAACTTGGTTTTGTCTGTCGTGATAGCATCTGGAGACAAGAGACTTTTTTTAATTATTTTTTTTTCCTTTTCACTCAGTTTTTTTTTCATTTATTCTGGATGAACATGGAGATATGTCAGCAAGTTAACAGATGTTAAATGCTAATTTCAGAGGTTTCACAATAGTTTGCAAAATCACTATATTGAAAGGTTTAACAGGTTTTATGTAGAGAGAAATGTAACGCTGAAGACTGGCAGGGATGAGAATTCCAAAGACTTTCTTCATACTGCTAGTCACTATCACAGTGAATAAATCTTTCAATTTCAGATGTGCATGTGCATTTATGTGCATGTGCGTGATTACAAAGTCCCAAAATATCAGTAGTATGATGATGGAAAAACACAGGACTAGACAAATGCACCTAAATTAAAAATATTTATGTGAATGGTAGAGTCCAAGTTACCTGAAGATGCTACCTCTTGTCAAATATAGCTCCCTGCTTAAATTCTGAGGGCAATTCCAATGAGGCCTTTCTGCATCCAAACGCAACATGTGTTTTCACTGGGCATTTTCTTCTTTATTGCTAATATGTGATAAAAAGCAATTTATAAGAATAACCAAGCCAAATACAATATTTGTTACACCAGTGTTTCGCTAAAAGGGATAACAAAAACACTGTAATTTTGCATAATGAGTAACTGGGAGACACTTCAATGATAAAGGCACTACAAAAACATATACAAGGCAGAACTGTTCAATACTGTAGTCTTAAAATATTGCCATTGCTGCAGGGGATATTTCCACCCTACAGGATGCTGTCTGTAAAAACAAGTTCCTACACAGTTTCTACCTATTATACCTGCAGGACACAATGAGATTTGAAAGATTCAGTGTTGTGTGAGTGATGCTTTCAAATAGAAGTAGCTTTCCTAAAGAAGCAAGGTTTATATGGATAGATTACCTGTCTCCTTCTAACAACTGTGGAACACAGTCACTTTCAACCAAATTTAAGATCAGGCTAAGGTCTCCGAGATAATTACACTCCTACAAGTTCTGTGAAAATGAGCAGCTAGAGACAGAAGAGTCTAAATCAGTGTTTCCAGTAAGAAAAAGGCAATCAAAGCTTTTAGGCAGTAGGTGGCTCACAAATTGGCATAAACATACATTAATCGCAATAGCCCCATGGCTTCCCTGAACACCAAAGAGTACACAGAAATTAAGTGGGGTTACATGCATACCTATCTATATGTTGAGAAAGAATCAGGAAGCAACCATCAGAACTTAGGTTTTCCACTTTGAACAGTATTTTTGCCTTTGACTGCCTGTAAATTTGGGGGTTTAACAGAAGAACTCCGGGTATCAGGACAGAGCCCTCCAATGTACAACCCAATGTTAGGAAAGCTTCCCATGATGCTTCTCTACCGCCGCCATGGAGAGGATCCACTCCTCTTCCCAACCCCTTCCTCTGTTGCTGTAAGAAGCTCAGCTCCATGCATAGCGACAGAGTCTAAGGCAAATGGAAGGTACCATTATATAACTACGGGATATTCTTGACATTTCAAAAACATCATCAGACCAACAGAGCAGTAAAAACATTTTGGGTTTAATGATCTAACTGCTTTGTGTTATTCATGTGCTCTAAATGATGCAAGTTTCAATGAGCAAATGAAATGAGAAAAGGACTGGACAGGGAAAATTTGTGTCCCTTCCGATGCAATTATACATACAACAGTCCATATCTACCTAGCCCAGTTTTCCATTTCTCCTAATTAAAAGCAATATATCAGGACAGTTTTATTGTGTTTTTCTAAAGATGAATGTTTTGACTTATCAGTTTGACATCTTCAGCATCAATTAACAACTGGACCTCAAAAGGGCATCTCCTGTTACGAAGCTTAATTTCAGATCCATTCCAAAGCCTACTAACAAAAGCCTTTGGACTGAATCCTCACTTACATTTACATTTACAATGTATAGCAAAAGGACTGAATAATAATATCAGATTTGAGTAAAAGCATTATTTGCCTTTTTTGCATGTTAGGCTCTGTCTTTCAGAAAAACTATGCAGGAGATACCCATAAACTAACCCTGAATCAAACGGTCCTGTCAAACCCTCAGCGTAACACACCACAGAGATGCCAGTTTGGGTCTCGAAAGCAAGAATATGCCTCATCACTGCAGTACTGTGACCAAAACAATAATTCTATCATCTCCATGAGAATACAGATTATTTTATGGCCGTATGATACAATCATTGCTGGCTGCACTGTGCCCCATCATGCCGACATACAAAATGCTATTCAAGGGGTTTTTGTCTTAATCTATATTTCTTTTTAACCATAATTAAGCGACTTACATTAACAATAGAAAATAATAATAGGGGAAAGCTATTTCAGTCAAGTTTAATATTTGTAATATTAATATGCTCTTAAGATTACAGATATAGTTTGACAGAACTGCTGAACTAAAACATTGTTGTACAACCCATTAAAAACTATCAGTTTAAAAATAAAATTTGGCATAGCATTGCTTAATTTTTTTTTTAATTACATAAAAAATAGTATCAGGACCTCATCCTATATTTTAATTAACTTTAAAAATTATTTTTAAATATGCAGAATGTCTACTGTGTCAATGACTTGGAAATTTATATTATTAAAAAATACAATGAACTTGGATTAAAGCAGTGAAGTTACTTTATCTCTTAGAGCAATAGCATCTGAAAAAAACCTGTTTCAAGAACTTCCAGTTTTACCATTCCTGTACACTTTTGCTAAAGAAATCAAGATTAAAACAGAATACAGTAAGTAACCAAAAGATGTGAATTTGCTCAAAGTGTAAAAAGATCTGTTTCTCATTTGAGCAAACACAGATCTCATTTTCCAAGTCCCTTAATGAGTAAGTGTTCAAGGAGCTGAAGGTAGTTTTACTCATTTGACTTTGGTTACAGTCAAGCAGAGTCTTGTTCCTCAATTACCCCTTTGAGAATTGAAATGTTGATGGAGGCTTTGTTTATGCCGTGTGTCTTGTGAAGGCTGTCTACAGCAAGGTACTTTCTTCTTTATCGAGCAAGTAACTTGGGCCCAAATAAAAGCAAAACAATGACGATAATATTTTTCATAAATCTGGTGATGGCAGCTTTTTGACTCCTCTAGTCAATGCCAAATATCTCAAGATAAATTCTAATCCTAGATACAAAAATGTAAGAGCCACGCTGACTTAATGAAAAGGCTCCGAAATTGCTGAGTTAGAACATTATTTTTGCTCCTTGTCTGTACTGAACTGCTTTAGCAGTGGCAGTGGTTGACTCCAAACATGTGGGAAACCCTCTCTGCTGAATTTAATACAAAATATTTGTGAGTTAAGAAAAAATTTCAAAATATGTACTTTACACCACCCCAAACACAAAATATTTGAGTATGAAGGGTGAAATAGGCAATAACTACATTGCTTGATTACTTATGAATTTAGCAAATATTTCTACAGGAGTACAATGAAATTAAGTATTTTCTCATTCTATCTTCCAAAAGATTCCAAAAATCAAAATGACTTTCACTCAATTTCTTATGACATACCACCTGTCCTTTAAGTACTGCTGTGAAATGCATTTTCTTATTCAAAGTTTGTAGAGTGATAAAGATAAATGGACACGGAAAAAAGATAAAAATAGCTAAGCTATGTCTAACAGATATAAATATATATACACTTATACACACAGAAATATGCAGACGCATCTATATACAAAGAAAGCAAGTTAGCTTTCTGTGGTTGTATGATACTACCTACTGCTGAAATAATAATAAAGTAACCAAACATTATACCTGTCTTTTAGAGAGAAATTGTGCTGTTTTCCACACCCCCTCTTCCAAAAGAACAAGTCTACAAGTGTACACCATGAAACCCAAATATCTATTTATTTGTGGTTTTGGCTCCACAGAAAAAAAAAATAAATACTTCTAAACCTGTGGTTTGAGATTGCCTGTGACTGGATATAATAAAACAACAGCAGTACAATAAAAAAATTAAAATCTACACATCATCATGTACACAATATTCTAGAACTGTAAGACAGAAAAGAAGATGTAAGTACAAAGGAAAATGGGAAATTTATACTGATGCTTTGGAAATACATGATTTATTTTTAACTGCTCTTTAATATCTACTGTTTATATAGTCAGAGTACTTACTACCAAATTAGGATGGGGTTTTCAAAAGCTCTCAATGTTGGTTAAATCTGCTACCACTGAAGTTAATGGGGGCCAGATTCACAGATGGTGTAAATCGGCTTAATCCTATCAAATCCAGCTTTGAGTGTTTTATCACTAACTTCACTGAGTACAGATTAGGCCACTGCCGAGCCTTTTGAAAATCCCACTCCTTAATTCTTCTGCACACAGTAAATTTAAAGCCCAGTAATTAAAAAAAAAAAAGAGGAGAAAATAAAATTCTAGGCAAAATGAGGCTACTAGCTCCAGAGGAGTCCACTTGTCCTCTCAATGAACATCCCAGCTGAGGCCTGTAATCCTAGTTTTCAAAGACAGACAACATGTACATATTATTATTAAAAAGAATCCTGGCTCTTTCTAAAGGAAGTAGTAATATGCTGACTAATTTGCAACCAGCTAGTCACTTGTGAACTAAATATTCTCAAAGCTATTTGATAAAATCAGGGGAGGCCAACAACATGCACAATAGCTAATTTTGTTATTATCTTCATCTGAGTCAAATTAAGACTGTAATTATAATGTATTCATCTGATGATGCAACTGTACAACTGAAAATATTGGTTCAGTCAATTTGCCATCAATCTTAAGAAGTTGCAAATTACTTTGTAAATGATACCTTGAAAGCCAAGAAAGGGACTTTTTGCCACAACAGTAAGAGGGATGATACCTCTGCAAAGTTATCACCTTTTTGGGGTATAAAATTCGTAGTGTATAAGGTCAAGTGAAGATTGCATGAGTACTGTTAATTTTCACCTATATAGTGTAATAACAAATCCACTAGCTTCAGCTATGCCAAAACATTTCCATTTGTTAGAAATAGTTTTCTACCGCAGACAAAGAACTGGAGAGACTGAACTGCTGAAGCACAGAAACATCAAAGAATCGATTAGGTAACGTGATCAGAGGACTGTTATCAGGTAGTTTATATTTCACACGGTTTGGAAAAGCAAACCCCTTTTTGAAGTCCCTTCCCAACTTGTTTGCGAACCCTCACTCTCTGTGACAATTGTAGAAAGGGTGGGGTTTGGACCATCTCATTTATGCTCAGTGCCTCGCTCTGAAGATATTCTGATGTTACAGAGACAAAGAGGAAAAGAAAGAAAATAAAAAGCATTTGATCAGCTGTGTATAAGGGAATAGTCCGACCTCCTGTCTGACTACACAGGTGACCAGACAGAACAGTCATTGACTGAAAGGTTAGGGTTACGAGAAGGCTGAAGGCAACTCTGTTCTCTTCAAGGCTCCTCAAGGAATTGAGAGGAACACCCAGTGCCATCTCTCTTGGGAAATGCATAATATCAAAATTGTAAGCATCACAAATCAATGTTTTCTTTCAGTTTGAAGGACACTGTTCCTGTTCTGCATACCTTTCTTACACTGCCGTGATGTTTTCTCTGTGCCAAATGTCTCCAAAGAAAGTGAAAAAGTTATACACATGACTTGGAGGTTTCCATGTTATAAAGACATAGAACACGATAGGAAAATTGTTTCTGAAGTTTTTTACGCCCAATTTAGTTAAACACTGTCAAAAAGAGTCAATGGCATATCATCACGTCTCTGACACAAAAAACCAAAGTACTTCTTAACTGAGACTGAAAAAATGAAATAATTTCAATGCCATTATTCTTTGAGACTGGAACCTGTCCCACAACCTGTTTCACAACCAGACTCAGATATTTGGAAAGACTGCCCTCTTTATCCCCTTGTGAATTTAGTCACACAGTTGAAGGGTGCATGTGTAGACCATTCTTACGGTTTTATTATGACAACAGTTCAAGTGCTATTCTCTATGATAACCTTAACTTTTGAGGCCCCTTAACATCTTACCCCTCTATCTGGATTCTGTTTAATCAATATTTCCTTTACTCCATTTTTCCCCACAGGCAACTAACTGATTTCTAAATAGCATCCCTGTAACAGTAATGCTTCCCACAAAAGTCTCAGAGTCACAAAGCAGTTCTATCAAAGTTGTTCTGCTGCAATATTTACACAGAACTTAAAAATTGCTAGGCTGCTGATGGGCTGTCATCGTCACTTACTATTTACTTCTTTCATTATTAGCTTATATTCCCTCTGGCTGTTTTTTCTTTACCCATCTACTATCTCACATCATAGACCTACCTGCACTGTGCGTGGTATCATATACAACATTGTGTAAAGTTTCTTCTCCTCCTGTTTTCCTTCTTTATTTAGCAAATGAAATGACTAAACTACTGCAACTGTTTATGCAGTGTTAATAAATGATAGAAGGGCAAGCGCCCCGCCCAAAAGCAAGAACCATCTTTAACACCCACATTCAAAATGTATTGTCTAACTTTTCAGCAACTTAAAACTTCGGAAACTTATCACACAAACAGGTCATACAATACTAGAGCAGGAAGAGGTGTTTGGTTTTTATTTCTAAGTGTACCTTTGCACTTAATTCCAGCAGGTAAGACTCCTTGAAATAGTGCTTTCAGATCTCATGTTCTGCAGCAACACCTAGTAATGATCACTCAATTTCTTCCTTCTTTTCATTCCAGGGAAATAACAAAGAGGGACAAATCTAATTGCAAAGGAATCAAACAACATCTCTTCCATGATGCACCCCTTGATAACTACATGTGTTCCAAAGCTGCCTACAAAAGGCGGGATTTCTGAAGATTGTTGAAGGTTGCTCTCCATAGGAAAATGTAAGTACAATAAACTCCACTATAGTGTTCATAGGGATTTACATACAAAATCCAGAACAGAAATTAAAAAAAAAAAAAAATCCCTCTCAGGCGTTAAATCTTTAATCCTTGATTATTTGTCCAGCAAGGTGACAGATGGCAAATCTACTGCTATTATTAAAGCTCTTCCTCTGCATTGGCATCTGTTTTCCCAGGGGTAAGTAGAACGAGGGAGTTTGCCTGCCTAACCAAATCAGCCAAGTCTAGATATGACTTCTTTCAGTATATTAATACTGCACAGAACTACGTATCCTCACATTGTCTTTTACATCATGCCTGCTAGTTATATATTGGGTTGTCATGATATTCTGTTCCAGTCTTTGCATAAAGGAGAATCTAAAATGATATTAATTTACACCTATCTACATATTTCTAGTACATGAATTGCTGACATAAATAGGCATCAAATATTACCAATCTCAGAGAACTGCAATTGTAGTCATGGAAACAAGATCCAAGCATCAATTTGAATTTGGAATTCGAAATGAATGATCATTAAAAGGAGGTTAGTATTGACAAACTCTTTGATACAGCTGTGTGTTCCTGCAAGCATATCTAATTCCCTATCATACAGACCTAGACTGAGTCGTAGATGAAAATGAAGCTGCAAGGATATCTGTATCTATGGATGGGCAATCTGGGGTGGTGGCAAGGAGGATGCCCAGATATTCATAACACTGCAGTAATGACAGTCATTGTTCAATAAAAAGAATATTCTTTGCTTCAGAGACCTGAAGGTACGAGCAGTTACCTGTGATATGTAATGAGAGTTTGCCATCCATCTTAAAAGAAACAAAAGAACATTTTATTTCACGTAAACTATGTAAAAACATCCACGGTAACAATGGGAACTTGCTGAGCTTTTCCTCATAGTCAATCCTTTTGCTTTTTTGAAGCATATGTAAACTCTAAGTGGTGCCTGGCAGGGACATGGGATAGTTACATTTTCTATTGTTTCAGAAGGAGAAACTATGACCTAGTTCAGAACCCTAACAGTTAAGGCTTTTGTCTTCTCTAAAACCTAATCACATTCTTCCCTTCAAAATACAAAAGTTAAATTTTGCTCTAAATTATGTTTAGCAACATTTTGCATTCCCTTGAAATTTTATTCACCTTTTAATGGCAGTACTTTCCATTACTAAATGTAGAATGTTAGACTAATATAATAAAGCAAAAGTTAATAAGCTTTGAGACTGTGATGATTACTATATGCATAATGCTATATATCCATACACCCCCAATGCTAATGTTGTAACCTACTTTGCAGAAATAAACAACAATTTATAAAGCTTTTTTTTTTTTTTTTTTGGGGGGGGGGGAAGCATACAGGCAAGGACTATAATTCATACAGATTAGTTCCATTAACTGCTTTTTACAAACAATTTCAAACAAACCAAATAAAGACAAACCAAAGAAAAGAAGCCATCTGCAGAATTAAATGGTCAGTCAGCACATTTAACTTACATAAGCCATATTACTGAACAATGTAAACACTATCTCCCTCAGCTGACATCCTGGCAAAAAAAATATGCATCTTTCATGTGTTTGAGGTTAAAGTTGCTGTGAAGTGGTGTACCTTGCTCTAAAGAAGAGGGCAAACATACACTTTATCTATGGAGAAGCGGGAAGGAAACAGACCCTCTCGGTGCTGTTCTGTTTGTGAGCAAGATTAAAAAGGAGGAAGCTTAAAACATGAAAAACGCAGCAATCAGGATCTTGTCTACCACTTTTTTTTTTTTTCCACTTGGTACAGATGTGAGTTAAAAGACAAACAAGAAGGAAGAAAAATGCATGTGATAACAGAAGGCAGCTACCAATTGTGAAACATGCACATTTACTGTCTCCTGAAAAAACACAGTGTTTAATTCTGAGAAATAATTCTGGCAGTCATGTTTTCTGAACTTCTTAATTATGGAAAATTTGCTTTCTCCTGCCACCTAGATTATTAAACTGGCTGATTTATTTAAAATGAGCCTTTTGGCCTTTTGAATATAGAAACAAACCTATTAAACAGTATGACTCAGGGATGTACCATAATTTTTCCAGCAACAAAACAAAAGGTCAAAGGCTGAGCTTAGAATTGACAGGTTAGCTGTGCTGTAAATCAATACTAGCCTTTGTTGACCACAGCAATCACTTTATGGATAAAGGTCAAATCATTTAGAAGGTTCAAAGAATAGTAATGAAACCTCGTGCTTAAATTCTTCCGTTTTCCACAGCCCCAAAATATACTTCCTCTGTATTAGTCCTCTACTGAACAGAAAGATGAAATGATAAACTATAATTCATTCAGTTACCAGTCATAAATGGGAGAGACAGAAATCATCATCCATAAACTCTAAAAGTTCCCCTGACACCAGAAATTAAGAGAATGATGCCTTTCCCTGCTGGCCTAAGAGAGTGATTACTAGCGCTGTGCCGGTGCTGTAAAATACCACTTAATTTGGAATTCACCATGAGACTACTAATTGGGTCAATAGCCAGAAAGTGAAAGTCAGCAGTGACAGTCTGCCACTCAAGCATGCTTTTGCTATCTGCTTAGAGAAATTTTATGCACCTGAAAGGAGCCGCTAGCAATAGGATGCAGCTGCAATTACACGAGGATAAGCGATGACTGGAGCAATACTAGCTGAACTTGTCTGGAAGGATGTGGGGTCTTTACACTGCAAACCCTTCTGGTACCCAGCTAACATTTAATACATACATATATGTATGTTATGTTTAATGTAATACCCTGATCGTCCCATCACAAAACAGTGCTTTGAGCCAGGTTAAACAGGAGAAAGTTCAGGGCTAGGCTAGAAGATGGCATTTATTTTGAAAACAGAAGCATCTCAATGATCTGGAGTAGCTCTGACTGTCCTTTGTGAGACAAATATGTTCATTGTCTACCCTGAAAAGATAGAGCTAATTCATGCAGATCCTATCTTGAGATAAATTGCTGCAAATTATTAGATAAAATTAAACCATTAACCATTTAATTATATAACCTTCAGAGAGTCATCACTGGTTCTTCTATCAGTACAAATTCTGTAACTGGTGTTTCCAGTGTTTACTTTGTGAATGCATTCAGAAAGGCAGTGCCTTCTCTGATCATTTCTTTTGATCTATTAAAGTTTTATTAGTTTCAACAATTTTTTGCTACTGACTTAGCATTCTGATTAGTTATCACTCAGCTTCTTGCCCATTGACAGATTCCTATCAGCAAGACTGTAAGCCACTTTTTCACTACACTGCAGGGGAGAGAGAGGCTTTCTCCTGTATTTTGTCACCTTGGCAATCACAAATTTAGGATTCAAAAGAAAAGACAAATGCTTTTCTCTCAGTTTTGATGAGGCTCAGCAGCAGGAATTTGTCCCTTCCTGGAAAGTCCCATACTACTATTATTTTACACTTCGGTGGAATCAGTCAAGAAAGGTTAAAAAGTCCAAGGTTCTCTCTGAGGTCAGAAACATCAAGAAGCAAGTAACCCCCATGTAAGTGCATGGTCTTACCATGAGGTCTCAGCAGCTCTCCTCCCACTGCTTTGCTATTGTTTAATGCATTTCTGCCTATCATGTCAATATAACTTATAAATGATTTGTATGTCTTTCAGGAATGTTATCTTCTCTTTAGAGTAAACCTGTGTCTGAAACACAATTGTGTGCAACCTGATTCAAAGGTCATACCCTTATATGCAACTATCAAAAAGATTTAAACAAACCTTTTAAGTACAGTCTTTACGTGCCATGTGCCCTGCTGGAATCACTGAATTTTCTTCCTCATTTTAAAAACAGCAACAAAATTCCTAACCTGACTGTAGGATGAGTCCGTCAGTTCATAACCGACATCATGCATAGATTACCTTGAAATGGAAACATTCATTTCAAACGGACAGGCACTATTTAAAAAAGAAGAAGAAAAAAAAAATCTTCCTGCGGTTTTCCAAAAGCATTCCAATGAGGTTACTTACATTGCTTTGAAATTGGTTTGAGTTATGGGAAGGCCACAGCCCGAGACCAGCAGCTGAGACAGCAACAGAGATGAAAGTTTTTTAGCTTCCAGATTCAAGGGGGAACACAGCTGCTACAGCTGGTCCTCTCAGATCTCAACACTTACTATAGCAATTGAGAAAGCGATAATGTTTGGTGTCTCAGTTTGAAGAATGCATTAACAAAAACAGTCCCTAAATAGAATGAAAAAAAACCCAACCCCAAAATAATTAATCAAACACTAGGCTTTTACTCTGGAAATTGAAGTGAGCTGATTTTAGGGAAACTGGGTTCTGTTACATACTGAATTACCACCTCTGCATGAAATTGCCATTGCTGTGAGTCAGTACTTACTATTTTCTTTTTTAAAAATGACCAGCATTTGTTTATGTTAACCCCACTTTTTTTTTTATTGATATACAGCAGCATACATATGAAATAATTATAGAATGTTGTTGTAGGATGTTAGGAAAAAACGCAATTAAATGTTGATCTAGGCAGATATCATGGGCAAGTGTGATGTGAAGCACATTTTCAAAAAAAGCAGCAATAATAACTTAAGAGGAAAGGAATGGAGAACTTTAACATCACTGTTCAGTAGTTGCTGAGCCCTCAACTCACAAATGGTTGTGTGACACTGCACATTCCCCTCTGGGACCTTCATGAAAAACTTGGGGGGTGGAGGAGAGAAAACACATAAATATGGAGAAAAGAAGCATCTTATTACATTCATGTAATTTCAACAACACTGCTAATTTCAGAATTTATCTACAACCAAGTACTGGTTTTAAAACAAAATGGTAGCATGGTTACAGTTGTTGTTAAAGTTTTCAAGTCTATTTAACCAATATGAAATTCATACTACTTTAACTGAAATTATCTAAATGCTGGAACAGAAAATAACTTTGTTAAAGAATAGAGGAAAGCACCAAACCAGAAACTCAAATTCAAGTTTTCAGGCTCAGTTTATAAAAAGGTTTCAGTTCCCAACTGAGAACAATGCAAACTGCTGAACATAAAATAATAATGATGATGATGACGACACTAATTCAATTTAGGTGTTCATACGTGAACAGTGCAACTTTGGGGATCTGCCTTCTGCAGTGTTGTGTTCTTGGTTAGTGTACTGGTTTGGGCTGGAATGGAGTTCATTCACTTCATAGTAGCTGGTATGGTGCTATAGTTTGGATCTGTGCTGGAAGCAGTGTTGGTAACACAGTGATGTTGTAGCTATTGCTGAGCAGTGCTTGCACAGCCTCAAGCCCTTTTCTGCTCCTCATCCTGCCCCACCAGCGAGCGGACTGGGGGTGGGCAAGCAGTTGGCAGGGGACACAGCCGGGACAGCTGACCCCAACTGACCAAAGGCATGTTCCAGACCATATGATGTCATGCTCAGCAATAAATGCTGGGGGAGAAGGAGGAAGTGGGGACACCTGGAGTGAGTGAATTCCTTATTTTGCTTTGCTTGTGCATGCAGCTTTTGCTTTACCCATTAACCTGTCTTTACCTCAGCCCATGAGTTGTCTCACTTACCCTTCCAATTCTCTCCCCCATCCCACTGAGGGGACTGAGTGAGCAGCTGGGTGCCTACTGGGGTTAACCCACAGCAGTCAGCAACTGAAGAAGAATGTATTTCAAATGTGGCTTTTGCTCTTTTTTAATTAAAAAATAATCTTCTTTTAAAGGAGACTGGAAATTATTTTGGTATGGAAATTTTTCTGGAAGAAAACTATCTAGCCAAATCACAGAAAAACTGGAGGATTGAAATTCAACAGTACTTGAAAGATGATATAATAATATTGCATCAGACCTATCAGAAAACTATTTTTTCTTTCTTCAGTCATGGAAAATATAGCTTATGAAGCTGATGATTCTTCTGCCATCAGCCAAAGAACTAACAAAATTTTCTTCTATATTAAATTATCCCTGATTAGTTTTAAATGCTTATATGTTCTTTTATAAACTCATCACTGGCTATGATAAAAGGTATCTTTCAAGACTTTATTCATAAATTCTCTTTCTTTCCCAACAGTGAAAAAGCTGAAAGCAAATAACCACTTGTATCAAAGTAGTCATGGTTCTATTAAGTTAGCTAAACCACACAGGCAGTTGGAAATCAATATGAAGTAAAAGCTGCATGTCAGCGTGCATGAAAACACACATTTAGACAGTCAAAAATCCAGAACTATTTACTGTCAGTTTGCTTGTTAATTGGCATATGATCATTGTTGGTTTAGGTCAGAGGATGGATAATGGAATTTTACAAAATAATCATTCTGGGTTCATGATAATAAGTTAAAACAGTAAATAAATGAAAAGTCCTTCTCCACAGTAAACCTCATTTAGGAACCACCAAGGAACAATACAGCATAAAGCGTTCCGATAATACAAAGAAACTTCATACGTTTAATTATGTACTATACACATAAGTCTTAAGTTATGTTTTGATTGAACACCCTGAAGAAATCTGTCTGGTCTGAAATTTATCCAATCATGTTTTTTCTCCATAAAGCAGGCTTTAAAATAAACAGAAAGTAACCTTTTTTTCTTTTCCTGTTATTAAATTATGTACTTTTTTTTTAAAAAAAAGGGCAGAATCTTCATGTCTACAAAAGGATTTTGTACATTTTATTGCAGATGCTCAAGAAATGAACTTCACAGAGAAGTTAGTGATAAATAATTATTATATACTTTCAAATGGCGGGTGCAAATGCTTGAAGCTTTTGTTTCTGCAGTGTGGGAAGTGATTAATTTTAATTTTGCTGGTTTTAATTAGCCTATATTTGGAAAACGGATTTCAGATAAATGGCTTTTAGAGTTTTCAGACACATTCTCCAATTTTAAGTTTAAGGAGGTAGTCAGGAAAAAAACACAACACAACCTTCCTGAGAAATGCAGATATAGGAGGTAAATATTATTTAGTTTACAGTAGGATTCTGGACCTAATTCAGTCTACAATTGGCTATTTTGGGTCTAGAGTTTCGTTCTACTCTTCAAAAGTATGTTTCTTTCTAGCTAGCAACTGCCTCCCATATTCTAGACTTTCTCGCTTTAGGCTCGAGAAGCTTTCTGTATTAATATGAGTAGCACTGCTGGTACTTCAGTGCAAAACCCAAAATCTCCACTGAAGTGGATTCACCACATCCAGCAGTCTGTAAAGAAGTACCATGTAATTTATTTCAATCGTTATATATAGCAAATCGTGCAAACATCTAAGCAGAGATCATGAAGCACCAGCTACAGCCAGAAGCAAGAGACAGTGTCACAGGAGCCAGAGCACAGCAGGTCCTCCAGAAATGGGGAGACTCAGAGAACACCTGGCCCTGACAGGGTGAAAGGTGGGCATGTCTGTGAAAGCTTGCTTTCCCGTAGGATCCAAGTGCAGTTCACACTGCTCATGCTATAACTCCGCTGGAGGTATAGCGGTATGCTTCAGAAAAAAAACTAGCAAAAGACTATCATGCAAAGCACAAAATTATCACAGAGCAGATCACACCCAACAGCTCTTTGGTCCTGGAAGACTGCTTACTCTACCCTAGTTTTGTATTTCATTAAAACCTAAGTTTTTGGTAGTAGCCCGATTTGGTTCTCACCGCTTGTATTTCTGGCCAGCCAGGGAACCCATTACAGAACATTATTATGACGCACAAATATTTGTGGCAATTTTAAAAGAACAATTGTTTTTCAGTCTCATACACTGCATTTTACATCCAGACACAGCTGCAGATCTCAGATGAGGAATAAATATCTAAACAAAGTCTTTGAATTCAGAGGGCTAGAATACTAACATGTCATGACATTAGTAATTCCTTTGAATGCTTGGCATTAAAATACTATTCCTTGAATGTCCAGCAGTGAGGCAGGTTTGAAAAAATTACCATTGAGTTCATTCTGCCTTACCAGAAAGAACTGTTACTTGGGGTTTATATTCCTTCTGAAAATCAAGGGTAGCATTAGGTAATTCCATTTGGCTACTGAACATTAAATGCAATATTTTTATTTAAGAATGCTTCAAGACAATTACACTACTTCCTTCTTAAGAACTGACATTTGGGAGACACCCAACAGTTGACTGCCACAACTTTAGCATTTAAAACCAAAACAGAATCTCCATGACTTCAGTGGAAGCATTGGTATATAAAGTAAAATACTAAGAATTACTCTCCCCAATCCTTACTTAGGTCTATTAGTATTAATTTATTACACTATTATTAGATTATTTTCAACAAAATTCTAAGTTTTCAAAATAAAGCACCTAATCTTCCTAAGCTTAAAATAACTGAAAACAATAAGGTTAGAGTGTATGACAGTGAAATTCACATTTTTGAGTGTCTACCATGCTAGAAAAATTACATCTTCAGAAAATTTGGTAAAACCACATGTTGAAATTTAAATGAAATGTAAAGAACCAGCCATTTTGGTAAATGTCAGCAGGACGTTAATTAAAACTGCAACATCACCATCATCTACAGCACATAATTTGTGAGCATTCTTTCTATGAAGTTAAGAAAAATCTTCAAGCTTTGCTATTGCTTTTACAGAAACCTGTGGGCAGCAGTAAAACTGTAAATAATTATGCCAATGCCACACAACTGCTGAGTCAAATGCCTGAAAATAAATCCAAGCATTAAGAAAGGCAGGAAATACCATTATTTGTGGGGAAGTATGACCTAAAATCTGTTGTTACTGCGGGCAACCATGACCAAAAAGTTGAATCTGGGGAAAAAAAAAGTCATGGACTGGGAGATGGAGATGAATAGCAGATACAAAACTTTGTCTTCCTTCTTTATTTCTCAAGAAGCTTTGCCATGGGAAAGAAGTTTAAAGCTCCTTCTCATCTCACCCTCAGTGTCTAAAGACACTGGCTAAAACCAAATCTATGAAGTGCTGAAAAAGAATCTCATCAATGCTAGATGCCAAACCTAACAATTGGTAGGACAAGGATACTGGGCTTTGCATAAGGTTATGGCCTCTAGAATTTTGCCTACCATGTTTTGAAGATCTCCCTGAATAAAAAAAAAAACAGCATTTTTTTTATTCAGACCAAGCAGACTATTCTCCAAGTAGATAATCTCAATGTTTCTTTTCTAAGAGAATTCATTAAAATAACGGTCTCTCTAATAAACTGATTAGACAGAAGATTAAGAAACTAATGGAGAAGTACTTGAATTAAAGTCAATACTAAAGGTGGTACAGGTATTGACTTTAATGCATTTTTGCTTGCATTCATACAAAATCTGCTAACCCTAAACAGATCGCAAAAGCAAGAGACTGGGATAATCCAATTCATTATAGACCTTATCATTGCACTCCAAATATGTGCATTAAGAGCAGAAAAATAAAAAGTTTCAAATCAGATGCTAGGACAAAGGTAGAATTATAATAATTACATGTCAGACAGACTTTTTCATTAAGTACCCCTTAATTTTTTCTTTTTTTTTCCCCTGAAAAGCCTATAATGAATTGGANAAGTTTCAAATCAGATGCTAGGACAAAGGTAGAATTATAATAATTACATGTCAGACAGACTTTTTCATTAAGTACCCCTTAATTTTTTCTTTTTTTTCCCCTGAAAAGCCTATAATATTGAGTTATTCTAAGTATCTGGACTCTCAACTCCATTTTCCAGGCCACACAGAATCCATCTGAAATACCAGACATTTAAAAATGTCATCTCTATAAGAGAGTTACATAAAGAACAAAATACAAGATAATCTTACTGGTTAGCATCTGGTATACATAACTACTTTTTTTTTTCCAAATAAGTTCTACACCAAAAACTACAACATTAACCATGCATGTTTCTTTCATAACTAAGCATTTCTTATAAATATTACAGTTACGTCACAAATGTTCTGCATTATATATAACGAGTCTAAAGCCTATTCCTATGGTTAAATCAGCCTTTCTGCAAATCAGTGAAATATTTTAATTTGGTGCAAGAAGCTGGCAATGAAACACCACTTCTGGGAGGCTGTCGAACTGTTTAATGCTTCCCACCAATTTGCAGCCACCCTGAAGCCATTTCAAGTTCTTATTTAGAACTACGCCACATTTACATTCAAGATAAGTGTTTTAGTATGTTTTAAGGAAGGTTGAAAAGATCATTTATCAAAATGCTGTTTTCCACTCAAAAGGTATTTGGCTGACTCAGTAGTTTCCAATTAAATCACCTTCATTAGCACTCTGAATGTTCCCTTTTCTTTTTAACTGTTATTTTCATTTTTGTTCTATGAAGAATATTTTTTAAATATCATTAAGCTGTAAATGATACAGTAAATATTTTTCAGTACACTAACAAGAGAACCACCTATGTATGTTTTCAAAGAAAATGAATTCTGCGAGAAGAATATATCTATAAGTGATCCAAAAGTCACCAAAATGAATGGCAATACTACAGCTCAGGTCCTGCCTTTAACCCTGAAAAATGTAAATATTTTAAGTCTTATATCTCATTTTATTTGCCTTCATTTCAACAATCTGCTGACAATGATTACACTATTAAATGAAAGCCTGCAAATGAGCATTTTCTATTCACTCACTCACAACCAAAAGTTTATCACCGTCTTAAGTAAATAAACTGCATGCTTTCAACAGAGATAATAAAGCTATCATTAATTTCAATCAACAATGTATTTTAATCACACAGACCTACACTTATTTCATAATTTTGCCTGCAATTTCAAAAGCATTCATCACTGTCATCATTTGTATATATTTTTAGACCTCAATCCTGTAAAGATTTATGCACTAGACACACGTTCCAGTGTTGCTTTTTAATTCCCTTCGAAAGAAGCCACAATTTGTATTTTAAGTTTATAATATATACTTAAAACTCTGAAATAGAATTAAATTATAATGGAATATATTCCAGTTTTAAAGTAAGTGAAAGTAAATTCAGTAAACTATTTTTAGTGGGTTTTTGATTTAAAATATTTAGAAGGCCTACCAGTTCTTTTCTTGGTTTCAGATGGTAAGAACATAGACATGGAAACCACGTCTGCTTTTGGCTACATACAGAAATTATGATCAACGGTTTAATGTGAACTCCGAAATTTACAGAATGGGAACATATCTTGTAAGTTCAAACAAGAAAACCAGTTAAAGAATCAGATATGCATCGCCATTTCTCAGCCTGAAAAAAATAGGCGCTGGATACAATGACACACCAAAGCAGTGCCAGCAGCTGGCCCACAAGGCTAAGGCAGCCAACTCTTCCAACCTGTGGAGGAAATCAACTCACAGCCAGCTCTTGAAAGACAAAGTTTACACCTTTGTTATTTAAAGGCAGGCTCTTCTTCCATCCAGGTACTCTCTACTGATAGCCAAGGATGTTGGATCTCATGGATCCACAAGTTAAGCAACTACCGTTGCCTTTGACAAGCCAAACAGTAATTTATAAGGCGCTACTAACACAGATTGAACACAAGTCCCAATGGTTAATTAGAAGATTCATAAGATGACAACAATTTTGTGTTATTAACATAAATGTTCTGTTTAAATTAACAGAAATGTTAGCATTCGTATAGAACTACCATAGATATTCAAAAATATTATAGCTGAAACAAAACTGAATGTGGACATGCTGTGTCTTCCGAACTACTTTGTACCTCAGCTGAAACTCAGCCTGTGAGGCACTACGGTGCAGACAGGTGAACTTCACCAACTGGAATAACCACTTAAAGCAAACACTGAAAGGTAAGAGAAACATTACGTGACTATTTCAGCAAAACGAGTCTGACCATCTCTCATAATTATCTGCACAACTCAACCAGATAAGAAGATAGAACCTGCATTGTTTAGCAAAGGTTATTATACTCTTTCCTTCAGACTTGTAAAATAACCCAACCCATATATTTTAATTTCCAAAAAAAGCATACGTAGCATTAGCCTAAGGTATTTAAGGGATTTTATATCTTAAAGATTATTTTTGTACAGTATTAAAAGCCAAAAACTATGTAATTTTAAATTATAGACCATTCATAAATAATGATGCAGCAGAAAACGTTTGAAAGTAAAGACCAAAGTCTTCATGATATTGTGAGCATATTAAGCAAAAGAGAAGGCAAAACAGATTTTTTATTTTTTTTTTTAATGAAAGGTTTGTAGACTGTGAGGCAAACAGCTGCAGATTGAAAGAGTAAAAATGGGGATGGAGGAAGACATGGCAAAATGGAGGGTGGTTCAATGGAACACAGGGAGGGTGAGAGAGAAAGTAAATCTTGCCAAAAAAATAGGATGGCCACTAAACAGACCTAGAGAAAATGACAGCAAATGTGTTTAGAAATCAGGTAACAGACATTGAAAGAAACCATGGGACCAGAATGTCACCTGTTCTCTCACAGTGGACAAGGGACTGAAGACAGGCAGAAGAAAGCAGAAGAGCTATCTGTTCTTGTTAAAAGACCAAATGCTAATTTTCTCTTTGGCTGTGAGACAATCACACATAAATTAGAAGTAATGTCTTTTCCCTCCTAAAAAGCACACTAATGTGATTAATCTGTAAAATTTAAACCCAATCCAAATCAAAGCGAACATAGTTGAGGATAACTCAGATATTTGAGTACTCTCCTACATGACAGTAATACATTCTAATTTTTTAGAATTTGCAGCTTGGAGTAATAGCAGTTGAGCGCTCTGGCATACATTTATTGCATGTAGGAAAGTGCTTGTACTGATTTGAAAAGAGCGCTAAGTGAAAGTTACAGCACTTTCATTAAAGTGTGTCATGGCTATTGTCCAAAAGGACTTGAGCACCGCTCTTATCTCTAATCAAAATATAACATTTGATTCTCTGTATCTGTCAATTTAGAAAACGTATGACTTCTGAAGCATCAAAGGATACCGCAACTAGAAAATGCATTAGAGTTCAGAACAGCAACAACTGCCAGAGAGCTGTCCTGCAGTTCATCATCTCAGAGCTAATATGTTGTCATTCCAGCAGCAGCATACAGTGAGCGTACTTGCAAAAAATAAACCAGGCAAAAAATACTTCAGGAAACAAATGACAGTTGACAACATACTTTTCTTTTATACGCATACATGAGAGAGCAGGAGGGATGGAAAGACACAACAGGAGAGTTAAAATCCTAAGTAAAAGAAGGGGAGTGCATATATTCTGCTTAACATTCACAATAGTTTTTCCTAGAAGGCGGCCTCAGACATACAACTGATTTGTGGAGTTTTGCCAAGGACTAATGAGGCAAAACTTTCACCCACTGGGATACTATTCTTTTTAGGTTAAAAAGAAATAGAAAAGTGAAAAGTGCTCAAAAAACCTGCTCCTCCAGCCAGTCTTCAGCAACATCTCCACCGCAGGACACATCAGGGTGGGCTCTGCCATGCTAGCTAACAATTTTGCATGCAAAGCACCTCATGTGTCTACAAAGTATTAGGCTCTATCTTGAATTACTGGTATTTATTTTCTGTAAAAATGTATTTCATAAGATTATAATGTTGCACAAGAATCTTGCATAATGGTGTAAATATTTGAACCTGAAGGTGCCTTTATGTTACACAGAAGTACAATGGAATTGCTACAAAAGCCATCTGACCTACCAGCATGAAGTAGGCCTCTCTCTCCAAGCAAGACCTACAGTTCTCTAAGGTTCAAAATGAGCAAAGGCCATTTATCCCACTACTAAAATGTTCCACTCATTTACAGATTGGTGATTTTACACCAAATATCAGAAGCCAAATCACACGCCATCACAGATGTACACAGAAATTTCAAGACTAACTCCACGATTGCCTGGAGGACTCCTCCTCCATCCAGGAACTGGTTAGAAAGAAATGTTGTAATATTTACATTTGCCGAGATGATGAAAGAGCAGTGAGGGATGATGGAATATACGACTTCGGAATTTAGACTGTGATTTAGTGGATTTTGCATGAACAAAGCATTCTGAAATCAGCGCCTGCCACATGGATCGCTGGTGATTCAGAAAATATTTCAGTGGAAAAGATACACACATAGGCCCTTGTTAGCATTTTGGCAACAGATCATTGCAGTTTTTCTGCCAGACGTGCAAAAGCTGAACTGGCATAACATCATGCTACACACTGTACATCCTGCACGTATCTTTCAGCTGTGATTGCTCTGGTATAACAAATGGCATCTGAGAACCCATAAATATCAGTAAACAGTTCCAGCCTACTAATAGCTTGTCTGTCTCTCTAATTTGGCATTTCATACAAATTACATCAGGCCATTTCTGCTGTTCTGAATAGAGAGTATTTGCTTTTCGTAAAGACAGAAAGATGTAATATAAAATAAATAAAAAAGGAAAAAAAGAAAAAAAGACACAATGCAAAAAGAGAAAGATGCCCAACTTGCTTTCTGTAAACCCACTGAATATATGCAGAATTCAATTCCTGTGCAACAACCTATACATGTAACTGAGTGATTGAGTGCAACTGGGATAAAACAGATGCTTGACTTTTTGCTGCTACTTCCAGGCAGGAAACATTAACAGCCACATGTTCTCCATAGACCGCTAGGAAAGGCTGGGCGAGACCTGTGGCAAACCCTCTACTTCAGTACGACATACTTTCATTTTATTCTGCATTGCTGTTGCAAGCCTAGCAGCATGTATACAAGAAGTCTAAATCTTCTTCCATCCAATGCTCAAGCTCATTAAATGTCACGAAATGTTTCCAAATAGAGAAAGCAGAAAGGGCAAGGTTCATAATAGGATTTACAGAACAAAACATCCCTTTCACTCACTGTAACTTGGGAGAACACATACCAAAATGAAAAAAAAAAAAGGCAACCCCCNACCCCCCCCCCCCAAACCTAAATAAACAGTGAAAAAAGTTCAGTCATCTGACTGCCCTAAAAGCTGTTAAACAAAACTGATAAAGCTAACCTATTAATCCTCCAGCAGGACTACTGTAGAAATAATTATTTATGCAACCCCCCTGGTTACTCTGATGTCTTTATCTGTGGAAGTGCAGTGACCCCTGAACGTCTTTGACCTACTAAGTGCTAACAGATCAAACACTCAACAGCTTTTAATATATTTTCAGATTTAAGAGTCCTTCTAATCAGATGCTGACTCTTGAGTTCTCCAGCAATGAATATTTCATAATACTCAGCCAAATACTGTTACATTCAGAAAGTATCAACTCCTGTGTATTATATGTAATATATTCTCTGCACACAATTATAATAATTTTATTTCCTAAATTCGTATCATTTGGCAATACTGAGTGATTGGTGGGAATAAGACCTGGCATGGTAATAATACTTAAATAATAAATTACTCTAAAAAAGATATATGGAAACTTTTAGTTTCTAGCATTACATACACTTATTTCTTAAGCAATATTTCTTTATACCTGAAAGGTACATTTGATATATTGCACTCAGAAGTTTATACTGACAGGAAGTATGAAGTGAAATGTTGAACTTTTTTGACTGAAATTCCATGTCCATTAGTTTATCATACCGGCAAGGAAATAAACTATTCTTAACATAGCTCCAGATGTGGCATCATTTTACAAAAATAAACACATGTAATTATAAATTGATGTACTCTACTGTATTAAAATGGAAAAAAAAAGATTTAGTGCAATCAAATAAAGAAGAAATGAATAGTAAAGATTATCCAATACAAAAAAATAATGACCATAAAAGGGATTATTTTCTTAGGTTGTTGTCCTCAATTATCAAAGCAAAAGTAACAGGATCAATCTAATCAAGGATAATAATCACTTTAAGTTTTATAAAATACTTATATGACTTAATATTCAGTTCTGCAGGTTTCCTTTATATGACAACTAAGGGTTTATAGGGGTTTTTGTAAGGAAGAATAAAGAAAAGATCAAGACAAAGAGGTTGATTACAAGCCACTAAACTCTGTCCTGAAGAGGAAGCCTGCCATTCACTGCAGTAAACTATTCTAAGCATAAGCCAGCAGATCATCCTTCCTTTGGTTCACTTCTGCTGTCATGGGAAGTACAATGTTATTTCAAGTGTGCCTCTACCTGGCAGAAATTAAATGTTAATAATGTTTAATGTCTCATTTTCCAGTTAATCTACTTCTTGAATGCAAAAATACTACACTAAGTAAAATCCTTCCAAACATGCATAGTTAATAAATCCACAGTATTCAAAATAAGGATTGAGAAGGCAAACATAATTTGCAATGTGTGCCAGTAAGTAGCTTACCTTCTCATGAACTCAGATTTGATGATTGTTTCATTGGGTTTTCAAGCCAAAAACTGCTCACACTTTAGCAGTTTGCCAGAGGGAAAACAAACTGGTATCTTATGAAGCGCAACAACTGAAGATCAAGCAACTGCGTATTTGAATGAAACAATTATACAACGTCACTAAACTAAGTTAACAATACATAACCAATCCTCTTTAAAAGATGCATTACTGCTCTCTCATTTTTATTATGGAAAACGCATTACCTTTTGAACAACATTTTATTAAATTACTTTTGTCCAAGCAAATTTTAGTAATACAACTTAAAATGGAAAAATGAGCTTGAACTCTGGGGTTTGTTTCACCTCCACAGACACTGGGAGGATTATGAAAAATTCACAATCCTCATTGTCTCATCTTGCTGAAATGAAACTAACTGCCTGCATTTACTCACAATAGCTGTCTAAAAGGAAAGCTGTTAAAGAAGAAAGCCTTCAACACATGATTTGCCACTACATACCTCACATTGTGACTTGAATTGAACAGGCTTGCAGGCTCTGCTGAACCTCCTTCATCGTAAGTGTAGAAATAGGGTTCCAGAAGAATAGAAACAGAGAGGTAGCCATATCCTCTCTTTCTAATGTACAGAATAAGCATTGCTTGGAAACCAGAAGGGGGACTTGAGTTTTGATCTTTTGCTGAAAAATCCTCTCTCTGAAACCTGGATTTATAACTATTTTCAAACCAATAAACTTGTCCCAACTTATATTAGAGGAAGTAGTACTCTCTGCTTTCTATGACCATAGCATCTTCTGCATTTCTGGGATTTATACGGAGTAAGAAAATAGCAGGAAGCAAAAATAACTAAGTCCTTTGAGATCTACATCTGAGCAACAGTTACACATTCACAGTAATTAAATGATTTTATTCACAGTTACCTTAAGAAAACTAGCAATGTGAAAAGTAGACTGCAAAGACGATAGTGACTTCCACAGCTATCTACTCAACACTTCACACTGTCTATGTTCAAAATAGAAATTTATTTTTAATTGTTAGTGTTTATTAAAACAGAGATTTTCTAACTGAATGTAGCCAGTCGCATGGGAAGATCTTCTAAGGCAAAAGGGGAACTTCTATCAAAACCAGCAAGCAGGTAAGTGCAGCCTCCCCTTGTGCATTTGAAAGCATCACTCCAGTAAAGCCCGCATAAAAATAAACGTGAAATACTTCTGAACATTGTTGTTCACCGCTCTGAAGAAGGGAGATGATATATGCAATGATTCTCATACTAACCTAAAGGAAGTCTGCTGCAGTAGGCTTGCCGTGGGAGAAGTATAATGGCTACTAAGGCCATATATATAAGTATTATGTAAGTATAATGGCGCTCTAATTGTTCTCCAGGGTTGCAGGGCTCCCTTGGAAGAGCAACATGCCACCCTTCACTGAGGATGACCGCTCTGTCTGGGTAATGGCAGGGACAGATTGCTGCAGGGCTGCAGGCTGTGACGTCTCTCACTCAGGAGAGTTGCCATCGCTGTCTGCAGACTTCTGAGATGTTTTGGATTTGTATAAATAGAGGTGAAGGAATAAAAACCAAATGGAGGAAAACAGCACACAAGGAATTCTTATTAAAAAGCAAATTTCCTAGGCTGTCATTTTATCAACTATGTCCATAGTTAGACACAAAGAACGAGCAACAAGATTTGGAACCAGCAATACATCATATATGGCATTATTCTAGTTATTACAGGTATTGAATCAGTTTTAGATTTACTGGATGGGAGGCAGTGAAAAATTCCCTTTTAGATTGCCTTCTCAGGAGGTACGTACGCCAAGAACTACGAACAGACAAAGGAAAATACCAACGGAGGAGAAACCAAGATAATTTCAGCAAGCCAAGGACAAAGGGCAGGATGTCAAGCAAGATAAAAACTGAAATACGTTTGTGCAAAAACTCTCTCTTGCCATATTAAATAGAGGTTACATCTTGGCAATGTTCATAGGCAGAAATGAGACTGTTTATGGAAAAAAAAAAGACACTGTCCAGTTCAAAAACAAGGCAAACTTGTAACGATCTGGCTAAAAGGAAGTTGTTTTGTTCTGGCTCATTTGAGATGGGCCGCTGGCAGGAGACAAAACTGATGTCTCTTCAAATATTTGAATTCACAAAATATTTTTTTGGACTTGAAAGAATGTACTTTCCAAATCCTGGAAAAAATGGCTTTTCCTCTAGATGAAAGGGGCAAAGCTTAGAAAAGAGTAATAGACTTGAAATATTTTGCTTTTCTGTCTAACAAGCAGATGTTTTCTAAAGTATTGCCAGGGTGTAAAAGACAGTCTGGTGAGTGCTAGCATTGCAAGCAAGTGGTTGAACCTGTGATCTTAGCCAAACATCTTATAGCGAGTCCCAGAAAGTGGTATGATGGAATTCCAGAGCACAACACAAAAACTTTCAGCTTTTTCTAAGTCTCACCCAGTATCCATATCCCATTTAAAAGCAGTTAAAACAAAGAATACCTATCATTTGTACCACCTCTACTCAGCAAAACTTTTGATTCTGCTACCTTAACATCAAGAATGATACTGAAATAAGATGCATCACAAGAAGATTGTTGACACTGTATGTGAAGCAACGCCTTTTGAGCAAAATTATAAAATATCATCATCAGTAACTACAAAGTAATCACATTTCTTTTGTGTTGCTAATTACTTCCCATGATGTGGAAATAACAGCAGGCATGCTCAGTGCTTATGTGCTAAATATTATCAACACAAGCATTTAAACGTTGGGTGACAAAACAGGGTCTTTCTCTGTAGTAAATGGTATTCTATTAGTTCACTGATAACCAAATTTGCACAAACTATGACTCTGAAATAAGTAAGAAAGACAGAAGGTAAGTATCACTTGTATTGGCCTCCAAGTTGAAGTACTTTTGAAATAGCCCTTTAAAAAAATTAAATACCATAGAAAACAGAAAACCATTAGAAATAAAGAAAAAAAAATCATCTATGACACTAAACAAGATTTATCTTTAGTAAATGAAAATCATTTAACTGTATCAATGGAAATTACAGACATCTAGTTCAACATTTTTGAGATACCTTTCATGAAAAGTCATGGATAGCTTCAGTGTCCTCTTACTTACCCCAATTTTGCAGCAAACACAATAGAACTATTCTCTGCTATTTTAGTAAGAAATAAAAATCATATATGTTGCAGGACAATTAATAGAGTCTGGAAGAGTGATCCAAACTATTATGTGCTTTTGTCTTCCATATAGTTTATGTATTTTCAAAATCATACTATAGTTTTCTCCCCCCACTGTAAAATAAACATGAAATGCCTTCATCTGACATTCAGCATAAGTGAAAACCTTCAGATATGAATTGATACTGCTGAGATTTTCGTCTTCATTTCAGTTGGTGATGACAAGTCAGACAGAAAGCAATTGCAGTAAGTTGCAGACATGCTGGAATTGCAACCAAGCTCAGCTTTATTGTACTTCAGGGCCTGCAGCGTTTACACTGTACCATCAATTTTCTATTATTATAATATTATTGTCAAAATTCAAAACACTACATTGATGTTCTTCAGCCATGAATGCTACTCAACCTAAACAGTAATACTTTGCGGTAACCTGTATATTTTTTTAACAAACCTAAGCAGTAAAAACATAATAAAAACTTGAGGCAACTTCTTTATTCTTCAAAAGAGAAAGACATTTCTCTCTTGGATGAGACCAACAAATCCAGAAAGAACAGGCTGAGCCAAATGAAAAACTGGCAAGGAAGCTTAAAGGGCATAAATTTAGCAGAGGTGAAGAATACTTATTCTCCATTTGTGAGTATATGCACAGGTGCATGGCCACACACAAACACACACACAAAAGATCTTTCCTTTATTAGGCTCATGCTTTATTCTCCAACCTCAAACAGAGCACCTCACTAACTAACAGAGTGACAAGCCATCAAATCAAGATACAATGTCTCTGGCTTGCCCGACCAAATATTGCATACACTCTGAATTGCCAGAAAATGGTTTCTGCAAGATGAAAGTCTATCTGAAATTGCTAGTTGAAAATTCTATCTCACGCTCAGTGAGCAGACAAAAAATACTGGAAAATGAGCACATTGAGCTGTATCTTCCCTGCATTATTTTACATAAATATCGGATTTGGGGTTTTAACAGTGCTTATTTGGATTGTTTTGTTTGGTTTTGGTTTGTTGTTTTTTTTTTCCCCCCACAAAAAAAGTCATTAAGTTGAAGGAAGCATTGGAGACATGGAGAGGTACAAAACCAGACATTTGCTCTTATAAACTAGAATCCCCTATTTGAATGCAAAGCATTAGCCAGGAAAAGGAGACTTTAGATTCTCATGGGATTATTTCATACCATAGCATCTTCCAAACTTTATCCAATTCCTCGCTAGGCAAGTTTTTACAGTTCAATAATGAGAAACAGCCTATCTACTTGGCTCAAGATGAGTGCCAGTCAGGTGCTGATAGCCCTTTAAATAGAGCTACAAGAACCTAAATATTCATATGGGCATGAATAGTTGATTAGTTGGCAACCTTCAGAATTATTTTTGGCCAACTTATATAATTAACCATTCACTTAAGTGCCCTCCCAGGAATTTCTGAGTTCACAAAAGACATATATCCATGTACACCAGGAGGACCCTAAGAGTCTTTAAATACCCCAGCCTTCCACTTTAAAGTTCACATTCGTTTGTAACACATTTGAGAAATTCTGTGATTACTCTTTCAGAAATCTACTTAGCAAAAATGCTCCATTTACAGGGATAAATACAAACCAACCAACCAACCTAGTTAATGGAGCTACAAAATCAAACTAGAATCCAACATCTAAGGTCTTGATTCTCCACTTTGCATACTCTAATCAAAGTTTAAAAATTATTCCCCCCCTCCCCCCCCCTTCAGTGATAACTGTATAATTCTACTGTCCAAAAAAGCTTGCCCTTGTGATGCTGGGAATAGCAACCTTGATATCAGTGAAGTTAACTAATTAAATTTCATCTTAATTTTGCTAGCCAAAACCAACATAACTCTGACATACCAGCTCCACAATCTAAAAACTACATTTGAAAAGACATGTCCATTTTTCCGGGAGTAGGGATCCATGCAAGTTCTGTGACATAGTTAGACTCAAAACTCTGAAGTTTATGAAAAGCTCATAAAAGCAGTATATAGGAAAAGCTACTTAGTAAAAAAACCACACAGGGTGTAACATTATAATTTAGGAAGACTTCAAAACATGAATAGGTCTTTCTAATAGATTGATGGTACCTTACTATCCATGGAAGTACTACGTATATTAAAATAATTAACAGCCTGAAATTAGTTATTAATTACTTTGATGATAAAAGATTATAATCTGCATAATATGCATTAAGGTATGTAAGTAATTACTACAATGATAACACAAGTTCTAACTATATTTTTAATTATCTTATTGTGCAATTTCTTACTTCTGTTAATAAACCATCATGTATTCTGAAAAGAACACAGAAAAACTTTTACAATCCACTTTGTACAAAAAGTCTGGAATTCAGTAGTGAAAATAAGATTTTTTTTTTAAATTACAAATATTGTAAGAAAAAAGTTTTGAAAGCTACTTCTTTGCTTTATATGTTTTCTGTCTTCAAGCTTTCATCTTCTTTAGGCTGAATACCTATATTATTTCTATCCCTTAAGGAAGAAAGGAAAAAGAAAAAAGAAAAAAGAAGAAAAAAAAAAAAAAAAAAAACAAGAGGAAGGGAAGGAGGGAGGAAGCGAGAAAACAACAGCTAAACAAAAATTCCAGAGTTTGTAGCCTTTTCACCTGGATGGAAAGGAGAAGGAAACTTTTGGCTTTGTTTTTCCCCCTCCCCTTCTATTATGAATGTTTGACCTACAAAGAAAATAACTAAATGTGCCTCTACATATTTGATGTTTTATGTATCAACAAGCATACACCTAGATACCCAGGTATGCATTTAACGTGCCCAGGTGTCTTCTATTACAGTTAACGCTCACAAATATTTCCCACTGATTTTAGCATACTTATCACCAGCCCTAACAAAAGGCCTGGACCTCACGAAGATTTCTCTTCTTTTCTTACTTCTCGTGGCATAATCCTCCCGGCAATGAGCTATTCAACAAAACAATCCTCTCCCCCTTTAAAAAGATACCAGTCAGGAAGTTAGATACTGCATCAGGCAGCTACAAAACCAGACCACCCTCCTAGCCACCACATTAGATACCGGTCCTTTAGAAGTCGCTACTAAAATGCTAAAAGCCAAGTCTGCAAAAAATTGGTTCCAGCAGACAGGAATGGAAACATCTGACTTAGTCTTGCTGTGGTACACAGAACCAAGATTTTTCCTGTCATCTCACCCGAGTCCATGCTGCGCCGGCAGACAATGGGACTGTTCTGAGAACGACCCTATTAAGCTGTGACATTATAGCAAACTCCCGACTGAAAAACGGATTTGTTTCTGTGTTAAGTCTAAACATTGTTTATCAATCAGATGGGAAGTATCCTGCAGATAAATTTCCTCTCTAATTCCATCTACTAGGTTTTTCTCTTTCCAGAAGACTTTCCAAAAGCCCCAGTTAACATGTTCAAAATGTGGCACTTTTTCTCTCCTTAAGCTCTGTTCTGTTTTGTAAAGCAGCTGACAAAGTCAGCTTACAGTACTAGCTTCAGCTCTGGTTTTGCTTTCTTCACATGTCCAAGACAAAACCCAAGTAAGTTGCTTTTTCAGCTTGGGTGAAACACATCACTGTGCTACTACAAAAGGCATCGGCTCTGAGATGATGTTTTATTCTGTTCCTTTATACAATTTCAGTAACAGTTCAGTTCTCGCTGGTTTTATCCATCAGCTGTCCTCTTCATCTCTGTGTGTTTCTTTCTATGTTGCTCTCAAGAAACCACCTCACAAGGCTTCAGCACATCAGGTCAAGTGTTTTTGTTCATTTAATGCCTTTCTAAAATAAACAATTTTTTTCATGGCATTCAGTAAGGTTATTTCCTAGGCATGTACTCCACCCTTGTACTAGAGGGAAAAAAGCAGATATTTGAAAACTTATTTAAGAAACCCAACCTAAGTTAATTCTTTTCTATAAGTCTCCTTATAAGACTTGTCTTTTTTAGACTATCATCTGTACAGGTCAAAGATATTCTAGGAGCTGGGTGTCCGCTAGGCACACCAGTAAGCACTGTGAACATCTCATTAAATAATCACCAATATAAGCTCATTTCCTTTTCAGAAATGAACAGTTATTACCCTGGCTGGTTGGTTTCATACGAGATAGTCTTTAATCTAAAGAAACAAAGCATTAGGATATATGCAGAAGAAACTCAGGTCATCTCAGAGAAAGCACCACATCAACAGGTAATATCTCTAGGCCAAGCCAAAGGAGTGTAATCAGAGATAAGGAAAGAGATTTAATAGTTTAATTTTAACTAAACAATTGCATTAAATATTCCCTATTATACCTTGGAAAATACTCAGTGGAACAGGACTGATAACAAAAGGACAGGTTTTTTGAAACAAGTTCTCTGCTGAGATGTGTTCCCTGCCACTCATCTCTCCTTCTGAAGTTTCAATTTTGACATATAATTAACCAAGCAAAGTCCCACAGTAAATACAACAGCACTTGTGAGATGAAAAGCGTAAATACAAACACAAGGGGAAACCAGTACAGAATACTGCAATTAGGCTGTACTTCTTTTGAGTTGGACAGCCTTGGCACTAAGTGAAGCTATTTATCACTACCACTGTTTCATACTAGACTATCCTGATAGTCAGATAAAGTAATAGCTTCCCTATATTAAGCCCAAAGCTTTAGCTAAATTTGTGAAAGGAAGCCCT